>JBBPCY010000037.1:13854552-13892879 GCA_037974405.1 Brachyalestes nurse
TGATACGAACCGAATCGTGAGTCAAAAATCGCGAAACAAACCGAATCGTGGGTTTGGTGTGTCGTTACAGCCCTAGTATATATGTATATGCATTTATAGTATACATAGTATTATGTATAGTATACTATAGTACACTACACTCTATATAGTATACAGAATACATGAGACATTTCAGATCTCATATAGCAAGATATCAAGCTACTGAAAAGTATTTCCTTCAACATTCCGTGCATTCCCTGAACAATGAGGATGCAGGAAGACAGGAAGGGAGGGAAGGCCACTGGAGGGCATTTGTCTAAGCATTTGTGTTTTAGAAATGGTGTGCTGCAGAAAATGGCTGGTTGTCATGTGGAACCACTTGTAATGTGGAAGGCAACAAATCAAAATTGCCATTAAACCTGCAATCACTAATTACTATCATATGCCTGTGGTAATTACACCGAAGCAAGACAAAACAACTAAACATCACGTTCTTCCTGACACGCGTTAGGAGGCAATTAGGCTCAGACAAACAGGATTTACTGTCAAATAGACTTTCACTCAAATGGTCAAATCTCATCAAACCAACATAAACTTTAAATGAAATGACTAAGCAATAAGCAAATGGCTATTGAGGAAATTTATTTCAGTTGCTAGCCAATATGATAAGCAATATGCGCTCTGATTGAGGAGACAAGTGCCTTTATATTTAATACTGCGACTGTGCCTACGCAAACAGTTTACACCGGCTGGAGTTAGAAGCTCACGCCTTCCCTGCCATACTTCACCACCTCGGCTGATTAGAAATCAAGAAAGCTCCTGGGAGCGCCTCTTGATTTCATAAACAAGTGCTTGTTTTTTAGAAGACTGTAGTCACTGGGACTTTGGACATCTTAATCTGGAGCGGTTTAAATACTAAAAGGCCTTTTCACAGAAGCAGCACTAGACTGTGTGCCGTCAGGCAGCAAATACAGGGCTCTGTGGAGAGCCATGCAAGCCTTTCTGTCACTAATACAAATAGAGCTGTATTCTAGCCACACGTCACGTAGGACGTTCCTGCCATCACGAGGCCTTTTTCCTTAAAAAGCATAAAGAACAATGTGCTTAATGAGGGACAATGACAAGGATGTAACGTGAGGACTTCAAGGACAGCTGTGTTTCTTTCATTACAATAATTTCCAACACAATACAGCAAACTTTTTTTTTCTCAGAAATCCAGCCAAATTAGAATTTCTGATGAGTTCATTGGAGCTCGCCGCACACAGGCTGTGAATTGTGGTGACTTTCAAGTTCACATTATGCTTTCTTGCCCTCGAGTCGGCCGACTTCTAAAAACATGAGCCCTACAGCTTCAAGATTTTACAGGTGCTAGTGCTATGTTTGGTCCTTTGTGTGCTTAGCGTACCTTGGCCTTGCCGCTTCGATCTGAATGAACTTGGCCTTTAAACCCACGTCTGATAGAGTTAATTCCCCCGGCACTCGCACTGTGTTTTATCCGAGCAGAATCGAAGCATCAGGCGCTAAAAATTAGCTTGCATCTATTATTAATGCACACTAATCAACCATCGTGATGAATGATTATGATGTTGGTGGTGATTCATTACTCGGCCAAAAGAAATAACAACATGAAAAGTGCAAAACAATGCAATTTCACATCTGGGCTTGCGCAAACCTAAGGAGGCATATCCCTTTGAAAAGTTTCCCGTGTAGATTAGCACCCACTTGAGACGGCTAATTGCCTGCAGCTGAAGGGCCTAATTGAGCCGCTGCAGTTTCAGGCCTATTTTCATACAAATCATGGCACACGTATAATAAGCTGAGCGGAAATACAAACAACCCGCGCAGCTTAGACCTACAAAACACATCAAAGGCTGTCTTGCGCATAACTTCCTGTTTGCAAGTGCAATGCAAGAAAGGAGGAATTGCAAGGCTCCAGATGTATGCTAGTCACTCAATTGGCGAGCGGATACACCGAAATCGGGATTTTGTGTAGTTTTTAAGAGAACGTTCGAAATTAACAACAAGATATTTAAAGGGGGATGCTCTCCATGTTTGGCACTCAGGGCATCCCAGTCAATACCGTACACCCTACTACCTTGATTAGACATGTAGCAGGCAAGAGAAAAGACAGCTTTTTGAGAAAAAAATGTGCTGTATCATATTAACATTTCACCAGAAGTTATCTCTTTAGTCAAAAGCCAAAAGCACGTTTAAAGATCTTCAACAGAACTTAAATGAGGTGACAGTTCAGTCATTGCTTCTTTAATTACTAGTACCAGTTTTTACACAGCACGCTTTTCCTAAATCCTACAGGGCATACAAAAAGCCTATGGGACATATATATAAATCCAAAGGGATATATCTTCAGTATTATTAGGTATTATTAAGACACAAAAGGGAATATTAGTGGGCATTATCCTGATAGTAAGCTATCATTGAGTATTCTGTAAGACAGTGTCTTAAATTCTGGCAATTAAAATTTTCTTTTACATTTATAGAACTAATTTGGCAGATAACTGCTTTAAAATGAACACCCATGAAGGGATGTTTAGATCTGATTCATTTTACTGCACTTTTTACTACACAACCCCACGGTTTCAGCATATTATAGATGTGTGTATCTTGTTCATCTATGTGCATAAAAATATTGAATCCCTAATCATTTTGTTGCGATTGGAGACTGAACAGTGATGCGAAATGTTTCTTTTGAAACATATTAATGTGGAAATTGTACATCCAGTTTTTGTCAGTAAGGCAGAAAGATTAGTGAAGTATATATGCATGAAGTGACACTGCTCCTCACCTATATGCAACAGTGCGAGCGAGTGATGATAAAGCGCTGTGAGTGAGCATGTAGATGATGTTCACTTCAGTGAAGGGTGTCTGCACTCAACCCACCTTTGGGACATTATCTTGTATGCGTCAGGGAGGTAGCAGTTGATGTTTTCCATCTGGAAGGGGTCAGCGTCACAGATCTTGTCATCTGTCCGCCCATAATTAGCACTCTCGATCATGATGACATCACTTCCTGGACAGCGCAGGTCAATGGGGTAACCCTCACAAGACAGCTCCCGTCTGACCAGACCGAACGGCAGCGCTGCACGACTGAACCCTGGGAGAGAGACAGAGAGAGACGGAGGGGGTGTGTAAGGGAGGGAGACAGGGAGAAGAAATCAAAGACAGAAATATAACAACTCTGACAAGAAGTATCACGGGAAAATAGGAGGGAAAACACACTGGACATTATTTCAAAGGCTGCCAAACTGACATTGAGACGAACGAGTCATCCAGGGCTATGTGTGGTGCAAAAGCGTTTGTTTTGGACCAGGCCCTGGATGATAAAACACACCTTTGGGAAGAAAACAAATCAATATTTAATATCTATAGCAATTAATAAATAAGCCCGCTAAAATGCCCTGTACACAAGAGAACTGAACACTATCATACAAATTCATTATGATAAATAACTATTTTCATTTTTTTGTTTGTTTCAAAATAATGCAAAACGCATGCCTATAAAAGTAGCCCTCAGAGGAACCTTCATGTATTTGAGCGTCTGCAGTATTTTGGAATTCAAAAAAAGAAGCAGCCAAACAAGCATCAACAACAGAAAAGGGTAATTCTATCCATTTTACGGCTCTGGCAGTACGAGAGCAGACATGTGCACAGCTGAGGAGAAAAAAGGGAGAAAGAGAGGGAGGTGGGTTGAGCTGGGGGAAAGAAAAAATCAATACTTTTGCTTTGTGTTCTGCAAATGTGAGCAGTGCCAAATAGCTGTGCTTAGGGGGTGAAGCAAATTACTCTCAACAAATCATTTGGAGGGCATTTTTCTTCCAGCACTGTAATGTCAAACATGAAGGGTCCAATTTTAGATAAACAGAGGTCTTTATTTTAAAAAATGCTCTCTATATTCAGAATTTCTGTTAAAAAACAGAAGCTCACTAATTGCACAGCATAAGGAACTGACAAGTAGTGAAATTATGCAGGTATTAATGCTGCATTTGCTCCAGCAGACGCACTGATGCTTTTGGTGTTTTCTGGAAATAAAATCGCAGTTGAGCACTGCTCAGAAATTTGGGCGTGTTCATGTGAGGAGCTGGGAACACGCTGTGCTGAAGCAGAGATCAAAACTTTAGGCCCATATGCTTGTTACATCATGGAGAAAAGACACTTGAGGACAAACCATGCTACAAACAAATTACAGACAAATTTACCAATCCAGTATACTCATTTCTTCCAAAAATATGCTGCCGGCTGTGATCACTGAACCGCTTTTAGCCACAGCATGATGCTACTGAAGAAGATGACAGGTGATGGGTTTCATCACCAAAGGGAGCCGGTGTCAGAAAGCTGGTGATAGTCAGAAAGAATCAGGATGAATTGGACCCATGGAACAACCATCTACACCCACTCTGCAGTCTAGCAACGAGTCTATTTAGACTGAATTTTCTCAATTCTGCAGTCCTGTTGTTTTTCAAATCTTCTCTAATAACATAAGGGACATGCTACCATTGATTACGCTGAAAATAATTTAAAAGCTTTAACATTTGTGTTAAAGTCAAAGCCAGTTAAAAATACTAGCCTTTTGTGTCCAACTCTGAAAACCAGTAACTGTTCTTCCGGCAGACGCACAGTATTAAAAACATGTCACACTACATTAAAAGGGGAAATACAGAAAAATCAGTTGTGGGATGCAGACGATTTGTCCAATAGCTGGATATTTGATTAAGCAGCATGTGCAGTACCTATTAGCTCTGAATATTTCTTTTAATTCATCCTTCTAAACTAACAAGAAAATGGCTGTGACACTCACTTTGCCTATTCAGAAGTCACTGCTGTGACGTTCTTTAATTATACAGTGGAAAAAAGCAACCGCGGCTCCAGAGCGCTTTTTATCAACCCATTTCCTGCGTGGATTTTTTGACATGCCAGGATGTTTTCAGCGGTATCAAAGAACACTGACAGCAAAATGGGTTCAAATGACTTTAAAAAGTCCACTCAATCGAAATGAGTTTCTGGATGACTGAGTCAACAATCAGACGGAGGGGGGAGGGGGAGAAATTGTATCGTTACTGCGTTCTCTCTTTTTGACTTTGGGCATTCCTCGTGTGACCATCACACATTAAGCCACAGGAAAAGTGCGAAGGGATAATGGGTGTTCACCTTCACCATCAAAGCTGTCTTACTGCTATCATATTTGTATGAGTTCTGATGAGTGCTTTCTGGCCAAACCAAATTCATTAGAGGTTTTGGCTTGCCAAAAGCCTTTGGTATGAAAATACTGTGATCCAAGGAGAGATTTCTAGCTCAAGACTGAAATTAAAGATATGTCTACCCAAGTAATCAATGCTAACTTTTAATTTCAATTTGGTGTACACTCAGATTCACAGAAAAGCAGTTTTCTCTCCTCTCTCTGTTTTTATCCTGTGTTCAGGCAGAGGAGTAATCCCCCTGGTTGATTGCTTTAGCACTTGAAATCATTACACATTTGCCTTTTCTTCCTGGCCTATATTTGACTGAACTCCTGTCGGACTCAATAGAGAGGTCGCATGGACCATCATCCGCAAATCAATGAGACTGCAGTGGTGTCCATTTGGCTGGACTGCATTAGCCTTTGCTGCCCTACTTTGCGCTGGTAGAACGTATGTCGCGCTCAGACTCCACAGGAAAGGCTTCAGTGCGATTTGGTTCACCCAGACACCACCACCTTCTGAAAAACCACCCTGCTAAAATACAACTCTGAGCACTTTGCGGTTCTGCCATATGGCATTGGGCTTTATCGTCCCACACTTCTATTCTTTCATTTCAGCCCTTTAAAGGAAACCAGAACATGTTGAGGGCGTGGGACGGAGGGGAGCAGCCACTTTTTTACAGCTTCAAATTAATGAGTAACTTTTCTGTTTCCCTGTGGCCTATGATGACAGGGTTATAACGCACGATGCCCTTCTTGTTCATGTGTCTGGAAATGAAATGGAAATAAGTGCTCGTTGTCTGGGCCTCAACATGGCCACCAAAGCAGTTCATAGATCATGCTGTCGGGGCCTGTTTCATAAACAACTTTCCAAAAGCCTGGCCATTGATTAGGCCTGGGGATGAACTACTTTCTCCGCCTGACACCGGGTGATTTTTCAGGACAGACGCATAGCCACTGAATAATCAATATGGGAATCCCAAGTATACTCTCTGAGAAGTCATTCCTATCGTTTCTTACCGTACGAGCATAAGAAGCAAAATGTGTGCAAAAAAAACTAAATCATTCAGAACCCAGATAAGCAGGTTTATTTCGGATTACTTGACAACTCGTCCTGGTTTGAATCAAGTGAATGATGATTTACACCAACCACAGAATGTTCGTGAAAACTGCTCCTTTAATGTATATTAACCTGCAACTCCATGCTACATTTGTAACACATTCTTTCCTGAAGTTGGTTCTTACATACAGTTGCCCTGACAATTCTCTTCTATTTTACATGGTTGACCTCGTTTTGACACTGTGATTCCCCTTTGTAGTGTTATTTTGTTCTAAAACACATCAAATTGTCTTTTTCTGACGCAGAAAACCTAAATATTTCAAACTTGCCACACACTAAATAAATCAGACCATCCCCGTTTGACAACAGTTCAGTACAATGAAACCTAAAACAAAACACAATAATAAAATACAACATTTACCTTCAATTACCCTTAGCGCAGTTCAGTTATTCTTGAGATGTATTTAACATTTTTATTCTGACATAGGGTTGTCAAACTGGTCCTCCGGGGCCACAAGATGGTCCCCATTTTTGCTCCGACACAACTTGGTAACACAGAGAGAGAGAGAGAGGAAAAATGTGGACCATCTGGGGGTCCCTGAGGACCGGTTAGAGAACCACTGCTGTAAAGGACCCAGAGTGCCAGTTAAGAAAACTCTGCAGACATTTTTTAATGCAGCCACCAACCTGCAGAGCACATGAGAACAAAGACGAGTTCAAGGAGAAAACAGGCATGTTTAGAGAGTTACAAGTAATTTCAACTGCATGAAATAATCTTTTGGGCGAATGAGGCAGAAGCTCAGACAGTGATGTTCTATGTGGAGTCAACAAGAACCAGACCTTGGATTGTTCGGCGGATTCATTTATGTATTTATTTATTTGGTAAACAAATTTGCCACTATCTTTCAATTCAAACCCAGGCATCTGCTGTTGCCTGAGAAACAAAATGAGAATGAGCATCCTTACAATTTGACCTTCTTTTTGTATAATTTACTTATTTATTTATTTGTGCATCACATCTGGAGGAAGGTTGAGGGTGGAGAAAAGACCTTTCTGAAATGCATTAACACCTCAATGACATGAGGCAAATGTGCTTGCCAGAAAACTGCATCATTTTAATGAAGGACCTCTGGACCCAATCTTGAGGCTCGGCCTTCACTTGTATGTTATGAAAAGAGAGCGCCAAAGCATAAATGGCTCTTTGTACTGCAATGTGTTGAAGTGACGCACAATATGACTGCACCTGGGTCAAACTGCTTGTGAGAAACACTGTATGTCTGTGCGAATCCTCGTTTGATCAAAACACATTTCATGCTGACGCCTAGCTTAGATTGTCTCATTCCAGGCCATATGAGCAAAGCTCCTGTAGAAGAGGCAACATCCTTTATGGTGCAATGTCCAGAATGCTTCATTTCATCTCGTTTCCCCCAGCCCGAGTTAGAGCACATCGCTCAGGCATTGCTTTTTCTGCCTTTGATTTGTAAATCAGTGATTCACACAGTGTGGTTTCAAGAACTTGTCAATGATGCTAAAACCTACTAAAACATAGCAGGGAAGCAAGCTGCACTTGCCAGGAGTTAATCAGGCCTTTAGAAAGTGAATGGCTCTCCAATCCCTTTCTCTCCTTCTAATTAAATAATGGGAGCGAGGATCAGAAGCAGTAAATAATATATTAAAGAGAATGCTGGATTTCATCACCATAGCAACCTGTCCAGCAAAGCCATAATCGCCGCGATCTCTCCTCCACCAACCCCCACCCCCCCACTACCCGCCCCATCCTGGCCTTGTTGACACCAAGCCTTATCAGGCATTCTGGTCAGTCACCACAAGGGTCACTTTTCAATTCCTTTCAGGCAGATAGGTAGCCAACTCTGAACTCCAGCGGCCAGGCCCCACGCCGACACACAATGGAGGCCTTTCAGAGGCACCCTTTATCAGTCGCACCACTGTACACGACTCCACAAATCTGGTCAATGCAACTCCAAGAGGGGGAGACCCTTTTAATCATGGTTCAAATGCACAAATGACTTCTTGGTCCCACTTTACTCCACAGTGCTCTGTTCCCCATGTAAATATTTGTGTAAATACAGGGTGCTATTGTGCCACTGTAATTCAGCACTGTAAAACAAGTCCTGCGATTCTTGTGTTTTTAATTACACAGGATTAGGGTATGGGGGTAAAATAGTGGTCTTGTTATCTTATTACACTATACTGTTGTAACATGAAACACACTGCAATAGCAATGAGCTCTGTACACTTTTGGAAAACATTTTCTTTTTTTTTTAGCACAGCATCCCTTAATATATCAACTACAAGTGTTCTGACAATCAGTAGTAGGCCTATATTTGGCCTAATAAGTAGAGGTTGCACAGCAAGTTCCACCTCAGCGGCTACAGTCCCATGACTCTACTCTAATTCACTTTTCACCTTTGGGGTGACATTGGGCCATTCAGAGAGCGGTAGCCAGGCAAAAATGCTAATTTGATGAGGACGGAGGCCGGTCTCTGTGGCGCAATAATATTTTAATCTCCTCAACGAGGCAAATCAATTGGAAAGTGACCATCTGCCAGGATATGACTATCACTGAAGAGGGGGTAATGAACATACAGGGAGTGATTAAGATCATCATCATCAGTAGCAGCATCCTGTTGTAATCTCTTTCACACAAAAAAAAACTGCTGAGGTGCCAGATGACAAACATATGACCTAATAAAGAAATATGCACTTTTAGAGAAAGTAGCCTGGCCAGGGCAAAAAAAAAATCCTGCTCAAGGGATTTTTTTTCTTAGAACTGTGCATTTTTTCCTTTGCTCAGCAGGTGCTTTTCAGTATATGAGGATTTTACGCAAAACAAATAAATAAATAAGACTATATTAGCTCTGGAAAAAAGAATTGTGAAAATGTATTGAAGTTTCTAAGCTCTGGAGTGAAACTACTCCACCAGTGTTCTTAGGATGTGCAAATGCATGGGGAGATTCTACTAGATTATCTAAGTCTGACACTGCATTCTTTCCCATTGAAGCTCTAAAAAGGATCCGGGACACTCATGGCGATTGTCAAGCCCAGTTAATGCAGCTTGGATTGGGCTTTGTCCTGACAGAGGCATACAGCTGCTTGTAAATGAGCTAGCATTGCTAGCGCTGACTGCTATTATTCTGCTCTCGCGGCTGACAAGGTTGCTTGCTGAGGGGATTTTGGAAGGGAATAGGAAATCGTGGCATACCGAATCAGCGCAAAGCAACAAGGAACACAGCTTGAGTTCTTCGGGTTTTTTTTATTTAGTCTTTTTATGTTCTCCACGAGCACTAAATTCTACGGAAGACTACAGAAGGCAAAGACACCCCGAGTCACCTTTCCCCCACAGAGCTGATTCCATAATCCTGCAATATCCTTTACAATAGCATGTTGTCTTAAGAAGTCAGGTTTTTCGCAAGAGGGGGAAGAAGAAAGGGCCAAGAAAATATTGTGGATATCAATGCAAATATTCGCTACTGGGAAGAAGGTTTCCGTCTGGTTCAAGTTCTGTGGTGGGATGATCCACTGAAGCTTACTAAGCTAACATGAGGACATGACCCTCAGCTTTGGTCCGTGCAAACATGTACGAAATCCACACCTCAAACCTTTATTAGCTCAACAAGTTGCAACAATCATATGCTAAGCCTCACTTTCTTCCTCATGATGAGCTCTGTAAACAAGATTCAAGCTTCTCTGGAAGGAGCACAGTACACATAGTTTTATGAACTGGCCAACTCAGCACACTGCCTGTCCTTTGCCCCTTCATGTGTTGTTGTCATGAAGTCTTGATGGACACCATAAAACAGGATACAGGAAAAGAAACAGCCTACAGTTGATGTTCAATAGGCAGGAGAAGGCATATGCTGTCTCACATGCAGACAGAGCCTCGTGTGGTTCCTGGCTCCAAAATTCATTGGTATTCATGACCACGGCCTGCCCCAGTTCATTTACATCTTTCTCTTTCATAGCAACAGCGGGTGGGCTATCAGGAGCATCTTTGATACAGGTGCGTGCTGGCAAAAAAGACATTGTGTCATTTAGCTCTGGATAGATATTATAAAAAAATGTACCCCACTGTTTCTGCCTTTTTGCTGCTGAGGTGGGCCTTTGTAAAGTCTACCTTTAGCCCGTCAAAAAATGTTTAGATACAATCTGCATGCCGTCACACCCCCCACCCCCACCTCTTGCTCTCTTGTGCTGTACAAGGTGGAGATACGTACAAGCATAGTGTACACTGAACACTGTCTAGATATACTGCTATCAAAACAACTTCATCACTTTTTAAGGGCGAGACAGTCCAAACCCCTACGTGAAGTAGAATTATCAATAATGCAAATAAACTATCAAACAAAAGTTGAACCAATACATTTCTAAAAATAATAAAAACACACATTATTTTAATATATAAAAAAAAAAAAAAATTACTCACAACTCAGCATATTTGAATACGTGTAACCTTTAAGCCTAATTAAACACAAACCACTGGGGTCACGAGTCTGGCTTTTATGACAAGTTATTGAAAAAGTGTCACCTTCACAGACAGCTGACAGCTTTCTCACACTGTCAAAATCTGTAAACCCCAGAGGGCACGTTTTAGGGGGAATGCTAAATCACATGAACATGTGAGTGCAAAGAATATATACACAACATGTGCACAAATTTCTAGAGACCAGCTCATCCAGTGTATCTTCTAAAAAAAGTATTAAAAGCAAGTCCCCTCACTCTTTGCCTTTACTTTTCTAGGAAAGTATACTGTCTGTTAGAACACTGCTGTGAGGATTTGACTGCATTCAGACACAAGAGCTCCATCACACCAGAGAACACAGCTTCACTGCTCCACAGCTCGATACTGGGGAGCTTTATACTCTAGATAACACTTGGCACTAGACATGTAGGTCTTGCACTCATGAGCTGCTGCTTCAGAGTAGCCCATTCTACTGCCAATTCCTTTCGAGGGAAATTACAGAAGTGGCACCCGACTGAATTTCTCTACAATTTTTTTATCTATAGTATACATTTTTACCACTGATCCTCTCCAGAAACAACTGTTGTTATACTACATTTACAAAATACTATCCATATTATATTATTATGTTAAATGTCAAGTTTCCTGGCTCAAAGTTTTGTATCTTCATTTTATTACATTAACTTGATTCTGGCCGGTATATAGAGCTCTTGTTGTTATAATAGAGTCGTTTTTATTACTGAAACTATAAAGTTTATAGGGACACTTTTCCAACATGCAGCAGATCTCTCACTGACAGAATGAGGTCATCAGATTAAACCATTAAGGCATTGTTAATTATTAGGGGTATGCAGTGGCCCAATAAACCAATAAGCTATTTCATGCTCCTTCAATCAATAGGGTAGTATTCCATACATATCATAGATAAGGACAAAGGCTTACTCCCACTCACTCTCTCTCACTCTCTCTCTCTCTCTCCCCCTCTGTCTCTCTCTCCCTCTCTCTCTCTCTCTCTCTCTCTCTTTCTCCCTCCCTCTGTCTCTCTCTCTCTGACTACCTTCTCCTTCACTAAGAGCAATGTGCCCTTTCGTGTCAATACCTCGATGACACATTATTCAGACACTGCTTTGCCTGACCTCCACCTGGCATTTAAACTCCCTGACCGGCAAGCTGTTTGCTCTGGCCGACACAGTCGAACAAGCTCAATCATTTAAGCAACAGAAGCCTCTGTGAGCTTTGGCCCCTTCGCAAAGGTCTTGTGACGGCTCTCTGTGAAAAATTAAGTTTAATTTAAAGCATTAAAGAGATAGTTCACCCAAAAATGACCTCAACTTTGGTCCTTTCACCTCTTATTATTACAGTCATTTGTCTGTTTTGGAAAATGCGTATTAGAGAAAGGCATTATGTGGGAGTGAAGCACATTTCGGCTGCAGACGATTCAAATGTGAATCTTAAGGGCTGACTGTCTGTGCTGTTATTTGCAAATGATCACGTTGGATCTCTGTGTTCAGGCAGCATATTCGTCTTTTTGCTTCGATGACATAAGTGTGGGAGACACTGTAATGTTTATTGTGGTTTGTGGTATGTGGCATCCAATGAAAGAAAAAACCTTACCACACCCCCAAAAATGCAGTCTGAATATGATAACCATGTTTTTTTTTTCCTTTCACTTTCCCACTCATAAAAGCAATCACATTATAATCAGATATGCAAACGAGTTGGATCTGGGCTGCTGGTGTGAAAATAGCCTTTGTGGAATTTGTATTGGTAATTTATTCGCATGTTTGCTGTATTTGGCTTTAGCTCAGAGACTGTCCTTTTTTTCCAATAGAAAAACAAATCTGCAGACCCAATCTCAAAGGATTTACAGTAGCTACCGAGGGCACTGCACATTTCTAGTTACCTCCATTTCATCTGTCTACGATGCATAGCATGTAGGGTGTGTTGCGAGATGCTGTCAAACTGAAATGAGCAAAGTTGCTTCTGTGGGGCCATCCGGGAATTGTATTTGACGTGAAAAAAAAAGTCTAAGGAAGCTTTTGGAAAATGCAGAACAATCACAAACCTGATGGACTTTGCAAGGTAATAAAAAAAGTATATACACTGATCGGCCATTACATTAAAACCACCTGCCTAAAACTGTGTAAGGTGCCCCTTGTTATTTCTTGAACCATTTTGGGCTGACCCAGTTGACCCATGTCAAGGTTGCTCAGATCCTGACATCTGCCCATTTTTCCTGCTTCCAACACATCAATTTCAAGAACTGACTGTTCACCTGCTGCCTAAAAATCCTACTCCTTGACAGGTGCATTGGCTCATCAATGTTATTCGCTTCACCTGTCAGTGGTTTTAATGTTGTGGGTGATTGGTGTCAGTGTTTGCACACGTCTCCGAGCTGCTCCGGCTCTAAAAATGAGTTCTATTCATTAATGATTGACATTCTGTTATCATGAAGGATATTGAGTGTACACCCCATAGGGTGTAAACTTCAACCTCATTCATGTTAGAATGCAGTCTTACAGTCTTGCTGTGTCTGACTCGGACAATCTCTGGCTCAAAGAGGTGAAATGACTCACCGGGTCAACCACTGACTCACAGCGTGAGGTCATTGTGATTCGTTGCTTGAGTTCAGGGACACTGTGGGCCAATACCAATCCAAAGAAAAATAAACCCTTCCTCCCTTCCTCTGCCTTCCACTTGACAAGTCTGCGAGGCAGGAAAATATTAACACTGGTTCTGGAATGGAGACTCACTTAATGATTTTTCTAGTGTGACTTCCGTGAGACGCAACCAAATAATAACTAAAAAGAAAATGCTTGACTTGGTTTCACATCATTTCAAAAGAAAAAGCAAGCACACATGGGTGAACACAAGTAAAAAAAGCTATGGGGCACGAGGGAGGGCATACATTTTGTGATCACATTTTTCATGCCACCACTAAATCTGTCCTGGACAGAAAAGGCATGCTCCCAAGGTCACAGACCCAACAACTATGAGAGCAGTTACAAACGTATTCTTTCTTTAAAGAAGTGATCACCTCTCATGAAGCATTCTGGGGTTTCACTTAACACTTACTTTAACTTTTTAATTATGTAACTTAATTATGTAACTGTACCACATTGTTGAGCTGCATGCCTCCATATGCCCGACCCTAACTTTTTTCATCTTTTGATTTTGTTTCAGCTTTTATTTTGAATTAAAAGGGCAGAATGTTGGGTTCCTTCAAATTATTTGAGCCCTTTTTGTTGTAGATAACCAGCATCATATTACAATTATTTTACTTTTGTAGTCACGTAAAAATGAAAACTTGCAGTTCCAAGATATTGAACAGTAGGGGAACAAACTTCACAGTTTGTTTATGTGCAATATCAGGAAACCTTACTATTATAGCAGGCAATCTAAATGCGGTGCATTTCCGCTAAATAATAACAACATGCACTACACTTTCAATGATCTGACGGGAAACCAAAAGGCCTACCAGTTAGCAGGCTTGCTTTCCTGCTGCGTGCAGACAATCATGAGGCTAATTAATTAACACTAGCTTCCTATATTTAAACCTCAAGATTCAACATCTGTAAGTCACAGCTTGATATGTTACTTTATCACACTCCAAATTACGGGCAGTGGGAAACAGTGCATGTATATGACATGAGCATCCCAGGCTCTGCGCAGCAGCTGTGCTTCACAAGCAGACCCTGATGAGTCTGGTGACGTGTCAAGAGCTCACTGATTGGAGGCTGTTATTATAATCTACTATTATAATTTTGCTTTGTCTGCTTGCTGGCATGAGACGCTACGAGACAAACAGTCATAACATGTGAACTTCTGGTGGGTTGTAAAATATCACATTTCATTTTACTACTTAATCAGTTTCGTATGGAACTCCGGTTAGGGGCAATGCTTGACATCCGTAGCCAAAACTTTGGAACTGGTCACTAATTTACCTAAAGTCCTCCTCTGGCTACTTCAAAGAGAAAAGAAAGAGAAAGGGCTTCCCAGAATCACATGCAAATGATGCTAAGGCCAATGTGACCCTAATACCGCAAGCCCTAATCACCTTAAAATTCCACAATATTAAAGTAGCAAACAGGAAACTGCTTCTGGTTACCCTCTGACCCTCTAATACACGGTCTCTTTTTCTCAGAATACCTCCCCCATCCGCAACAGACCAAAAGCCAACGCATTCATTCTGCTCAGAAATGACCCACAACTGTGACTCTGGGTCGCAAACAAAGGCAGGTTCCACCAAAGCCGTACCGAGAAGGAAAGATCAGATCTTGATGTTTTCTCAAATTATACTCAGCTATGCTGTGCCTCCACTCTAGCTGAGCGTATCTCTTCGAGACTAAAAACAAAAAAACGCGAGGTCTAAACAAAAGAGGAATAAAGATTATTATCACACTGAAAGAATAAAATCTTTTAGATGAAATTCGCTCACAGAGGACACAATCTGACAACACGGCCTTTTATGGACACGTTACAGTCAGCCTGCATGGTATGTGAAAGGCAAAACAAAACAATAAAGGTTTCATGGCTCACTTCTGTTGGGATGTCGTCTGTGGCGAAATGGGAGGCAGATAAGACAAATCCTCTTGTTCTCCATAGACTTTCTGACGGTGTGGCCTGCCGCTATCCTGCACTGTTGTGCTGATCGCTTGGGATATGCTTGTTAGATGGCCACGAACCGGCCCGAGTGGGAAAAAGACAAGACAAAGCATAAAAGACAGGCGCGGGGGGGAAAAAAAAGAAAAGCGGCCAGGGTAGATAGGAGGCATACGGGTAGATGACTAGAACAGTAAACTCTCATCCGGGAAATGAGTGTCCTCGTTCTAACCCTGTTGTGTGTCATTAAACGCTTTATTCAATTAGACGTTTTCATTAAACGAGCCTGAATTGACACAGAGCCATTTTTGGAGCCCTCATCCTATCACTTAACCTGAAATGCTCCGAGCTACACTGAATACAAATGACCACAACAGCGAATCTAAAATCTTCCACTTTCAAAAAGTGTTAATTCTGTGTTTAATCCACCCCATACATAGCGTCAACCACCACTGGGGACGGGCTGCCAAGAAACCATAAAATGCAAATGAGTCTTGGCTGGGTTACAGCAGTTTCAGCCAGTTTCCACTGATACCCATTTGTTTCTATATCCATAAACCTGTTTGGCCAGAGCTTCCTAGCTCCGACTTCAAGTCCCTACTCAGCACGTTCTGAAAATAGACAAATCATTAATACAGACCAAATCAATACTGAGTATCATCGTAGTCTCATGTGGGATACGGTCTCAGACAGACATCCTAAGTTATAAGTAGCAGCGATGGACCATGTTTGATTTTTTTTTTTTTTTTTTTGCATGATAAACACAAACCAAGAGCCAGCTGTGATGGACCTTAATCCATTAAATCCCCCCCACACACACTAAACGGCAAATCCTAATGAGGATTTGAAGCGCTCAGCTGGGCGGGGGCCCGTGGCAGCGGCCGCACCTTTGCTAGCGGTTCTGCTCTCCATTCCATTGTGCTCTTATCAGCCTTATCAAGGAGAAGTGACTGTTGATGAAAGACCTGAGCTGCATTGAGGAGCAATGGCGTATTGACCCAGCGGCAGCTTAGCACTAAGGGAAGTCAGATCCCTTGGCCCGATACAAAATCCCTGTGTGACATCTGGGTGGAAAACAAAAAGAAAAACTAAAAAAAAAAAGAGAGAAGAAAAAAAGCCCACGGAGGCTGTTTACTGTGAAGGGCAGAACAAAAGGACTGTGCCGTGTGTCTGTGTTTAATAAAGGCGGGCTAAAGTCTGGCTGGAAAGCAGACGGAGCAGGACTCCAGACTATTCGCTTAACTTCATTAAGGATTTTAAGTCACCGGGTTTTAAGTCTATGCTGATCGGTCTGAGAGAGAGACAGAGAGAGAAGATTTCCCAGAAACAATAGGAGCACTGCCCTGTTTTTACCAGTTGAAGCATTTCATTAATGAGCATTACTACACAGACAAGATTTCGTGGTATGTCAGTGGCAGACAAGGCTTTTAAGTTGGCTTGCCCACACACGTTTAACTTCACAGAATGATTTGTTTTCACAGTTGGGCCCAAATTGTAACTCGAATCCCTCCAGCAAGGCAGCGCAATCTGTAATGACTCGACGAAATATGTATTCAGTAGTGATGGGTACAGAAAAAAAATAGCCAGAGCCAGATTTTCTTTTTTCTTCTTTTGCATCTCTAGCAGGAATATTCCCTTGTTAACGTACGAAACCGTGGGGGACACAAAAGCATGTGATGCAGTGACACAGTATTTGGAAGCATGTTTTCCCTCGCCTCATCTTTTCATAAAATATTTGCCTGGCACCTGAGCAGATATAGGGGCGACCCTGTCAATGTAACTGCAGAGGCCAGAAAGATCTTCTCTGATGCTGCCTTAGCATACTTTCATGTACCAGAGAATCCAATGCACAGTCAGGGAGGGCGAGAGAAAAATATGGAGCGATGGAGAGATGGAAAGGAGGGGAGAGGGTTGGGATTGCTACTGTATTCTCTCTCTGACATGTTCTGCTGTTAATCACCACATATTCAGCAGAACCTTCTTTCAGGAGGCAGCAAAGACAGACACCTCATTTCAATCTGAATCTTCAAGGATACTGGAAAAGAACCTGTCAAAATCAGGGCTCCTATTTAGAGGATCTTTCTAAAGCCCCAGTAGTTCCAATTAGAAACACTAGGTTGCAATTTGAGACTTCACCTCATTTTACAAAGGTGGCACCTCCACAGGAAGGGTAAATGATCGAGGCTATCATTCCTTGTTAAGCGTTTTAATGAAACAGTAAGCCTATCATCTTAAAACACTTATAATGTGCCGTTGTAAAACCGTGATCCCAACTTACCACTTTTGTTCCTGATTCATTATAAAGATCTGCACTGCAGTCTTAAAGACCACTTTAAATATATAATGCTATAAAAAAAAGGATTTATATAGCAAAGCCCTGCTGATTTAACATTTTTCAACAAAAAAGAGATACCTTAACTGACCCAAGACAGTTAATCATCTTTAGGCATAAATAAAACAGTTTGCTAGAATGTATATTTTGCCATGGTTTTTTTTCAGAAAGTGTGTTTGGAAAGAAAATAAAAGGTGAAAATCTTCACTTGAGGACAAAGCCATGAATACAAATGAATTTCATCCAAGTATACAGACAGCAGTCAGCCCCGCAAAATTAAATAAGAAAGATGAGATGCGAAGTTTCTAGGGATATACCACGAAGGAAGGGAATAACCCTGAAGCAATTAATCTTTTGAAGCTTCTGCAGAAGCACAAAACTTCCAGCCATTTATGGCTATGGCAGTAACCCATTTAATTCAATTATAAAATGCATTAAAAAGATATTACGGCCAGGGCGGAGTGTAATGAAGCATGTTTACTTGGGGATATTGTTTATAATGAACAGTTGTTGGGCTTAGCCCTATAGTTAAAAGAGGACATCTGAGCAAATATAGGAACATGAGATAACTCAAACAAATAGAGGAGTCAGATATTCGATTTTACTTTTAATTTAATCGAGAGCAAACGCAATGCATGTTCAATGTTAATGAAGGTGCATTTTGGAGCAGGTGGACTTTGAACTTACAGATTTATAGATTTGATATAAGAGTCAAAAAAAGCCCATATATGTGGTATCCTCATATACCCTGATGCATCAAAGCCCTTTCTACAGCATAACAAATCAGTCTCACTGATGATCATGTGGAATTCTATCACAGGAGTCACATGTTTACCTTAATCCTGATAAGGGATCTATCATTGAGTAGGTTCTTACCTTCAGTGCATTGTATAGCAGCCAAAGCAAACATCAGGCAGCAGAGGGTTGAGAGACTCCACGCTGAGCATGCCATTGTGCTTGGCTTGGACACTCTCCTCATGTTTTGCCGGAAGTCACTGCAGTCACAACAGTCCATGAGAACTGCTCTCAAAGACGCTCATCATTAGGATCCGCACCTGAAAAAGCAGCCACAGTGGATTGTCAGTGCTAGAGAAACACCTCAGAGGCTTCCTGAGAACAGGTAGGTCCAAAAACAGCTTTTCTACAAGTACAAAAGGCTGAAAGTCCACAACACTTACAACAAACCCGAATGTAATCTCAAGGGTGTAAATCCCTATAATGGAAACTGCGAGCTAAGAAACCTCCTCCATGTCCAGACGACTGAGCTGGCAAATTCAACACATCGCAAGTTTGCAACAAGGAAGCAAATAACCCATTGGCAAGTGTAATTGAACTCCAAACCCTAGTCATTCTTCGTGCTCTGTCAATCCATACCTCTTCGAGTGCCTGCGTGTCCTCCCCCTGCCATTCAACAAAAACATGGGCCTGGATCCATCAAGCGAGGCAGCCGCTAAACGGCAAGGCCCTCCACTGAAGCTACTCAGGCATGTATCCCTCTGTTCTTAACTGTTTTCCTCCGTCCGCATGTTTACACCTCCCGCTTGCCCCGGTGCGCCCCGCTCATAAACCGTTCTCACACCCCTCGCAGGGGAGCACGGTCGCTCCAGTAACAAGTCACTTAGGAGCCCATTAAAATACTGCACACACCCCACCCACGCTTTCTGTTTAAGTCACACTAAAGCAAGACCACCCTGCTCTGCATATATGATTAAACTATAAAGTATTTACACAAGTCTGTGGGAAAAAAAGGCAAGCTCCTCCTTTTAGTTTGCTTAGTTTACAGTTGTGTATGTGCACAGGAGGTGCTCAGATCTTAGTCCCTGTGGTATGCTAACCAAGGTAAAGTTGCTCTTGAATGGCAAAAAAAGCTACAAATTCCACAGCTCGAGAAGCAGTCGGAAAGTTACGAACAGATACAGTGTACAGTTTCATTAGTGCTCAAGTTGCTTGAATGCATCATGAAAGCACAAAAAACACCCAGGCCTTGACTGGATAAGTGAAGAGAGTTAAGGGTTCCTTGAACCTCTGCGTTCCTGTTCAAGATGTTTAAACTGCAAGGTCCATACTTCAATTCCTCACTTACATAATCACACACCCTATATATGAGAGCTTCAGTAGTTGTTAAAAATCAGCAACAGTTAATGCATAGTAGGCCTGTATAATATGAAGGAAATTGTTTACTGTATTTACGATGCTAGCTTTTGTGACTTCGATACCTTACAATCTATCGATATACATTTGGGGTAACATGGTTAGTCAACAGCCTGCATTATGTTGATCAAAATTAGTTGTTAGATCATTTGGATTAATCAAAACCAGGGATGCGTTCATGATTTTTTATGATCAATCCCATTTTTGATCTCTTCACAAATTGGCAAATGTGTTTCTTTGTCCCAAAGCTTAAATTGTGTGGTACAAACAAATACATAAAACACACAAGCAAATGTACAATACTTTCTATCACCCAGAGTTGCAATACAAATAACAATAAACCTATTTAACTGGCATTTTAAATTCTTAAATGAAACATTTGTAGGCTTTTCATAAATAACACGAATCAAACAAGGTGCTACACCGAAACTTTGGGGCTATTTAGCATAATGAGTCGTGCATAATTACGCAGCGACAGTTTGGTTGCAGGTGTGGCAGCAGGACTCAAATACAGTGCGAGCGCACTTACCCAGCACACACGATTTAACCTCGCGGAATTACAACATATTTTTGACTAAGTTAAAAAATAAATTGTCCAAGACTGAGTAAACATTGGCCAATTCTGATCTTTGCTGATTTTGGTCATGCATGCCTAAACAAAACATCCACAGAAACTCATCTGGATCCACTATGGTTTGATCAGGATACTCAGAGGACCTCGGAAAAAACGTATGCTTTCTTAAAATCTCATTAGCATAATGCAGCCTTCTGTGATATTAGTACCGCAAAACCCAACATCATGCTTACAACTACCAAACAATTAACTATGCAGCCTTACTGGATAATAAGCTGCAAGATGCATAATGGAATAATAAACCTAAAGTTTAAGGGGTTAAACCCCTCCCCAGACTCTTCTTGCTAGTGCGATAATTTGTCAGGGGAAATAAATATATTAAACGCGAGGGCTGATCCCCTACATGGGCAGATGGGTGTTCGGCTAAATCAACGACAACAGCTCGCTACCTTCATATCTTTGTGTCATGCTGTGAGCGGTTAACATGCTGATCAGTCTGAGGCACCAAAGGCGCAGACTAAGGCGGTCTGCCTGACTCCCACTCTCCTCATTAAACGCACCAAGGTCTCTCTTCTCTGCTGGAGACCTTATCTTCCTAAGCTGCGGCGAAGACCCGCCGATCAACACCTGTTAAGTGCTTCAAACGAAACAGCGCCGATCGAACCCCCAGCCAGAGCGCAGCAGGGAGGCCCGCTGTTGCCGCTGTATACATTTTGTGGAATCACGCTAAATTATAACGCTTAACGTACACATACAAAGGAGCGGGCCTTTGAAGTCTGATGTTAGCGTAGCCTCACACAAGGAGGCTCTCTAACTTGGGGAGATTTTATGCACATGTTGTGATATGACAGCTTGCTCAGTGCTGTGTTGACTACATATAAAAACCAATGCAGGCAGATGTTTAAGTACTTTGAAAGATGGAAAGCCAGAGGGGCACGGACCCAGAGGCTGCAAAACAGCTGTGCGCATCCATGCAGCTGCTCTTTAAACCAGAAGAAGAAGCACGCAGACAGGTTCATCATCAAACACGTTAAAGAACGGAGGGGCATCGCAAAAGAAGATTTGTTGCTCCTGTACAATAGAGGGGGTGCTGAGAAAGAAAGCAGGCATTAAAATCAAAGTTGAAAAGACAGTTTGAAATGTTAATGACACAATGGGGAAACAAGGCACAGATGTGAAAGAACGCAGCATTCTTTTGACCGAAACCTCTCTGCTGTCTCCCTTTCAGGCAAGGGGTGGGCCACCAGAGGATAAAGGAAGAGGCAGGCCATTCAGGGCAATGAGGCCTAGAATAAAAGACTGGGGACATGGGAGTGGGGGGCACAGATGGGAGGTTGGGGAGTTTATAATACAAGATTGACAGCTTGCAAGTCTTGCTTGACCTCTGAATTAACCCCCGAAATTTCAATGAACTAAATGACGGAGCCGTGATCTTGATTGTCAGAGAAGATGACAAGTGTATACAAAAAAGAGAAGCATGCCCAACTGTAAGTTCCTGAAAAAGTAAGACTAAACTGAATATGCACTCAAGATTGTAGCTTTGAAAGCACAGGAATCCAAAGAAGCATGAACTTCACAAACTTGATACGCTCCGTCTTTTTCACACGTTAACCATTATCTTCTGGACTCAACACTGCATTATCCAAGAAAAATTTCTCCATGGTGGCAGCATAAATCAGGCTGTTTCTTTCTCCAGCGGGCTGGATTATTGGGTCAGTGATCAGATGACATTAGTGTCCCACTGAGCCAGATATCGGAGAGAAAAATCGATCAATGACCTGGCGTGGGCCAGCTGATGTAGCTCAACACATGGTGGTATGACTAACCCTCAGAGCTCCATCTAAGTGCTGCAGGACTGGGGGGAGGTCAATTAGAGAGATCCCTGCACCATTATACACTGCAGCAGGAAGAAGATACATGTGTTTGTACCCTCCGCATTTTTTGGGGGGGTGCCCGAGGAACATTTAGAACATCTAATGAATGTTTAACATTATTTATCACCCAAAAAAGAGCATATACTGCTCTCAGGCCAAAGCTGGAGCCCTCGAATAGTCCATGTAAACAAACTATGACTTAATTTTCAAGACTAATTAATTTAGTAATGTATCATTTCGAATGTAACACTTGCACAACTAAGCTTCCCTTTAATGTAAGATGTTTTACTAATGGCCCCTGCCACAAAACTATCAATTTTTCTACCCACTCAATTCATCAAACTCAGCAATCCCTGCTGGTCCGAAAGTAATGGGACAGAACAAAGCCTGACGCCCTGATGTATTTCAGAAATTAAGTAATCTGCAGGACATTACAGAAATGTTGGTGTGTTTTTCTTTTCTTTCGAGCCTTTCCTTTTACACACTGCTATTGTACACAGAGCTGAGATCCATGAGCATGCAAACTCCAGCCAGATTTTCACAAGAAACGGACAAGTGTGTAAACTTCCAAAGCTAAATGCATGCCTGATTCTACAGTTCAAACAGACTTGAATATGTAAACCATATGTAGACTCTGGAGTTCACAAAGGAAGGCAATCATTTCTCTTCACTGCTTTCCTCTCATTTCTTCCCCTCACCCCTCTTCCATAAGTAGAGATGCACTTTACACATTAATCAGAATAATCAATAATCAAGACTATTTGTGGCGTATGATAAACACTAACGTTTTTATTAAGTTGTCATCTCTGCCACTGAGAGAGCTGAGAGAGAGAAAGATAGAGAGAAGTGAGAAGTATCTTCACCAAGGAGGTAAAGAGAGCACTCGCATTTTCTGTGCACAAGATAGCCCAGGCTCCCAAAGGCTAAATTTAGAATTAGCAGCTTCGCTTTGGTCAGGGTTACTGGGCATACAATCACCTACTATGGCTTTCAAAAATGTTATACTTGAGACTCAATTTTCCTTATTTTGATATATACGCCTTTCTATTTTTGCAGATAAATGACATGCATAGCCCAGTAATCGCCACAGGAATGCAAGGAAAATCTTATTAAAATGGCAAGGTAGCTATACCTGTCTCTCAATAGGGATTATAATGGGCCCGATTTGTGAGGGTAACTAAGTTTTAATGCAGCCTTCACATATTGTTAACAGTAATTTTGATGTTTTAGTGGATGAGAAGTGGATTATCTCAAAATGAAATTTGGAAATGTCATTTCCATTAACTGATAGCGTCAAATTCTTCCTTTCAGGTTGCAGACGATAAGCAGGATTCTGCCACAGCCATTTAATGGTGGCTTTGCCGAGCACTCCTCAGCTCCAGCGTTAATGGGCTGACATTAATACAGCTAGATAAATAAGAAGGTCAGAAAAAATTCTGAGGACCACCATTATATAGGTATCTCGCACAGATAGTACCTGTCAATCAGCGTAAAAGGAGTCCTTGACACTCTACATTTCTCCTTCAGTTTGGACAGATAGGCGGAGGAACATTCTTATACGTCTACAGGAAGAGACGTTACTTTACCCTTCCTTTGGATCTCTACAGCCTCAGAGAATCCCGCTCAGTTCTGGTATGCTTTTGTAACACGATAAGAGCAAACCAAAAAGTACGAGGTCATGAAACATCAGGAACCGAAAAGACAAGAAATCTGCAGTGAGCAAGTCGTACTCTCTGAAGCCTCATCATCTCAATTTCAACAAAATGCATCAATTTTTAATTCACTCTAAAGCAATGAAAGCGCTGTTGCTGTCAAAATGGAGCAAAAGCATGGCTGGAAATGAGTGAGTATGTGTGTGTGTGTGTGTGTGTGTGTGTGTGTGTGTGTGTGTGTGTGCCTGTGTGTGTGTGTGTGTGTGTGTGTCTTTGTGTGCACGCGCATGTGTGTATGTGTGTATGTGTGTGTGTGTGTGCCTGTGTGTGCCTGTGTGTGTGTGTGTGTGTGTGTGTGTGTGTGTGTGTGTCTGTGTCTGTGTCCGTGTGTGTCCTCAGACTCAGTCTCATCTGCCATTTGGAGTTCATCTGTCTTGATGCATTTGCATTTAACTCTCCCCTCTTGCACTGTGCTGTCTTCCCACTTTGCACACTTATTCCTCTCTGGTGTCCTTTTTAGAACTCATTGCTTACAATACAGATAGAGAGATAACAGTGTTATTACAAAAACTCTCTCACTCCATCCGACCAAACTATACATACAATATATACTCCAGATAAACACACGCACTCTCACACATATGCTGGCAGAACACAAACTCTTTTTTTGTCGTTTTTACATATTTCAGTTTTTATTCATGTATATACACATGCATATATGTTCACGCTGTTTTACTCTTGTTTAGATATGTTTTGAAATTTTAAATTTGTACATGAAAAAGTTATACCAGTGTTGTACTTGTATAACTATACATGTTACAAATAAAGAACCTTGAATCTTAATATATGATTACAATATACGTCCTTCATGAATCAGCTTAGTGATTACATTGCAGTTTTAATTATGGACAGGGTGTCAGCAGACCATGATAAACCGTGTCCAGCAGCCTCTATAGGAGGAAGTATTAAATCCAGTGTGGAAACTGTATGAACACTTTATAATTCCCATTCCTATGAATGCTAGCATAACACTGAAATTCCCATAGAAGCCAACATTAGCATTTTTATAATGGGGTTTTTAAGGGGACTTATAAAGTGAACATTCCTGCAGTACACACTGCTATATAATGATGTAAAGCCATAATATCTACCTCAGAGCAGTACTGTAGTCAATTCAAAATTTAGCAGATGTTGGCATTAGATGTGACTATTTATGAAATAGAATTTATGAATATCTGCATTTTTTGACTGTGGGTGGAACTCCACAGGGAGAACACAGCATCACCTCACAGAAAGGCATTGAACCCTGGATTTTCTCCCTGCGAGGCAACAGCACCAACCACCGCACCACCATGCAGCACTATGGACAGCACATCAACAAACACTTTACAAAGTCATTGTAAGCTACAGCTTTTTCCACAGGTTTTCCCAATATAAACATTTTTGCCTCAGAAAACAAAGACATCTGGGTGTGTATGTGTGTTTGTGCTCATGTATGATACACACACACACACACACACACATACACACAGTACACATATTAAGTGAGCGAGCAAAATATGGACGCTTTAAAATTAATTGCTCCAGTGGGCAGACATGTAATGCCTCTCAGAATGCCACAGACAAGAATGAGCAGCTGTACCGAAGAAAAGCCTCTGTCCCTCTATTAAGCATCAGATCATCAATTATTCACCATCATCGTGAGGCATTATTCAACAGGATGATTAATTTTTTAAGATAGCAGGAGGCAACACAAAACATAAAAAGGGGAGCTGTATGAAATGTCTTGAAAAGACGGCGTCCTGGACAGAGGTGGTGCAAGAAATAAATAGAAGGTTGATCGGTGTTCAGGGAAAAGTTCCTTGGTGGAAAAGCTGTTAGCCGTGCGCGGTGGTCAGACAGGACATTAAAGGAGCAAGCAATGATCATAAGGTTTCTAGCCCCTCACCAGCAATTAATCAATGTGGTGTTAATTGAAAGTTTGGCGAATTGGTGGTTCTGTAGCTAAAGCAGGTTTATTTAGGCAAACACGAAAAATGTCCTTTAGAGTCTGTGTTGCTCATATAAGCTAAGCCCACAGATTTTTTTCTCCCTGGCCATCTTGAACGAGTTTTTTTAGATGCGAACAAAGAAGCTGTGATGTCTCGGTGTGAGACGGAGAGCATGCACTAGACAGCAAATCATTTGAAAATCTGGAGACAAAGGGAAAGGGTGTAGTCTGCTCCCTGAGAGAAATCAGTTGTCAGGTCTAAATCTCTCCTGACAACACAACCAGCAGTTAATGCCGCTCGCTAAATCTGATGGTACGATATTGACCTTTTTCAAAGGCACGAGCAAAACTCAGAGGCCATTAGCTCCTGGCTTCAAAACTCTTGCATGCTAAAACTTTCAGAATGCTAAGGAACGTCATATGTTAGCAGTGGAATGAAGCTCCCAAAATACAAAAGGGAGTTCAGTTCATAGGGGATTGTTGGGGCGGGGGTGAGGGGGAGTTCCCTCTCCATTCACATCCAGCATATCCTGTACTGGTTATCATGACAATGGCATCTAGGGTGAAGTGTCTTTCTTACCTTGGTTTAATGATAAAAGTTTAAACACTCTGGCCTCACTTTAAAGGTGTAAGACTTAGTCTACAAGTCCTAAAGTGATTCCTGGTGTGCTCACTGTGAGGGCCAAAAAATAATGATTTCATTTTTTAAACAGGTATATTTTACAGTCCAATTTAACTTGATAGGATTAGCTTATATACGGTAAACTTTTTAATTTGCCCTCCATCACATTCAGCACACTGCAGTTTATTTCTGCTCTGTGATCATATTCGGCTGCAAGAAATTTCACAGAGAATAATTTCAAGTGAATCACTGCCCAGATGCCATTGTTTAGCCAAGTGGATTGGAGATGAAATCCATAGGAACAGAATTGGATCCTTAATTCCCATATCAATTTTGACTCGTTCACCTTGGAGCAACAATCACACATGGCACGGCTAGACACGAGCAAGTTTTTGCGTCCTGAGTCTGGAAAAGAATTTGGAACGCTAATTTTCTTAATGCTCTTCTAAACAATGTAAATCAAAGAGCGTTAAATGAGAGTTCAGTATAGTAAAAGAAAGTGGGTTATAAGAGCAGACACTAAAGGCCCACTTTAGTCTTTCAGAGGGATCCAGTTTCATTGTGTGTGGTGATCTCTTTCTCTGAGGTCTTTAGGCTCAGGACGGGGCGGAGAAGGAGCCGGCACAGTGTTTCTCCCTGGATTGTTAGCTTCATTAACATGTGTTAACCAATGCTGCCATCAGTGTAATTGAGATGCAAACGGCCCCGCATTGGATTACTGCATGGGGCAGCCTGGGCCGGGCCCGTTAACCTAGTTCTCCTAGCAATTGTTTGAGAGCAAAGGAGAAGGCTATTCATTGCTACTCCACAATGTGGCAATCTCCAGAATGCCTATTTGTTGACTGAGAGCATATTTAGATGTGAACAATACAGAGAAATCATGACATGGGGAAAAACAGTCTATCAACAAAATAAGCAGCAGGCAATTCACATATGGTGATTCAAACATGTACCAGCAAATGGATGTGGACAGTACGCCCGGTTTCAAAAATGCCATTGATGAAGTTTTCCCATGAAGCATATGAGAAGCAATGGCAATTTGGAGGAGAGCAGGGCTGTTATTCTTCCCTCAGCAGCCATTACCTACAGCACATTTAAAATCAACAAAACGACATACTTTGCGCGGGAACTACCCAGACATTTGTTAAGATGGTTCAGAAAATAGCACCCTTCAGCCGTGCCTGCCATCACTGATGTGTCTGCGCTGATGTCCCACACATCACTTGACATATTCCGCAGTGTTTGGCGTGTACTACATACAATGTGGAAAAAGCTGGAGGACCTGGCTGCTTTAAGGATTGGAGTCACGTAAGCGACCTCCATTCAGGGGAGACGACCTCTCTTCAATGGACCATGAATCTATCCAGGAATCAAAGTGTGAGCACTGCTGAGGAATCATTCCAAATGTAAATGGATTACCGGCAACACCATCGTCTTCTGCCACCCACTACTGGGCCACAGACGCAAGAATCTCTCGTCTCCTTCTTCTTCCTTTTTACGCTTTTTTCCCTGCCTCCTCCCCTCCTCTGTCCTCGGCTCTGGTCTGGAGTCGTGCTTGCTTATTTGTGATAGTCCCCTGCCATTCAGCGCAATTCACCACAATCTGACTCGAGTCTAAATATCACAGGCACACACAGAGGATGTCACTGTGCCTATCCGAAAATAGGAATCAATTCAGGCTGCGTTTTAAACTGAAAGGAAGAAATAAACACAGAAGGTCGTCTCTTGGAAAAAAAAGGATGATCCTGCTAGAGCTGAGCATATAGAAATCAATTATTAATACACACTCTTTATAAAGACTTCAATTTTCAATTTGTACCCTTTGTCCACAAAGACTGCCATCTATCTTAGTATTGTTATTTCACGAAAGTGTAAGCACATGTGTAAGCTACAATAAAGGCCACGGCTCGCGCAAAATCTTCACATTAAAACTGATTTATCTGGATAGAAGGACGCTGTAACACAAGGGGAGGTAATGCCTTTGAAAATGCTTCAGTGTACACGGGCGAAACCTCCTTCTAAGACACGGTCCTCTCTGTGCTGTAGCTCCTTATATATGTTATTGAGGACGAGGAACCATTTGGAGCAACAGAATGCATTAAGCTCAAGCTATACAAGATTATCCAATTGTAAGACTAATATGGGTTTAGCTAAGGTAATTGCTTAGATGGGGCCCACGATTCTTCCCATGCCGGGAAAACAAGGAATCAGCTTGGTAGCATGTCCAATTGGAAAAACAAACATGTAACATCATCCCACAATACACGGAGAGACAGGAAATCCAGGTTCCCTATGCATTCGGTGACATAATCTATGAATTTTATTACGTCCCACAAACAATTACGGAGCGTATGCCACGCGCACACACACGGTTTTGCAACAAAGCGGTGTTTCTATCAGATGTTATCGAGCGTGTTTCCATCTCTCCCTTAATTGCACTAAAGTAACCAGACACACAACTGGGGGACCTTGGGAGCTGGGAGAAACATTCCGGAGAGATCTTATCAGGGCACAACAAAAAAGCAGACGGAAATGCAGCTAAGAGCGGCTCGGGTTGGAGGGCCGAGCTGGCCGGGCAGCCCAGGGGCCTGCTGAGTTCATGTGTGATGGCAGTGAGTTCTGGAGCTGTCTCCTGCCAGTTCAGGCCAGACTCCCTGCTAATCAGATCCGGGTGATGACTGATGAAAACGCCATCAGCAACTAGCGCTGAGAGGCAAAGACTGAAAATATGTCTGACATACTGACTTCAGAATGACTTATGGCTTGTATGCACCGTGCAAGGAAATGACTTGTGTGACAAATAAATCCTCGCTGATGAATGCACCCAAAAGAACAGCTATGGTCAAACTATTGAGTATTTACAATTGAGTATTTACAATATTGAGTATTTACAATTGAGTATTTACAATATTGAGTATTTACAATTGAATATGTCACTTTGTTAAAGGTAAAATAAAAGTGTGGTAAAAAAAAAAAGTGATGTGATATGATCTAGTCAAATGTTGGCAGACCAACAAGTTGCACTAACATTTTTAAAGCAGGAATTTAAAAACACCACTTGAATGCTCCACTATAGACACGGTCACTTCACTCACTCTGTAAACAGGTAAAAAAAAAAAAAGCAACATACAGCACACTTAGCCAGAGACTAGAAACCATTAGCGTGAAAGAATGTCCCTGATGTGAAAATGATGGAATTTATCCTTAATTGGGATGTTTTGATGCTACATTTGTTTTTGACTTTCTGGCAGGATTTTTCAAAAACATTTTGGCAAGGTTGATTCTCCAAAGACATAAAAACAGCAAACGAGCATAAAAAAAAAATATAGAAAATATGATTCATGATTGGCAGAGTGTTATTTTAATACTTATATCTCTCACACCCCAAGCAGAGAAATAAATGTACAAAAACAGGTTTTAGAAGCATCACTGCTGTTTGAAAATATACAGGTATTAGCAAGCAGACTGTTTATATTTCGCTTAAAAAATGAACTATTTCATCAGACAGACAATATTTTCTGTTCCATTCCTCCCACCGTGCGCTCCCATTTTCTATTCATACATCCACTTTGTCATGCTCCCTAATTTCCACATTTGAACAAATAAATGTGACCATATTATTCTAAGATTATGAGAAATATCTACTGCAGGGCTTTTGGCTTGCAGCAAAGCAACGCCTGAAAAAATAGCTCCCAGCGCTCAAGACTAAGACGTTTCAGTCACCCAGCGGTGAAACGAACAACAGCAAGTTTCTGCTGATTTAATTGTACTTGCATCACAACAATCCTCTGCTTGTAACAAGCTGAGAGGAACGTGATGGCTGTGTGGTCCGTTTAAAAGCTTCAAGTTGTCGTCTCAAAGCGGTTTGGTTTTTTTTTTTGGCTTTTTTTAATGTTGCATCTCCACTGAGCGAGGCCACTACATCAAACATCAATTAACAAGTACATCCCATAGGGGCTAGGATAAAGATTTCACAACGATTCCTACAGTCATCCTTCAAAAGCTGTGAATCGGCCTGGCTGTTGAGATGGATTTTTATGTCCTGCCATCACAGTCTGTAATGTTAATGGTGCCCCCCTCTCTCTTATGTTACAACCAGAGGGGCTTGGGTCTTGGTGGCTGATGATGGGCATGTATGCCTACAAGAGGTCTACTCTTGCTCGGCTTGTGAACTGCTTGTCAGTTCATGATTAATCCTGTGCTCGGCACAAGAGGACATTATAGTCAAACTCAAATGGGACTACATTTCACCTCAGGGGTGGCGGGGCTGATTTAAACAGCTCTATCCGGAAAGGCATTCGTCCTCTGCTTCCCAGCACTTTCCTCGTAGAAATTCCTCTGAGTCGAGTGCGTGGCCATCGCCCTGTCCACCCCCCCTGGCTCACTTCTGCCGGGAGGGTAGAGTCTCTCTCCTGGAGAACAGGAGCAGATGCAGGAATGCCAGTCGTCCAGTCCGTGCTCACTCACGCTACGGTCAAGATGAGAATCACAGAGGTAGCCATTCACTGGAACCCATTTGCAGCCTTGCCGCCGGACAATGCATCTTTGTCTCCACCAGCTTTTTCCTGGGTCTTATGGTTACGAGTCAAGCACGGGATAAAAGAGGCCAAAAAAAAAAAAGTACTGTAAAGATAAATCACATTTCTGCGGTTTGTGTATGACGAATCACATCAAACGAGCAGAAGAGCGCGCTCGGAATGCATTAGCACTGACAAGCGCCATTCCAGCCAGATGAACAGGTTAACCGTGACAGCATGTGCAACACATGGAACAGTTCCCTATCGAGAAGATCAGCACTAGGCTGAGGAGTAATGACTGCTCCTCTCGCATAATTAACTTCGAGCTGCAACCTCGTTGTTGGCCGGAATTAAATTCCTCAGACTTATGTAAAGCGGCAGTGCACCAGCGAAGCTGATCAATGGAGACGTCTCTGTGGGCCAGATTTCAGCCAACCCTCAGGTGTTTGCTGCAGACTGCTTATTATCTAATCAGGAAAAAAATACACTGCATTACTGTGTCCTGAGAGTAAATACTAGTTTGTTTGGGCCTTGAGTTCCATGCCGAAGGGGGAAGGAGGCACGCTATCTAAAATTCAGAAACACTAATGAAGCCACGCTCCGGTCCACTAAGATCAGGATCTGATATTGATGCACAATAAAAAATGCCATTTTGCTGAAGACCTAATGATGCCTCTCGACACAACACTGCCCTGTTACGATGCTGAGGTCGCCGACAGATGCTAGTTGTAAAAAAGCTCACTGTTTCAGAAACCTGACCTTATTCATAATAAAGATACACAAAAAAAAACATGTCCAGGTCCAGGGATATCGGCTACTGCATTTATCAACACCTGCCAAAGTCCATGAGAAGTGAAACGGACCAAACAAAAGCACCCATTGTTGGGACAGGTGTCCTGTCCCTGTAGAGTGAGCTGTGTATCCAGTTGGTAATATCATTAACATGCCTGTTTGGCCTAAACTTGCCTCTTTCTGTTAACTGCGTTAAATGTGCCAATCAACAGGTAACTGGAATGCACCACTAGATCTACAAACTTTAAAATTCACTCTTCCACTCACAGAGTAACAATGTAAGGATTTCTTTATAACCTGTTTTCTAGTTGGTTAGTTAGTGTCATTTTTTCTGTGCTTTTATGGGGGCAATATGTTTAAACGTCCTACTGAAAGCTTGTCATCTGTGGAATAAGTGCAAGGGCTGTAAGGTTAATTCACGTTCCCTTGCGGGGTAAAGAAACCTCCCCCAGCAGCTGCACCGTCAGTGCACTGACGCCAGCTCATGGAAAGACGTGCAAAGCTTCAAAGAAACTGCTAGCTAAAGCTAGTTCTGCACTGCATTAGATATAATACCAAGCAGCACCCTCTTCCACATGCACCAGCTGCACACAGTTCAGATTCTGATATTTTGACAATGGAACGCAATGTGTGATACTAAAATACATAAAGGTGTTTTTTTGTCTTCTTCTTCTCAGGAAGCAAGGCCTTTTCTTGATGAGCAGCTTGATCCCTTTCCCAGAGCTTGGATTACTCATTTGCAGCCGCCTTATCTACGGAGGGGATGAGCCTTCAGATAAATCGAGCCTTTGGAGTGCTAAGAAAACAAAGCTTCTGATTACAGCAGAATGATCAGCCACAACTGGCCTAATAAACACTTGCGAAACCAGAGGAAAAGTGCATGTGTCCTGCACAAGAAGTCTGAGAAATCGAACTGTTTGCATCGGCTGCATTTGCAACAAATATATGAAAACTGAAAAAGCCACACTTCATAAAATGCACCAGTTATCATGTGTTATTTTAAAGCTTCAGAATAAAACTGATCTGTTATAAAACTGATCTGTCCCCTCTATATTTCTCCCATTTGAGAATGTCCAGTCAAATTCAAATGGAATCATGTTCATGTAAAAAGTTGCTATGTGCATTTTCTTTACATCCACACTTTTACTTTTGCTCATATCTGTCAAGGGCAGCACTGCGGGGGGAAATTACGCCGCAAACCATCTTCCCTCGCCATCCTGAAATAACAGGTCTGTCTCGTGGAAAATGGGGCTTTTAAGTGTGGATGTGATGCGCCGTGCTGTAATCCGTCGGAGACACAGCCCCTTCTCCCTGGCAGCCGTCTGCAGATTCTCACTGCCACCCTAGCCTCCCTCGCTCTCTCCCTCGCTCTCTCCCTCTCCCTCAGCTGCCACAGCCTGGCCGCGCTCTCTGTTTACTTTAAGCCTCAGCTCCTTGCTTCTCCTCTGTGATAGAGAAATTGAATTTTTTTCCCCCTGAATACTGATGTAGCTCAGAAAAGATAAGACATGTCTTGTTCATATACACAAAGTTGCGAGTGTGTTCATGGAAATTTGGGGGGTGGGGGTGGGGGGGGGAGAAAATCTGTCATTGCGCTTCATTTCCATTTAAATAAAAATCAGCACCTGTGTCAGAAGATTAATGTATTTAATCTGATTTAGACTGAAATGTACACACGCAAAATTTAATATGATGCCTAAAACTCAAGGGTGTTATAAATGTCGTGCCTGAATATTATTGTTGTTGTTATTTTTGTTATTAATGTTATTATTAACCTGTTCTTAGAATTAATCATATTCTAAGCGTGCATTATTGTTACTGCTTAATGTTACCTTTTTTTTTTCGTTTCAATTGAAAAAATGCTAAGAGGCCAGCTGAATAGAACTAGCAGTAGAGCGCAGATGATGTGTAAATACTTTCTCTAAACACACTGCTCCTTCCTTTCACATCCATCCCACTCTGAAGCTAATTAAAGTGGCAGTTGGTACTCTCTCTGCCATTTGGGAAGGTAAGGCATCTCGCTGCCACAGCAGCCTTTGAGAAGTGGAAACAAATGTTTCGCAAATTGGCAGAAAGGGCACTGCTAGGTCCCGAGCGTTCCGCTGATTACCAATCATAAAATAAACCTTGCCATAAAAAAGCAGGTATTTAGCCCACCAAAGGCCACAGCCTTAAGGACATCACATAAAATATGTCTGCTGCCTTTAAGAAGAAGAAGAAAAAAAAACAGCCGCCTTGTTTATTTCCTTTAAAATGGTGAGTAGTTATCGGCACAGCATGGGTTCAAAACACTGTGTAAACACATGGCTGCATAAAACCGTGGAAAGAAACGGTCTGATTTGAGATTATTGTGTGGCACTGCGCATGGCTAAGCTGTGAGGAAGGGGGCACTGATTTTTTTAAATTTTTTTTTTAATTACCTTTTCCCCCACTTTTGCGTTTGGGCCATTCCCCCTTCCTGCTTGATCACTTGCGCCCTCTTTTTACTTCAGTGCTGAAGGAGCAGTGTTACACGGACGACTCAGGTGAAGTTCCTCTCACACACACGCTTCACTTGAAGTGGCGAGCTTTAACATAATATACTTATTAATGAATCCCAGCCAGCAAATGTTCAACTGGGCGGTGTCTGAACGAGTAACATATCAGCACATTAAGTTTTAAGAAGTTCATTATTTGGATTGGCAAACTCTCTCCCACACCTCCTGGTTCGCTTCAGAAAAAAGAAATTTAAAAAAAAATCCTATCATATAACCAGTGCTTTCACATCCCTCCATCCTGAATTCGCTTTTGAGAAAGTACTCCTAACATATTTAACCATTCGTGTATCAGATTCCCGATGCTTCTTCTATACATAGTTCTCTATATCAGTGTACGAATAACAATGAACCACACTGCCATAATGTACAACATGTGCTGATGTTGAATTCTAAATGACTCATTATTCTCACTCTCTGTTGATCACCAAAAAATGTACTGAAAATATACTGAAAAGTGGTAACAGATCAAAAAGAGAATGAAGCAGCACTTTCTTTAAAACTGTAAAAGCCGAAAATCTGATCCTGTCTGGATCTACACGACACACAGAGAGCTAGAGACCAGAAAACTCTGTACAGTCACAGCTTACACAAAGCCGGCAGGTCATTTAGACTAACAACCTTGAAAAAGCAAAAACGGAAAATAGTTTTCGAGACAGGTAACATGCATTTGAATTCTTATTTTATTCATTAGTTTCATTTTAACTCATTTTAAAGCATTAAGTTTATTATCCAGTAACTACTGTGATTTTTTAGTAACAAGTATGAAACTAATATATAATGTAGAACCATGAGGAAGTGATATCTTTAGAGTTTAAGAGGTTCAGCAATTTCCTCCAGGATCAATAAAGTTTTCTGATTCTGATTCTAATTCGAAAGCGAAATATGCATGTAGTTCCATGTAACAGTAGCAAAACCGATTCTATCGATATTTTTTTTTCTTTTCTACATAACTTACTGCTAAAACTAAAAATTCTGTTTGTGTTTTAGTGTTTTCTTTTTTCTCTTTTTGTTTTTTTTGTCTCCGGGAAGGGAGTGAAAAGAAGAAGAGAAGCCAGGGGGAAAAAATGTCCTTTGAACCAAATGGGATGGGATAGTGTTTTCACACAGCAACACAAAGAAGCAGAGAGTCGGACGACATGCCTCCCCCCATTCCGTCCCCCTCCCACTCCATAGGCCCCTGCTAAAACTAATGGGCACAGGGCTGAAGGTTCCCCTATTGAAATGGTTTCTCGGGCCACTTTGAAATGCTAATAGTACAGCTTCAAACAGGGGCCATTCACACGTACATGAATTCAAAATATTTTTTAGGGCCAGAGTGCGTCTACAAAAGGCAAAGCACAGTGAAATATGAGCAAGGCCCAGAATCTCACATTATAAAAAAAAATACAAAATTTAAATGCCACAGATGCCATGTGGTACCGCTTAGAAGGCACACAAGTGAAAAGTTTTTTTTTTTTGGAGGAGCATAATTTATAGTAGACACTTTGCTGCAGTGCAAGCTACTCAGGAATATTATTAGTGCAGGAACAAAACAAAAGCAGTCTTATTAACCTCTATATCCCAGCAGTTTCGCTTATGTTCTGAAGGTCTTTGAAATAACTGCTTTCCTATAAAGTTGATTTAAATGTGAAGGGAATGCCCCTTCAGTTTTTTTCATGCCCACCATACTGCATGAGATCTCACCACACAGCAGCACGCCTGCACCAGCCTGGGCCAGTACATCACTCTTGAATTTTGCCCTGAAATCTCTCTCACGCCTTTTTGAACTCCAAAGCCCACCCAACAGCCTCGGACGCCTTAAGCCATAACGTTAGGCCTGCTGTTAACTGTTTGAAATATGTTGTTTGACCCCCAACCTCAGACACACCGCCCGAGCTCCTCTCAGCGCCTTTACTGGCCTTTCAAGACTGTACTGCTTTACAAAAACAAAAAAATAACACGTGGCTCCGCATTGACACCTCTGTCTTAGGCTGGCTGACAGGGTCCTTTAAGAGTGGTCGACCTTGTTAAGAGCTGTTTAATCCACTGGCTGCTCCATCAAAACCCCTCCACTCTTGTCTATTTAAACAGTTCAGGACCTGTCTGTTTTAAAAAGCATCTTCACTGCTTTTTAGCTCAGGCTTGAACTTCAAAATGCGAGCTAACTCCTCTAACCCAAGATGCTGCAGTTTCTCCAGAAAAAAAATAATAAAAAAACAAACAGAAAAAGCCAACAGGTCGCAGCAGGTCTCCGAACCTAAGCAAACGGAGTGGTGTGGAAATAAACAGCTTTTTAAAGGCTTAATTTCCAATTAAAGGACTGTATGTGTTTTTGGTTCATATGCTCTAATAGTTTCCATCCATAGTCAGTGTATGTGAGTATATGAATGTGTGTGTGAGTGTGAGTGAGTGTGTATAAGCAAAAGAGGTGGCAGCAGACCAAAGCCGTCCACATCTGGCTGTGTTTTGATGAAGCGTTTCTCAATTAGGCGTGCTGGCCCTCTCCATCATTTTAATCAGGATAAAACAGAGCAGGGCTTGTTCGTTTAAAGTGAGAGAAAAGGTGGTTCTGCTCTTTTCTCTCCCTGTAGTGTAAAAAAGTTCAAACACACAGCCTGTGGAGGATAGCTCACACTAACAGCGAGGGCTCCGACCCTGCTGGCCGAGTTCGGGCAGCTCTTTCAGGCGTGCTGCAAAACTTTCTGCGCTCGGAGCTGAAACTTGGAAGGCGAGCGGGTCGCAGCCAAGGAGAAAATGGGAATAGAGAGATGATAATGGGTTAAAAACTATCTAGATGACTTTAGAAACAAATAAACGGAGTCTTACCTGTCGGAGAGATTCTGTGAGTTGCAAAAAAGTGGGAAAGGGAGTGTGAAAGGTGGACGCGGGAGGCTGGGGGAGCTCCTCCGCGGCTCGGAGCACTGGCAGCAGCGTCGGGGAGAGAGCTCCGAGACCGTTGAACATGCTCGGCTCGCCCGGGACAGGGGAGCGCCTCGGCGGCTGAAGGTGCGGAGTGAGTCGGGCTCTCGGACTCTTCACATTTCAGGCAAGAAACCGTGCCGACAGTCCCACGGCTGCTCAGGTTGGACTTCTCAGTTTTGGTTATTGGGGAAAATTTTCAAAAAGAAGGGTTCACCCCCTGGTTTTCCTCTCCGACTGCAGGAAGAGATGCAGGGAAGTGAAGGTAGAGATGAACGGGGGGGACCAGTCATTCAATGAGAGAAAAAAGCTCCAGCTCTTTTCAGAGAGGGGGAAAAATAAGAGAAAAACAAATGGGACATGAAGAAGAGAAGGAAAAGCCCGTCTTGTGTTTATTTCAATCCCTGTTAGAGCTGCTCCGTGAACGGGACGAGTCTAGGAGAAGCCGGTGTGCTTCAAACGGGCTTTGGGTTGAGATCCTGCTGCTGGGTGCTGGAGAATCAGCCGTAGCGTGAAGAAGGTGAGGAGCACAGAGCCAGTGCACAGAGTGGAGAGCGAGGTCTGCCGGAGAGCTGCACACAAAACCAGGCCCGGACTACAGGACTACATGGATCCGGACTTTTTTGGAGGAGGAGGAGGAGGAGGAGCAGGAGGTGGGTGGGTGAAGGGGGATGGGGGGTTTGAGGGTGCAGAGAAAACTAATCATATAAACATATTAGTATGTACAGCAAGAGCAAAGCTCTGCCTTTTTAGCCACAACTGTTGCGAAAGAAGATTACAGAGAGCAGGGGTAGAAAGGCGAAGTAGATTATCTATAAATATATGCCACTATTGGCTATTTTCCACTCCATTGGAAGGGCTACGGGCCCTTCTTTGGGGCATTGGAGACTCAATCCCTCTCGCAGTAGGCAGTCCGGTCTATTCAGCCAATGACTGCAGACATTTTCTTGCTGTAACTCTAGCATGCATCAAAAAGAAGAGGCAGAAAAAGTGCATATTGCTTTCTCTCTTTCTCTCTCTCTCTCTCTCTCTCTCTCTCTCTCTCTCTCTCTCTCTCCCTCTCTCTCTCTCTCTCT
>JBBPCY010000037.1:13892979-13912239 GCA_037974405.1 Brachyalestes nurse
TCTCTCTCTCTCTCTCTCTCTCTCTCTCTCTCTCTCTCTCTCTCTCTCTCTCTCCCTCTCTCTCTCTCTCTCTCTCAACTTGACCTCAATCAGAAACAGAAAGACCGAAGCCGCGCCGCTGTGCATTGAGCCGAATGGAGCAAAACAGCGAGAAAAAAAAGGCTAACGTCGCTCATCTCTTTCAAGAACGCCATTTTCCATATTGCCATTTTTCAAAAAAAGAAAAAGAAAATGCTTAACATTATTCAATTTGTCTGATGCATCACAGAAGCATTGGCACTCCCATACAATGAGAGGCCTTAGACGGTTTAAAACGCTCTTGTGGGAAAGGAGGGCCGCAGTAGGCTAGAGAAGCTAGCTGTTGCATTTGCATACTATTTTCTCATTTGATGTAGGCACGGGGAAATGGCTCTGAAACACCATTACACAGAGGGCCGCTATAACACCTGGCTTTAATATAGCGTGTCTTTTAAGCGCCGAGGAGAAATATGAATCAGAGCCATGCTCGCCAGGTGAAGGTTAGAGGATGAGTGGGCATGCTTGTGTTTTTCTAAGCATAATTTTACATAATAATCAATCCATTTTTTGGGGAGACAAAAGAGAAAACAGATGTAATAAAGGTCATTCGATGGCAAATATTCATTCCTTCTCCGAGAAGCAGCAACGCGTACGCATTAGCGTAGCTTCAAGTAAAAACACATGTGGAATCTTCTCGGAGCACCAACCTCGGGAGGGGTTAACTGCTGCAGCACTGCTTTCCTAAGGCATCTAATTGGACCCCTCAGCTAGACTATGACACAAATTATTTCTCCACGTAATAGCATTATCAGAGCAGCTCACTTTTTGCCATTGGTTAATATTTACGTGCATTTCGCAATAAAAAGTGCATTGAAAGAGGAAACTACATCGCTGCAATCATTTTTTTAATTATCATTATTGTTATTATTATTATTAAACAGATATAACAGATTGACCAGCTAGATAATGGAACAATCAAGTAAACAAACCAATTAGTCATTAATTAATGCAGGAAATTGCAAATTAATTAGCTAAATATCAGAGCGGTTATTTAAGCAGATGGAAATAAATATAAAAGAAATGGTCCAAAAAAATGTTAGGGCACTCTGTGATCAACTAAAAGACGTTTTTGTTGCGGTTGCTGTTGTTTTCTCTTGTTTTCGAGTGTTTTGGTGTCAGCCGCATTTTCCTGGATTTATGTAGGATTTAGAACAACTTGATTGAATTCAGGCCCAAATCCTCCAGCGAGAGTGGAATATGGCCAGACCGCTGGAAACAGACAATGGGAGATGATGACTACTTTAAACGTTTTCATAGGCATTTACTGGCAACTTTGCAGCCCTGCCGAAGACAAGCCCAACATTTTCCTCAAAAGTTCACATTGTTCATTCACGTTCAGTTAATTCATTCAAACATTCTGAAAAAAATCAGTTGGACGGGGAAAAAAAATGCAGCTGCCAGACACATGCAAACACAAAACACCCACTACACACACCACACACACACACACACACACACACACACACACACACACACAGAGGTCTCTACCAGGACAGCGCAAACAATAGTTCCTCACTCAACTGTTCCTTCAGCATTTTCCATTTGTAGACTATTGTCTTTACTGCGCTCACCCAAATATAAGTGTATAAAATACTACTATCCAAAAGGATATTTTTGGAGAACAAAAATGCATACTGATATTTCAGCAGCTTTTGTAATACCTGATTAAATTCAATGAAATATATCAATTTATTGACACTGTGTACACTTTTTCACAACTCCTCACACAGTTAGCACAACAGCGTTCCATGTGGACTAAACCGCAGATCATTTTTCATTGCTTTCACCCAAAATGCATGCAGTGACGTATTTCACCCACACTCCTCCAAACCAGCAGAGCTGAGTATCTCCTGCAGTCTACACACTTACACACTCTTTTCTAAACTGCTCAAGCTACTGCACAGCAAATGCACCACACAGCATTTCTGCTGTAATACAAGATCGAAATATTTTCAGGGCAAAATAATAATAACAGTCACAATAATTGAATAAATAAATCATTACAACGAGCAACCGTAGTTAATTCCACATTTTGCTTTCTATCGCATAACCATCTATGCAAGAATATCGTTTTGTTATCGGAAAGACATGGAGAAGAAGCTGAAGGAAGAAAACTAGTGACTGGAAGACAGAGAAGAATATCTAAGCAGAAAAAATGTAATTTACTGGAAAAATATTCCACTACAATCTATGTACATTTTGGAATATATTGCAATATATTGCATTTTCCTGCAGGGTGGAAAGACAACTGGGAGGGGAGCAAGAGCCGTAGTCTCAAATGAGATTAGAGAGGTGAAATAGGCAAACACGTGGAACTAGATGGGACCATGTGACATTTCACCGCTCCATTACAGTTACAGGGTGGTCTGCTGCCCACTCTAGAATGGGGTCACTTTTACTCCCACCTTATGCTGGATTCCTGGGCACAGCTGAAATCAATGGGCAGGGATGATTTAGACATGTGAGGAGATTCTTTCTCAAGTGTGTTTTTTTTAAAGAGAGAGGACGTAAAGTGTCATGTGGAGTCTCATATAGAAACCAGGGTTGACTGCTGTGGCATTGCTTTCTGTCTACAGCGTATTATCAATATGTATGCATATGTACATATAGTCCTATGGGCCTCTCCTCACATTACATGTTTTATTGATAGTGAAATTCTGCTGAGAAGATACTGCTGCACGCACGAATACAGAATGACTGTTTATTTACTGAATTTAACATGTTGGGGAAAAAATAAAAACGTAAAAGATAGCCTGTGCGAATATTTGATGAACTATATTTCATGTGAGGTTTTTTCTCAGTATGTTAAACTCAGTAAATAAATAGAAAAAAATGCATAAAATTGAGCAAATTTTAAAAAAGCATTCTGTTCTTTATAGAGGATGCTTTAACTTATTTTTACTCATGTAATGAACGTATAATTTGACAAGTAGTGTTCAAACCTTTGTACAGGACTGCGTGAATAGCATATACACGTTTTTCTTTACATCGCAGAAATGTGGAAGTTTCATTTCATACGTTTTGGAGTTACTACATGCAAAAATAGTAGAGAGTGCAAATAAAGCAGTATTTCCGATTCACCTACATATACAGCAATGCATTCCAAACAGTGAAGAGATGCCATTCTTAGCTTGTAGCGGAATTTCTGCAATGTTACCTGACATTAGAGCTTTTCAGGTCATTGTTTAATGAGAATCTATCCGCTATGGACATTGCTTTTGAGACAAGTGAATGACTGTGATCAATTTTAGAGCATTTTGGAAGGGGGGTGAATTGTCAGGGTAAGTCATGTGATGGTAAAAAGTAAGAAAGTTTTGAAAAAGTGAAATAAATGAGTCATCAGTTGCGATTCCTTTGTTAAGGTGTAAAATTATAACATCTTTACTAAAATAAACCAGAACCAGAAGAGCCAATCAAGTGCCCAAATGCCAAATAAATAAATAAATAATTAATTAAATGAATGAATGAATAAATAAATTATATTGCTTTTCTCCTTTAGCCAAGTGTGAACATCACAACCACGGCTACAGCAGCCGTCATCCTTCTTAGCAGCCCTTTTAAAGCATTCAGATTTCTAAGAGAATGGCAATGCACAGTTCAGTAAATTAAATTCGGCGTGACTCTGCTGATATTTCATCTCCCAGACCGGCTTCCACATGTAGGTGTGTACGCTCAGAGAGGATGTTCCATTAATTGCATTTTGACACACAAAAGCAGCAAAGCAAAATCCCTCAATGTGGGAAATATAATAGTGACATTTAAGGGAATAAATAATATTTAAATGAGAATGATTCATTTCATTCTGAGGGGAAGTAATGCTCTACACCTTGAGGTAATTTAAGCCACATTAATTTATAAATGAACGTATATATATATATATATATTTAAAAATAAATAAATACATGTAAAAATATATATATCTATATATAGTATTTTCTTCTAGGGAAATCATTCGTCTATACCTTTGTAATAGACCATTATATATCACCCAGGAAAATACACAAATCAAGAAACAACAGTCAGAACCGCAGAACCGTCAGAACCAACAAAACAATGCATTTTTCTGCAATGATAAATAATCAAACCACTGTTCGAATGTTCACACTTCATATTAAATATCAGGGTTTGGCCGGCGAAGCCAGAGTCGCGCTTGAAGGCCCCAGAGGAACTCCAGATTCAACAGCCTTTATGACCACATTGGTTTCTGGATTACACAAATGTCAAATATCTTGACCGTTAAGAGAGCAGACTGTGCAAACAAATGCCATCACAGAAAACGTCTCCGGAGCACCTTATTTTCTTTAACAGTCCATATGTTTAGGCATTGCACTGTGTGGCTTTCTATTCTCTCTCTCTCTCTCTCTCTCTCTCTCTCTCTCTCTCTCTCTCTCTCTGAAATAAGATATCTGCTAAAACAAATATCTGTGAAACAAATCCAACCAGTGGTAAATGGTTTAGCAACTGTTATTAAGGTCACTGTAATTAAAACTAGATGTTAAGTCTGATGTAAAGTCAGGGGCTTGATGCAGTGACGGCCACAACGAAGTGGAAACAGATGTGCTATAGCTGTATCCCATCAAAAGAAATGATATATGGTGACCCATAATATAGTGCAGCAGCGGCCAGCAACTCTACTTTGGTTTACTTTGTACTGACGTGCTCCAGCTATGGTGGCACTAGACGTTTAAATCGAAACAAGATTACCGCGGTACTGTGGGTCAGATGAGAAGGAATGCATACAAATAGACTCCTAAAGGTGCCAGAAAGGGTTCTTTGTGTGAGGCCACAGAACCATTTTAAAAGATTGTTCTTTAGAGAGGCATTTTTGTTAAATAGATATGAAGAACTTTTTTAAAGATTAAAGAACCACCATGTAATGTAAAGGTTCTGAAAACAACCCTTAAACCTTGATGTAATGTGGAGGTTCTATGTCCTTTCAAAGGTTCCTCAGATTCACATCTTATTTACATAAATAGTTCTTTTATCCACCACCCATTGGAAGGTTCTTTGGAAGAATGTAAAGTGCTTATTAAATGCATTGCTCCAAAGAACCACTTTTGTAAGTGAAGTATAAAAAAATTAAGAATTTCCACATAATGTAAAGGTTCTTGGGACAACTCTTAAATATTTGTCATGTGTAGGTTCTGTTTCCTTTCAAAGGTTCCTCAGATTCACACCCTAAAAACATCTAATCAAAGGTAGTTCTTTAATCAACTACCCCCTGGAAGGTTCTTTAGAAGAATCTAAAGTGTTTATTAAATGCAGTAACTTTTTTTAAAGATTAAAGAACCTCCAAATAATGTAAAGGTTCTTGGGACAACTCTTAAATTGATGTAATGTAGAGGTTCTATTTCCTTTCAAAGGTTCCTCAGATTCACATGCGATTTACAAAGTAGTTATTTAATCATCTACCCATTGAAAGGTTCCTTACAATAATCTGAAGTGGTTTTTAATGGCATTGCTCCAAAGAACCACTTTTGCCACCTTCGTTTTTAAGAGTGGGCATGGTCGTGGCCTCACTTGCTTACAAGAAAAGCCAACAAGCATCATTTTAAATGTGTATCTCACTCCTAAACAGACAACTGTATGTAAGTTCATCATATTTGTGGAAAATTAGCAAACGCTCTACTGAGCCACATCACCGAAGCAAACTTTACACGTGCAAACCTTCCAAAACCACATTGTGAACAAATACTGTCTCAGAGCCATTACTTCATTGGAGTGCCTTAATGTTCTTGTCTAAACAACGTAATGGACCCGGTTTAAACAGTTAAGTATCTTGTACTTAAAACCCTTGTGTTGTTTATACAAGCCACTAAAAATGAAAGATACGACTTCCTTGAAAATTTGTTTAGAAATTTGTCGGAAGAAGAATGTAATGAATGTGATTATATACATAAAAGCTACAATGCTGAGATCCTTAATGTTACGCTGGGCGGTGCTGATTAAAATTCAGTATCACTGTATTTTCCAACATTATCACATTGTAGGAAGATATTTCAGTTTGAATGAATAGTTATTAAACACCTGCTTCTTGTGTACTGCTATGCTCCATGCTCAAAGAATCTCTTACAAAGCTGGGTTTGTTTTGGCAGAATTGCTCTGTATTCTTCTTCAAATGATGCCAAAAGGAAGCACACGCGTTGCTGTTAATGTTTAAGGGCTCATATCTACATTTTGCATTTTATTGTTTTCCCCATAAGGCCCACTTGTGACTTTTATGGGTTTATGTAGCAAAAAAAGTCTTAATTTATTTCCATATGGCTTTTTCCTGCCTCTTTTTATCCCTTAAAATTAAACAGGCTGTTTCTATTACTGGGCCTTTAAGTGTGATATATATGCCGTGGTCCTTCGGCTAGTCCTTATGCTTCAGTGCTAATATGTCCGGGTACGGCTGGACACTTTGATATATCGTTACGTGCAGAATTTAAAACAAATGCGAGAATTCTCCCATAAGGATAAATTAGTTCCTAGAGGTACAGAGAAGTGTTTTAATGGTTGGTCAACCTCTCAACTGTCTTCACCTGGGTTTGTGAGATTTCAAAGAGGTGGCGCTCATTATCTAACACTTAAAATACTTCTGAAGAATGGCAAAAACTTTGGAATTTGATTAGAAATGAACACACCTCTCCTCCCCAGCCATGATGCAGCAAGAAAGGTGTCTCACCTCTGTAATGGAGGAACAGCTAATCAATAGTTTTATATTAATTAAGGCGAATACTATAATAAGAGGAGAGGAAAAAGTGAAAAGTCCCCTCAGAGGTCAATAATCTTATGAAACACATAATTGCCTGCATTTTTAATTGAGAGGGTGAAAAAAAAAAAGTTCTTTCATGGACATGCATAATTGTGAATGCGCTATCCCCAGTCCAGCAGTGTATTCTTATTAATTCTCCTAATTTAAAAGGAACTTCTTTGGGTGCATATAAAAGAGTGCAATTATTAAAGTTTTTAAATACATATAGCTTATTTCCATAAAACATTATTGTTCTAAATATATTCAAATGAGTGTTCAGCAAGGCATAAAGTGGGCAAAATTAATGCACAGCTTTAGTTGCTTAAACTAATCTGAACTACACTTATTTGGTCTTGTGAGACGCTAAAGCAAGTGAAGCAAAAAAAAAAGAGAATGAAAAAAAACCTGAATCTCGTTATTGCGTTGTTGCAATATTTTGTATTTACTTTAATCACAGTCCAGCACTGGGGCCTCTAAGTGATGAAGACTGTATGGTGCTCAGTAGGCTACCTACTTTAGAGGGCTGTATGAATGGTGCATGTATAATGTCATGTTGTTTTCAGAGAAAACCGTCTTTTTCACTTGCTATGACTGATGACTTGCGCTTTTCTGCACACCAGAAGACGTCTAGCATTTCATACACGTATATATTGTATATCGAGATATGATGATGAAAAGCTCATGTGAATATGATGAATCAATTTGTGAATCAATAGCTATAAATCAGTCACATATTAGCTCGTACAGCTTCATCCACCATAGGTATAATGCTAGCAGATGCATTTATGCAATTACGGCAGCAAAAGTGCCTGTTCTTTGCACAGACACCCAGTGAAAGAGCAGATTTGCATCAAAGGCCTTGATCTTACACCACTCTCATCCAGTTTCAAGCATATCTGATTTCAAAAACTATGGCTCAGGGAAGTCTTCGATCAGATCATTCTGTTTTGCCATGCTTTTGTAAGAACAGAAATTACGATACCTGACACACAATCTGAGCCTTCCACATAAACATTCTTCACCTGGCGTCGCGCCTCAGCAGCTGTCCTCTGGTGCTTTTCTGGGAGCCCAAGCGCCGCTTGCTTTAACACCTCCGACAAAGAGCGAGAGAGACAGAGACACAGTAAGAGAGAGAGAGAGGGAAAGAGAAAAAAACAATTCCACAGCAAGACAACTAACTGGCATTTGATTCATTTGAAGATTTGCCCCTAAAATACCACCTACCAGCCAGCATGTTGTAAACACAGCCAGAGGATATAACTCGAGCAAAAGGAGAATGACCTCTGTATGGTTCTGAGCCCAAAATCATACGGACCTTCAATTTTCCCACAAAAGACATCCCTGCTGCTCGGGCTTCACAGTCGCCACACCGGCTCCATTAGGGAGATTGGATTATAGGAGCTGCTCACTGTGCACTGGAGCCTTCGGTTCACCCAGTCTGATTTTAATGTTAATTCTGCTATTGTAAAACGACAATGGACACAATGCACAAGAGATACCCTTGTCAACAAAATCCCAAATAGCGACGTGCACTAACAGACTCCTCTTTAGAATGGAAATAATCCCCAACTGGAATCTTGCACCCATTTCCCTGTCAAACTTTGTTAACCCATACAATGCGCAGGACAGAACCGAGCATGCTCACTTTTTTTTCCTTAAACATTTTTGCTTACAGCCTGGTGAAAACCACAGATGTCCGAAACCTAAGTGCTTTAGAACGATAGGGCTGGCGAGTCATAATGATCATAATTTTGGCCTCTGCAGTTCTAAACCCACATCTATGGCGTTTCCTACACTTTTGTTGACCTGTTTGATGGCACTCCCCTCAGTATAAGGCTCTGTAAGGCTACAGTGTAAGCTACTTGATCGAGATCCACCCCTGGAGAGGGCCTGTTCATTTAGAAGCTGATGTGAGAAACAGTGGGACTTCTACTACATGACCAAGCAGCAGAAACTGAATGCAAAACCTGAATAAACAAAGCAGGCATCTGGCATTTGAAGCAATTAGCATATGTTTTTCCAAAGGTTGAGGACGTCATTCATAAACGTTAGGAAGCAGTGAAAGACATCTCAAAAAAGCATCGCTCCCGCGTCTCATGGGCGGGCGTGCAGGCCCACTGACGGCAAAATGCAGTGCAGAAAGACACTGGTGATGTCAGCACTCGCCTCCGCATCCCTTATTGGTTGAAATTCTTCTATATGTAGGGCACCAATCGTGTGGCAGATGCAACAAAGAAAGCGTCCAATTGCATCACTCCCCACAGCCCAAAAGAAATTTCTGAGCTGAATTTTTATATTAATGCTAGTAGTGCTGAATCCCCCCTTCCTCCCTCCCCTCCAAATCAGGGGAATGTAGACAGGCCTTTTGAAATGTGTATTGCCTTGAGTATATTATTCCACTCCTTCACCAAACAGCTTTCAAAATGAAATCACTCTCCGAGTTTCATCCACAGATTTGATGGAGGTCACCATTGCCTCATAATCTTTCCAGCTAATAAAATATTTGATATTGCTGAGATGTAAAATAATTGCAAATGAGTGTACAGCTATGGGCTAAATAATGACAGCCCTTTCTTCCTTTTCCCAGTTTCCCATTTCATTCTAATGTGACATCAATCATGAATGTACATGAACAGCTTCTTCACTGGTTATAATTAAATAATTAAAAATGCCTCAGTATTCAGTACACCGGTGTATTGTCCCCTTCCTGTTCAAAACTCTTGGCTTCACTTTGCAATTTAGGCCACTTGCAGTCCTCTGAGGCTTTTTTCAGTTTCCAGATTTTCCTATTGCTCTGTCCGTCAACAATATAAACTTCAGATCTTCCAATGAATAATTAGCAGTTTCTCAGTATTTAGTGTGTCGGACCAGTTTCATTGGCTATTAAATGCTATAATGAGCCATTCAGCAAATATAAAGTGAACTACACTTTCATCCACACAGTCAGTCGCAGGACTTTGATGCTTTTTTCTCAGTTTCCAGCTTTCCTATTGCTTTAGTCTATCAGTCAGCAATATGGACATTAATTTCAAGTTTTATAAATGAAACATGCTTAATGTTATACATAAATAAATAAACTGACTAACGAAAAATGTGATATGAAATATTATCAATAAATAAAGACTGCTCAGTATTTGGCGTGGTGACTATTTTTCTCTTCTTTTCCAAATTTTGTTGCCTTAAATAGCGTTAAGCACACATTTACTTACATGCTTAGATTGAGTTCAGTCACTTTGACCCTGTACATTTTCAGTGTTTGTATTACTGCGTCTGTCATAAATGTGAGCATGTTGTTAGGGCAGGAAAGTTAACTAAATTCCTCATTCATTGCTTCTTTTCCAAAACTTTAATGAGCAATTTTGCATACATTGAGGAGCTACACTTCACCTAACTATCCAGTTGCCGTAATTACTCTGATGAAATAAGCTGAGTTGCCCTGTTCTGCGCGGATATTTTCTGGTCACTGGCCGCTGGACAGTCTTGTTGAAAGGCTTGGTTGCACCTCTGAGTGACTGCTTGTCAGCGGAGCACTCTGGTTTCAGACAGAAGCCAGGCTCAGGTGACTGGAAGCCCATACGATCATGAAGCCTCTACACAGATCCCTGGAGTCCAGCCACTTTTCCCTGCCATCATTCAACTGCAGAATGGCTCTGCCCTCTCTCAATAACTCCACTCTCGTTTCTTCAGGCGGTTGCCCGGTCCTGACCTTATTCATCACGCCATGCAATTAGATCAAGAGGCCATGTCCCTGAATGTTTAGGCGTGAACTAATAGACTATTGTCCTGCTGTCAAGATTCACTCATCAAAAATTGTGATTCTAACAATGGGTCGGTGTAGCAGCCTCTGTTATGTGCACTGTTAATGGCCCATATAAAGACACTCATTCACAACCCCACTTATTTTTCTTTATCTTTCTCCTGTATTATACACTCTTCATAATATCGTCTGGTATAATATTGCTAAGATAGTTACCAAACGCTCCTTGCCACTGATTAGAGATCATATGATGTGTTCAAATTGCACATAATGGTCTATGAATGTGCATAAATAGCACACACTTTATTACACTACCACTTTACACTTTACAACTTGAAGACGTCCAAAAATAGAAAGGCACGCCATAGCAGAAGTGGCGTGGGTAGATGTGGGATGAGGGTGCATGACACCATTTTAGCCCACAATTGATCAGTCACACTCACATTTCTCTGAATGTGGAACGGTTTTCCATTCCACTTCCATCCTCCCCAGGCAAGGAACCCTTCAAAACACAACGCGCTTGTTTGAGAAACGCAGAAGACATCAAGAAGATTCTGTGATCTGCACGTCATATACATGAAGCAATATTCAGTGAGTAATGGTTTAAATATCAAGCCTGTGCGAAATCCGAACAGGCCTGTGAAACAGCGCAGCTCGGTGTTATAAAGCGGCGAAACAAAGCGCGGCATGATCTCATGGTGTTATTTTAAGAGCAGTGTTGCAGAAGCACAAGAAAAAAAATCTTTTAGAAGTGATTAAAATCAGGGAAAAATGTGGAGGTAGGTCAACCAAGGTACATTTTTCCTGAACGCGAAAACAATGCTAAAGTTATGTTACGTTCTGTCGTCCTGAAAACCTAAGTAGTAGGATTTTTTTTTTATTCACTTGAAATAAAATACTTAATTTTATAACTAATTATCTATCTATCTATTATATTTATATATACATATATATATATATATTTTTAATTATTCATTTTTTATGATTTTGTTTTGCTAGCTAGCTAAACAAATAAATAAATAAACACATATATACATACACACACACAAATGAATAGCCAGATAAACAGATAGATAGATAATTTATTTGGCTATGTATTTGTCTGGCTTTTTATTTATTATTTGTTTGGCCATCTATTTACTGCTTGCTTGTTTATTTGAAACAATAGCCATATCATTGTCTGCACTACAATTATTCCAAAGCTAAATTTCATTGGCTGTGCCAGTGGATGAAATTAGGCCCAAATAAGCAAAAGGGCACCTTGTAGCCACTACTGCATAGTCAGCATGCTAACGTTTCTCCTGAACGTGTTCCTGCAGTCCTTCACTACCCAGAGTCTCTCTTTCAGCCTGATTAGCTGGTCAGATCAGAGAGGCTAACACGCCTACACAGTAATGTCTGTCCAGCCGTCTCTCCTGAAACACCCTGAAAACCATGTCGTGATTGTTGATGTCGCACCTAAATTCACCTGTTTTTATCCCCATCGTGTCATTTACAGAGCAAAAGCCTCTGCTTCTTTTTCCTCCAGTACTTGTTTTCTCCCTTTGTCTGCGCTCATCTTTGTTCTTGCCTATGAAAGCCTAGCAAAGCTAGCAAGGCTCTCTAAGGCTGCTGCAGCAGCAGAACTTCAATCTCGGCGGATAATTATCATAAAGACAGTCTGACACTTAACTCTGCTTTTAAGACGAGGAAAGCGCAGAAAGAGGATGCAATAAAAGGCAAATTTTAAGGAGAGGCAAGAAAAAAAGGGAGGCCATCCCATTTCCAGAAAACTGCCTGTGTTTGTAAAAGAGCGGCAAATCAAAGCACCTGACAGAGCCACACTGTGCTAACCGCTAGCTTGCCTGCTCCCCCACTGCTTCTGAGCTGATCTTCAGAGCCTCTTCAGACACAGCAAGGAAACCACCCCCAAACAGGATTTCTTTTTTACAACAAAGACCATTTTCGAAAAGGTGTGGGGAAGGTAATGCTAGTCGAATGCGCAAAATGACAGAAACATAATGTCCAAATTTCTGTTCTTCTCCATCACATCAAGAGAAAAACACTGCTTGTTGTTACTTCGACTGTTGTTTAGACGTTAGCTCCAACATATGACCACTTGATTCCAAGGAGAGGAACCCCTGCAGATGTGTTCTAAACATGGATAGACTGGTGCTTTGTTGCTGAACCTACACTTGTACTCTCAGCAATCATTAGGCCTGCATCCTTCCACTGGTCCGGTACCGTGGGCTTACTCGTAATCACTTCTGCCTGGCAGTTCTGGCATGTTGTCAGCACTGCGCTGTTTATTAGACCTCACTGAAAGCCCCTCTGCTTATTTTTTTAACACATCTTCGAATGGAACAGACTTTGATGCAGGAGCAAAACAGCGATTGCTCACTTCTTGCAAAATAAGACTAACTACAGGATATTCCCCGCACGCTTATCTTCTAACATTGTGTGCGGAGCAGCCGAGACCGTGGAGACACAACAAGGACGGGGCATGAGAGCAAAACAACGAGAGAGAGCATTGCCTGAGTTCCTCTGAAGATGAGCATGTGAAATATTTAAATGAAAAGTGTTTGAGTTTTTTTTTCTAGCGCATAAGCTGATAGAAACCCCTCTCTGTTGGCACCAGACTGTCTGACACAAACTCAAATTGATTCCTAATTGAGTTTGTATGGATTTTGTATCCGGCTTTTGTTGGTTACATTAAGACCTGACTAGTCTCATTTTACTACGGCCCGTGCGGATGAAAGGCAGCTGAGATCCATGGCAGTGGCTTGCATTATGAGTATTGAAACTGTTGAAATAAAAGAGATCTCTTACGTTTCCTTGACTATTTCCCAATTGTGAGCGCATTATTGTTATTGAATCAAGAGAAATTTACAAAGGCCTACGAAGAAGCATCAAACGCTGTATTACAACTCCATGATTTCGAAACTAACCAGTCGATAAAACTGCATTCTTTCATGAAACAGCTGCATTTTCTCATACTGCAGAAGGTTCTGGTGAGATGCTGCTTCGAGGTGTGTGAGTGCTAAGCGAATGACATTTCTGCACAGGGGAAATGTGTGTGCGGGGGGTGGAAAGCAGGGGATTGGAAGAGTAAGGGCAAACACAGATGTGCCTCCATCCTGAGGGACGTCCTGCAGCATGGGGGGGCGAATGTGGAGGCTGGAAAGGGACCAAACTGTGCTCACGCTGGGCTGCTATGGGGGGATTAGCACTGGTGCCCCCATACATGGTGAAGGAGCTCTGATGTGCAGGAAAGTCTGCTAGGGAGGTTAGAGTGCACAGACCACATGCACGGTTCACTCGGTCAAACGCCTGGGAAAGTCCAGTCTGCAGCAGAAGCGGTGCTGTCTGGATAAAAAGTGAATATAAAGGGACAAGGTGAAAGTTTGGTCTGGCTAATAAAATGAGTAGTCTTGTACTTGAGAGAGAGACACAAAGAACATCATTCTCATCATCTTCCAACCTGTTATTACAAATACCCTGTGAAATGTCCTTCACTTAATAATCACCCATTCCACACCGGCAGGCTTTTTGACTATATTTGCTCTGCACCAGGAGAGATTCGGACTAATAGAGCACATGGAGTTCAGTTCATTTTGATTTTAGAAAGTTCTTATCTCAATCTGCATGTGAACCCCTTTAGCTAATTGTGCTTGGCTAGCTTTAGCATATTTGAGTCTAAGACCATCCAAGAATTGGAACAGGGCTAAAGCTGAATGTCCTATGTTTTTGTGCATTGTGTAAGAAAGTCAATAATAGAATGGTCCACACCAAAAAGCTAACATCTCAGCTAGCTAGCCTAACATTGAGTCACTCGTCTAGCTCACCAAGCAGTGAAAGAGTGGAAGGATATCAGTGTTGTGGGTTATTAGTATGGGCCAGTATAAACATGACTAGAAATGACTAGAAACACAACAGCATCCTTGTTTGAGGTTCATCAGACGGGATTACAGCAATAAACCAGGTGGAACACCACAGAATAATTGATTAACTCAGAGGGGAAAAATATAAACTGCTAGTGGAAATGCTGTAAGTGCTTGCATTTCCAAATGCATCTGGTCAAGATAAGATAAGAAAGAACTTAATTTATCCTGAAGTTCTTTCGTGGTTAGCATGCTCAGTGCAACAAGAAATTATTGTAACGAATGACAGTGTAACACTGACATTGCTGTCTGTAAAGATTTAGTGTGCAGTGCCAGCAGTTAGGTGGTAGAATGTAGTCGAGCCCAGACCAGCAACGGTTTTTGGACATAGATTACAGTCAGTTGTGCTTTGTGGACCTCCATATAATGTAAAGGGTTAAAGCATTTTTCCCTTTTTTTAAACTAAAACATGTATAAGCTTAGTGTTCTGAAGAGGAGGCTTGTGAAACAATGCATTCTCATGTATTTCTGCATCCTTCCAGAAACTGATAGACAAGAGGGGTGTTTACTAGGGCTGGGTATTGTTGCCGATTTCCTGAATCGATCCAATTCCGATTCACAAGGTCATGATCCGATTCAATTCTCGATCCGATCCGATTCGATTCGATATCGATTTATTTACAGATTTCTTTGTTTTAATACTAGTTTGGCTTGGTTATAATTTGACTTGAGTGGAGGATATCCCTATGTTGATGGACTGGAAAATATATATATATAAATATTTGATCTTGTCGGACAGTTAGGCTCCAGACTTCTTCTCAAAACCTGAAGCTATTGCATAGATTTATTCAATTCCATCATGCCCCATGACTTAACACTTGGAGATGGCTAGAAATGTAAATGTATCTAATATCTAATGCTGGTGTTTTTTCATTCTTTGAGTAAATAAATGTTTACTGGCAAGATCAACAGCTTTTTAAATATAAATGTCTCAAGTGACTAAGACTTCCACAGAACTGTATATGGTGTAAGGCACACTGAGCCTATGTGTGCTGAGATGGCAATTATTTATAGTATGCCTGCTTTTTTCTGAAGACTGTACCACTCACCAGTGTAGAAAACTGTCCCGGGGAGAGGAAGAGGGTAGAGTTCTCTTGAAAAGAGGAAAATTCTGCAGCTTACTACAGAGACTCCAGTAGTTATATGAGTGTTGTCAGGCATTCTGTTACAGACTAGTGAGTTTGGTCTGCACTGGTAATTTTCTGGAGCAACCATGGGGCCTCCCCAGCTCCCACCACTACCGTGTGAAGAGTTCCAACAAAGCATTTCAGCAGGTAAAGTTCCTGAAACGTGGTGTTTCAACTGAATCACCAAAGCGCCCATATATCTCACAGCGGTTCTGAAACAGTGGGAGGCTTCTGTTTGTGTGCTTTATGCATTGACAGTGCATTTAGGCGCTCATTTGTTTGTTTACTTGATTATTTACTTTTAGTGCGATGCCATCACAATACCCGTCCAGTGTGGGTGAGAACGTTTGATGCATGCTGGATGTGCAGAAAAACAGAACAAGTAAAATGTCCAGCGAGGCTGAAAGTCCAATGTAGAATTAACAAAGTCTCTTTAGTTTATTAAAATGTCCAATTATTTGGATCAAAGGAAGGCAGACAGTTGTCAGTATTGCTCATTTAAATGTCTATTCAGTGGGTCAGCTAAAGAGGTGAAAGCAATTTAACACACTCTATAGAGACTTCAGATTCATTTTTGAATAGGCCAACATATTTAGTGTTTATTGGTCTCAGCCATTTATGTGATAAAGCGCAGAACGCTTGGTGGACTTCTGTGATGAAGAGAAATAACTGAAACACCCTGTCCTATTAATTTATAGAGGCTTAATTAGTTTTTCTCCCCTCACTACTGGAAAATGGCTTGAAAAATAAGATGGTAATTCCTCTGATAAAATGAGAGGAAGAAGTGTGGCATTTAGCAGGGGAAATACCACACGGAGAGTGGATAATTACAGTAAAGTGTCTCAAAATAAAGAATCATGCCATGCACATAAAAAGCCCCAGCATTTTTCTTTTCCCGTCTGAAAAAGTCTCTCTGACACATTCCGACACACATGACCTCATGGATCACAGGAAGTAATGACAGTAGCGCAAGCTTATTATCAGCACGGATTTTCCTGAAGACTTTTGATTGTTTTCATTGTGTTCTTCTCATTTTTTGATTATTTACGGAATCATCATCATCATTATTATTATTATTATTATTATTATTATTATTATTATTATTATTATTATCAGAACGTCATTTCTCAAAACTCATTGCATTTCATTTTTGAAACGCAATGAACCTAATACTAATAATAATGATAATAATAAAAACAAAACTAATAATAATAACAACAACAACAATAATAATAATAATAACACTAATTATTCTTCTTATCATTATTAATAATATTATTATTATTGTTGTATTTTTATTATTATTATTATTATTATTATTATTGTTGTCGTTGTTGTTAGGGTTAGGGTTATTATGATATTTATTTATAATATCATAATATTCTTTTTTTTGTTATTATTACTATTGTTTTTATTATCATTATACTATCAAATGTTTTCCTCTGTAAAAGTAGGCTATTCATATTATTTCATGCTTTATCATTTTTATTAATCCAGAGACAGTATAATTTTGAAATGAAGGTCACACTTTATCTGGGTGATCCACTTCAGATGCTTTGTAAATGTTCAGCTTGTCTTTAACATTTAAGTAAGTATCTTTTAAAAGCAACTAAACTTTCAGATAACCTTAAATATATAACCCTAACCTCAACCTTAACCTTAATCCAAACCTTAAATCTAATCCTAATCTTAACCCTACGTCTAATGCTGATAATCCACTGAGTTGCACGGGGAAGTTTATTAATGAAAGTATCAGTAGATAATCTAGAAGGACAAATGAAACTAAAGTTTGACCAAATTTATTTGCAAAATCTAAAAATCTATTATATTATCTATTATATCTATTATATTTTTCTTTAATATGTTTACATTAAAAAGGTTAATTTGTGTGATGAGCTGTTTCAGTGTCTTAAAGGGTCATTTGAATAAATCTGATGTGTGATTGTGAAGAACTTTTTAAAGATAATACCAACCTGCCCATGATGTTCTTTACCAGTTTAATGGTTCTTCAACGGAACGTTACATAACGTGGAGGTTTTTCCCAGTTTAAAAAAGCTTCTTCATTCACATCTACAGCAGTGGTTCTTTTACAGACCATCCATTGAAGGGTCCAGTGGTTCTAGAATGGTATGACACAAAGAACCATTCCTTTATTTTTAAGTGTGTAGAACAGTAAGAATATTAACGTATACTTAAATGATCTGCAGTTACATTAATGGGCAATTTGGTTTGTTTGTAGAGGACTGAATGTTTCAAAATGAAATGTTTATGTTGGAGCATGTTGCATAGTAAATAATAGTATAGTCCTGTTGTGTTGGGGCAGCAGATGCTGTATTGCAAATATTATAGTGTAAGTGCTGGTATATTGTGTTTTAAAATGATATTTAAATGTTAAAAAAAAGAACTGTAGAAGGGGAAAAAATAAATATAAATGTATTCCCAAACACAAATGTGTACAGATTTATGCAGCAGCTTCAGAGCCAGATGAAGCGAAATGTTACAGCTGTTCAGTAAAACAGAGATGGTTAGCGTGTCTATATTTACAGCCCCTGGCTACATCCTTCAGGGGCGCCAGTGACAATGACAGAATACACACCAGCTGCAGCCATAAAAGGGCTTCTCCCAGTGCCCGGCGAGCTGCGCGAGATAAGAGGCCAAACTCTAATGCCATAAAAGAAATGTCCTTTCCATGCTTCCTTTCTGTGATCAATCCGCAGAGCTATTCTTTGCCGTTTTTGCTTCGCCAATCATGCTGCATCATGGAGGAAAAGGAGATGAGGAGAGGAAGCAATTTGAGAGGATTTGGAACCTGGCCAGAGTCTCCGGTTGGAGTGCTACTGCTGGTGTTGTTCCTTTTGCCGCTGCCGGGCCACGGCACATCTGAGAGCAAGCAGGCACTAATTACGGTCTGAGGATCAGAGCCTTGCAGTGACAACTCATCAGCTGACCTCCCTTCAGCTCCTGCTGCCACTGGCTGCATCCACACCACTGGAGGATATGGGCCACGGTCAGGTGCCAATGTGTTAATAATGTGAATATGAATCAACAGCATGTTTCTGTCTGTGTGTGTGTGTGTGTGTGGTGTGTGTCTATGTGTGTCTTTGTGTGTCTGTGTGTGTGTGGACTTGTGTGTGTGCAAGTGTGTGTGTGTGTCTGTGTGTGTGTGTGTGTTTTTACAGGGAAAGCACGTGATTACAAATGAACTGGTTCTGGTGACTGTGTATGAGAAGTTTTAAATATGTCATATTAAACAGAATTTATTTTCCCGTGAATTTTTTCAGCTATTGTTTTCCAAAGAATTGCTGTTTTATTGGTGTTTTATTGGACTCTGGACCATTTTCACGTGATTTGAACTATTTGTGTGTGTGCAGATGGAAGGAAATGTGGTAATGTTGAGGGCGTGCATGTATTGAGCTCTTTAGGGGACCAATTGTCCTCATAAGATAGGAAAACATGAGCATTTTAGTTGTGTGGAGATACTTGCAGATCTCTGTGAGTTTTGCTTTTTTTTTGGTTGTGTTTTGTTTTGTTTGGATTTGTTTTGTTTTGTTTTGGAACACCCCACTGAAGAACAGTATTCATTAGGCTTCATGACACCTACATAAATCTTTCATGATAACTGAAACATAACATAAACATAAG
>JBBPCY010000037.1:13912339-13936651 GCA_037974405.1 Brachyalestes nurse
AGCCAGGAGCCCCCCAGTCGCTCCACCACCGCCCCCCCCCCCACCCCTCCCCAAATATTTGGATCTTCAAACTCTCATTAAATTAAAGTCGAGGACTAGCTATTTAAATTTCAGTAAGGATTATTGTGTCATTTAAAAAATATTTGTCTAAATGATCAGTAGTCCCAGTAGTCAATCAAAACCTAATGACCACTTAAGGACATAACATTACTTTAAGCATTTGAAATGTCAGTATTGATCTTTACAATCTCCAATTATTCACCAGAATAGACCACTGATTTCGATATTGACCAAGACCACTGAAACTAACTGAAGCCATGATTGAAAATCCCCTTATTCTGCATCAAAGTGTGATTGTGTTTCCTTCAAACAGAAGGTGCTATTATAGTGAACTGGAATGTAGATAAGTGATTGAAAGCTAATCTAATAAAGTGTGAGGATGTGAGACTGAACAGCCTCAGGATGGTATGAGGGCCTTACTTTGGTGTGAACGTAAAGACACCGCGGCTGATATCTCGCACGGGTATGAACAGATGAGGATGAAGAAGAACTTCCCAGTATTTCCACATCAACCGGCTTATTTTCAGTAACGTCATGGGGAACAATACAAAATAATGAGTTTATTTTTAAAGGGCTCATATCATCGTGAAAAACATTTCTTTTAATAAAAGAGCTTGGTCTATTATGTAAGTAGTGTTATGTAGGTTTCAAACTGTATCTGTGTTTTTCTGATATTAACTTACATACATCCTCCCATACAAAACAAAGCATTCATATTCATGAAATCAGGGGTGTTTCTGGCTAAACTCACCAGTGGCTAAAACACCAGTTTTTTTCTAAGTGATAAGGAAAGGTCGGATAATGGTCAAGCAGTCATTAGTGTATATCAGTAGCATCTGTATACTTTATGAATATTCTGAATATTTATGAATGTTACAAGAAACACTGCAACCCTATTCTGTTTAATGAGAGATTGCTTTTAGCTTTTTCCACAGATTTATAAACTCCAATCTCCAATCTCCAACTTTCATGGCCATGTCATTTACATATTAGTTTGATTATTTTTGCCTTATTCATAGCCCTTACAGAATAATAAGCCTACGTTTTACAGTGTGTACAGTGGTGACTGTAGTAACAGGAGTAGCGACAGGAGTTGTGCTGTTGTAGGTTTGACTTCAGAATGCATATAATAGAACTTTGCAATCACAAGAATGGTCCAAAAAGAAGGCCCATGTCAATATCAGACATTTCTTTTCAGGTGAAATGACAGCATGTGTCAGCAATACACACTGTTGTTGAATGACAGCAAACAACACCCTGTGATTATGCAAAATTGTACATCCACTCTGAAAAATAAAGAGGTCAAAAAGGGATCCCTTGGAGCAGCCACTGGTTCCCTGAGGAACCTTTCACCTGGTGTCAGGTGGATTTTTTTGAAGAACCACTGAAGGGTTCACTCAAAAGACCTCATTTTGGCACCTTTTAAGCATTTAGACACAGTTTGCACAGGGTTTTTACACAAACACTCTGAAAGCACATTTACTGAATCAACCACTCCTTAAACAATATTTACCTTGTTAGCCACATTTTGTAGATCTGATTCACCCGTTTTGCAAAACTCTAAACACATTCTCATTTTCAAAGCACAATTATTATTCTAGTGCACCTTGATGCAGAATGGCACACACAGGCCACAAAAGCACAACTAACACACTTTTGTCATCATTAAACGCCACCACTCAAACATGAGACCACATGTGTCCAGTGATGTGTGGAGCCCATTCAGTAAACAGGATATAAGCCAGGTACAATGCATGGGTGCACTGGACTGTGTTTTCAACAATGAAGAGGAACAGCTGAAGAGGAAGGTGTGGACAAGGAGGAAAAGAAGGATGAGGAAGACCAAGAACAAGAGCTTTAATTTTAGTGTAAATTAGAGCAGCCATCATCGATCATCGAGTTCATGGCATGACTATGAAGGAAGCAGGACAACGTGTGCAACCCAATTATAGCGGGATCTCAGTGGCCTCCATAGCCAGGACACTTTAGAGAAGAACACAGGTAAAATGTTTGGTCCCTGAAAGCTACAGTACAGTAAACATGTTCAGAAGGACATCTCAGCAAAATACTCTAGAAAGAAGTTGGAGGAAAACCCATCCTCACACTACTATATTATAGCACTATAAGGTACAACATTAAAGAAAAATTACCAATAGAGTACATCAATGACCAATGGCCATTTGAGGGTGGTAGGACATGTATATTATCACAACAACAGAAGACTCTCTGAAATGGGCCTTCAGTATAATGCATGTGAAATACAACAGCAAATTATTAGAGACAACATGCATTTTGAAGTGCCTTTCCACAATTTGCCATTTCCTTCAGTGTAACCAGATATGGATGAAACAAGTCTATAGAATCTATGCTAAACTGAACATTTATAGTAAAACTATATCACTAGCATATATACTGTATCCTATACAAAGCACCACATAAATATAGACATGAAGTCTGTTATACTGTGTCATTTACTAACTAATTTTAGTGTATTTTCACTGTGTAAAGAGAATGTCTGAATTGGACTCTATTGGAGTCTGGATTCTATCTGACAAAAAAGAGAAGAAGTCACAACATATTTGGTCAAATTTCCATTGAGGAAGTCCCTGGCCAGCGTGGTGGCAACACGACTATCTGCTGCCATAAGGCCCGTACAACACTAAATGTTGGTCTATGGTATGTTTTGCTTGAGCATGAGTAGGTAGAGGATCCTGTGTATGTCATCTGGGACAGTGTGAGTTTTGATCATGGTCCAAGAGTGTGTAAATGGTTCATCAGTAACGAACATTTTATAAAAATAAATGTTGGCCCTCCACCATACTCTCCCTTACTATACCCTTTTGAATAACCTTTCTCATCATGGTGGCGGAGAGTGAACCCCTATAACTGGGAAATGTACTCCAGTCAATAGTCAATAGATCCAGAATGTGATGGTAGCCGTGGAATCTTTTCAAGGTTGGATTCTTCGTGTCAAAAGATTTTTCCCTGCTGTCTAGCAAGGGAGAATATTGTCTGTGGTTTAGATGAAGACCTGTGACCGAACTTGATCCAAATGCATGATGCTGAGGCAAAGCAAAGGAATGCCATTGCTTACTGTAACATTTTGTAGTGTTTTTTTAATTGGCTGCAGATTGGGACAGCTTGTGGTCTAGTGGTTAGTGGTTGCCCCTGTGATAAGAAAGTCATGGGTTTGAATCCCAGGACTGCTTGCAGTGCCACTGAGGTTCCCTTGAATGGATTAAAATGGTGAATGGATTAAATGCAGAGAAAGAATTCAACACTGTGCTGTGGTGTGTTCACGCCTGACTATAAGGGGCCACTTTTCTTTCTTTTTTACACATAAATAGGTTTCTGTAAGTATATGAAAGGTCAAGTATCATAAATAATGTACAGTAGTATGTCATACATTGGCTGGCTTTGTGCATTGTCTGACAGCAGTGTTTGGTTTTGAAAAAAGATAAAATAGCTTTGAGTCAATAGTTTGAGTTTGCAAGAAAAGTCAAAGGTTTAGCATATGTAGCTTGAATGGGGTTTGTGTTCAGTGTTTTGAGAAAAGGAGAACGTTTCAGGAAGTGTGTTTTAGCAAGGCTAAAGCTGCAGGTAAATGCGCATAAATGATTGCTTTAAAAACTCTTCATTGTCATCTGACCATGCAGACCGTTTCTAGCACTGCATGTTTTTAAGTTGACCTGGTTGCAAGCAGTCCAAACTAAAGCAATTAGCAACAGTTACTGACTCTACGGTAGCAGTCTTTTGATCAACAGCACCCCAATAACCAATAAACCTTCATTATAAACACAAGCTACATCGTCTATGCACTAGTAAGCATGTATTGCCTAGTGGGTAAATGCTCATGTTACCTGCCCACACTCTATAAATAAAGGTTCCTAAGTGGTTCCTGACCCGGACATGTGGCTATTGGGAGATCTTTGGCTCTTTTATTATAAAGAGAATAGTAAAAGGAAGAAAGAGAATCATTTCAGCTCTGCACACTGCCTGTTGCTGTTTTTCGTGCATATTAATCTCTGACAAACACTAAACCCCACATAAACAGCAAACAAAAGCTGAGGCCCAAAAGCAAGGCCGAGGTTGATGAAAACCAAGCACCTCTTGTTTGTTTGGTATTCAGCGTGGATGAAACATGTCCACTCATCAAAACGGAATTATCGGGTCATTAAGCTTCTTTCCACTTTCAATAATATTTCCTGTTTTCATATTTGCCGAGTGCAATGATGACACCACTGAACACACTCATTAGCCGGGGAGTCTGGAAGGAGCGTCCCTGTAATTATTAGGTGTGCAGATGATTGCGTTGGAATTGAAATGTTTATTCCAGCTGACTAGCCCAACAACAGGCAAAGTTGTGCTGTTTTCCATTAGACCTTACACCCCTCAGAATGGAAATGAGGACACACCGGCCAAATTACCGAGTCCGTCATGTTGCTTGGCACGGAGAACACAGACATTTCCAAGCCCCGCGCATGGCATGCCTGCCATTCGGGACAGTTAATTCTGTACCATTCTGGGGGAAAAAATGAACGAAACAAAAAAAAAAAAAATAGAGCCAGGAACAAAGCCGATAGTGCACAGCTGAAAGGCAGATACTGTATCTCGCAATACAGTGACAATGAGTGTCAGCTTGACTTAGGGAGGGAGGATATTCAGCCCATTCAGGAGGAGACGGAGTTCTCTCCCTAGCAACTGAGAGAGAGAGGAGGGAGAGAGAGAACGAGAGAGAGAATGAGAGGGAGAGAGAAAGAGAGAGAGAGAGAGAGTCAACAAATAAAGACTGGCCTTGGATTAGAAAAAAAATTTAAACCAAAATCACATCTTAGATAATAAAAACCAATTGAGTTCAGCCTATTAAAAGGTTTATATCCCGTACTCATACTCGCCTGCGGGCCGCAAGAAAATTAACAATCTGGAAAAGTAGAAGATGATAGGAGGAATCTGTTAATCTACTTTTATTATACCACCTATCTTATTTTTAACAAATGCTCATTTACGACAGATTATTCCTACATTTGAAGGAGTTCTCTGATATGATAGCAAATAATCTGCAGTGCTGCTTGCTGTAAGCTCATTACACTTGTTTACTTTTGGGAATTAATGGGGCTTGAGAAACATCCCAAGAACGCACAATGTCTGATCAGACGTGGCCCATGTTATGATCACCATAACCATCCAATATACACTGAGCGCAGCATACTTAGCCATAACTTTCCTTAAAACAGCCAGTAAAAGACGTAGTCTATCAATCCTGGTCATGTAATACTCTTTAACACGGGAAAATATGATTCAATTTAAAAAAGTAAGACCTCCTTTAAAATTAGAGTCCATCGATCTTCTAGTAGTAACTTATTAACTGAAGTTCAAAGAACATTTTAAGGCAACCGGGCTCCTTTTTTTTTTAAGAATTACGACATGAGGCGCTTTTACAGTGACAGTTCCAGAAATAGCTCTTTTTAACCTTCACTGTCTATACTGAAGCATAACTTCCCATTTAGAGCTCACGACAAAACGACTGGCCTGACATCTGAATATAAAGACGAGCTGTCAAATGAAAACGTGCCACACATCCAAAGATTCCACTCCGAGGAGTCGAAGCAGGCTTTAAGTTTTACTGTCCATGACAAAGCCGTCATGAATTATGTCCTCAAAGCCCGATGACCTTGTTTCATCCACGAACACGAGCAATGAATCTAACTGCCCCTCTCTAAATCTGTTTCTCAGCCAAAGACTCCAGAATCGGAGGTAAAGGATAAACCTTAAGACATGGCAAATTATACCTTTCAGCTTAATTTGACATGCCAAGAGACATCAGTTGGCCTGCACTCGCTCTTGCTCTACATTTGGACTGTTAATTAAAAAAAAAAAAAACAAAAGACAGCAACATGCAAAAACAGTCATAGTGCTACATTTTTCTGTGCACTACTGTGACATTTCATGCCTTCTTCATATCTCCAGGAATATAGGCCCTCTGAATTTCAAATGTTTCACTTACGTCATGGTAGCCAATTTATTTGAATTCCTAAATAGATTTTTTTTTATTTCTATAAATATTTCTATAAAAGTTGACTGTAATTTAAGGTTATACTATAAATGTCCAGAACTTTTTTGCAAACCCATAACACAATAACAGAAAAGGTAAAAAACAAGGTAACGTTGTGTGATTTTACAGCTATCCTTGAATTTTAGCTGTCTTTAAGGAAAATAGGTGGTCTAATTTAATATTGTAAAATTGAAAAAAAAAAGTTTCATGTTAAATTCTATTCTATTCTTATTGTGTCCTTACAAAACCGTAATTTTTGACATCACATCATACCTGCTTGCTTATGTAAGATGTCTGATCATCTTATCAATTCAAAGATCAATTCTTCAGTATAATGAGAAAGAGTGAGAAAAAAAATGAGCTTGCACACCCATCACATTTTTTAACCACATTTCCAACCTCAGCCTTCAAGCTCCTCAGACCCCACTGTCTCCTTGGATAATGAGCTTCTTTAAATGCAGCCAAATAAATAACCAGGTGGGTTACCTGAAAATGTGGGGGTATTTTTTCTTTTTTCTTTTTTTTTGACAGGCCAACTTCGGTTTCGCTGGCAGCTTGGTGGCATAATCACAGTTGCTCTGAGAGCGCGGCGCGAGAACGGGGCAAAACCAAAGCTACAGGAGCCTGTGAAGCGGACTGGCCTTTTGGTTCTCTGGAATAAATTGGTACCATATGGTGCGATGACAGGTTCGCTCAATCTTCCACGTACCTGAACAGCACATTAATCATTCTGGGGTGGATATTCCTTTCCCTTTCATCGCGCAGGAATTTCCAAATAGGCCCGTCTTAATTCCTTCACACATGGACGAAATTTGTATACATGTAGAGTAGATCTTCAGCTGGGCCAGCTTACATGGACTTCAGCGCCACTCGTTTTTCATATTTCAATCCGTCCAGATGAAACAATCTTTACACTTGGTATTATTACGGCCTGATCTTTATTTTCTCAAGAATTTCTTTGATTTTTTTTTTCCAAATGAAAAATTGAAGAAGTCTGGCGCCTTCACCTACCTCGCCCTGCACTGGGGGCACTACATGCCCCCTCTTTGCTCTGTGTCCCCACTTAATGCAGCCCACCACAGAAAGAAAAACACCCTTCAGTGCTTTGATGAATTAGTCTTATCTTATTTCTTGAGCATCCCGATAGTGATTTGCATTGATTAGTTTTTCTTGACTGGTTACATTAAAATGTTTGTGTCCCCTCTGGACAAAGGCAGTGTTCAAGAGGACCACTCGTGGGGTCAGATGGCTGGGAGCGGTAAGAAAAACAAGGAGTTGCAGCACCCCCTTCATGCCAAAGGTGAAACATCCAGGCTTTTCACTGTGCTCTCCTAAAAAGAAAAGGTCCTAAATGGTTATTAGCTGTAAATGATTTCATTCATATAGGAATTATATTGAATTAATGCTGAACCTTTATGTGAAGGTTATTTCAGCTTTCTAAAGGTTCTTCACACTCTCAAGGTTTCTTAAGGAGTCTGCTGAAAGGTTTTCCAACATTTGTCCCTCTGTGGAACCATTTTTTGTGTGCTTTTTTTAAGAATGTACCTGAAGGGCAAAGTGTGGGAATCTAAAGACATGTTTTCTTTAAATATACGAATAAAACAGACTAAAAACCATCAAAAATGACATCTTGCGAAATAAAATAGTGCTTTTTTTCCCGATATTTCCCAGCGAGAACACAAAACTGAGTGTAAGCGAACATATTCACCCCTCAGATGGTATTTTATCAGTGGAGGGGAGCAGAAGTTGCAGACGACAGGCAGCTAAATACAAGATCCTTAAATATTTCTGCCTCAGCCCGCCGTCTGAATGGCAGCTGTAACAATCCTATGCATGCATTAGCTTCTCCAGTCTCCCTCGCGCTCACTATAATAATCCTCTCAAGAGACGTGGAGACAACTTTAACCTTGCGTTTCCTTCCCCTCCACGAGGAAGACACATATTGCTCGCCTGTATTTTTTAAAATATTGACAGCCAGTCTTTCTCAAGTGGAAAAAAAAACAGTGTACGGTTGCAAACGAACGCCCCGCTGCTGAAATATGTTCTCATTATTGCAATCAGGTTACACAGCCAGCTGAGCACATAAGTGAGCTGCTTAGCCTCATTCTGAAGAGGACGATCATGCACGTTAATTGACATGAGGCGTTGCTCTGCGCCACAGCTCGAATACGGAACTTAACATATGCTTCTCCTCACATTAGGTCACTCAGCCTGGGATAAGACAATCCACCAACACCCTCCATTTACCTGCTCGAGCTTCAGCCAGGCCTTATTTCGACACTGCTGACCTGTTTCTGATCAGAAAATGCATTTCCAGCCAAACAGACAATCTCATAAATATAGATTCCTATATGGTTTTGTGCTTAGATGTATGGGTCATTACAAACAAGACTTTATATCATTTGAACCTCTAGGTTCTTTACACCCACATCTCATTTTCTAACACATCCCTCTCGAAGAACCTTCTGTTGAGCAGATGAGTCCTTTCATAGCATCATTCCAAAGAACCCTCCCATCCTCTTTCTTTTCCAATTCACCGATACAATATCAACAAAACTGATTAATGCTGATGATGTTTAGGTATTAGCTTGTTTAGCTTTGCTTGTAGCACAAATTCAGCATATCTGTAGAGCCTGACAGTTGGAATTCTGTTGATTTGTGATGCATAAATGTTTGTACGTAGACAGCAGAATGTATAGAATACTGTTTCATTTAGTGCATAATTCATAATAGTGGCCAGATAAGAAAGTCTTTATTTCCACTTTTTACACCATGGAGAAAAACACACCTAGTAACAAACTGACCAGACTTACAGTCATGTGCAAACGTTTCAGCTCTCCTGGTTAAAACGATGTTTTGCTGATTTTCCGAGTGAAAACAAGAACACACCCTCTGTGGAGAACACACTTCTACATGCCTTAACGCACAATTACTGTTTATTTGCTAAATGTAACATATGAAAAATGTAGTGTATGCAAAAGTAATAGCATATAACATTTCATATATTTTTCCTCATTGTACCCTCAGCTAATAAATTGCACAACATTTATTTTCTTTTAATTTGTTCACTTAAGTTTTAAACTTCCACACTCAACTAGTCAAAGCATATACATAATATATTTATTTCAAAATAAAAGTCTAAAGATTTGTTGCAGGGGTTAAGAGTAGTGAAGAATACAATATTTTAGCCATTATGTGTTTTTTGTGATTTCATTTTGAGCAATTTTGGACTGTAAGTGTGTACTGCAGGCAGATGCATGTAATAGACTGGGAAAAGTGTGATTTTACTTGAATGTGCTTGATTCATGTGTGTGCCATGACCACATGAATAAAATATATTAACCCAGCACAGTGTTGTCCTCTGGTTTACCTTCCTTTGACAATAAGTGTGCTGATGTACTATATTTAATTCATGTACAAACAATGTACTCATTTTTTCCGTGGATAAACTGAGGATCTTACTGATGTGACTTTTGAAGTGACTATTGACAAGTTTGGGAACTTTGATTTCTAAATGTTGCTTAACAACACTGAACCATTGTCGTCTGTTCTGGCCGATTCTCCAGATAAAAAAGTGTTTATTTCTATGATTCTCTTTTTATTGAAATTTGCGCCTCGCTGAGATGCTCCTGACGGAGCAGATGAAGGCAGGCGACCCCTCCCACATGTCCTGAACAGATTAGAGTTAGGGTAGAGAGACAGCAAGGGGGATAAGGGGTCCACGCTACAAATGAAATAACTCAATGCTATGAAAGGGGCGTTTTTTTTCTCTTTCTGCAAATGTACAGGAGATTCATGGGCACCCGGCTTGGGCTCTGAATAAAACATAACTCTTGATAATTGGCTGGGGCAATGTTTTCTTTTCCCCCACTCACTCTCATTGATAATTTTCTCCTGGAGCCTCGGCCCCCTTTTCTCCACAAGATCAAAGTCACTGTCACACGCCTCCAGTGGAGAGACGTGCAGCCATGTCTACCCTGCAATATTTTATTCCTCAATGCATGATTAAAGAATGCATACTGGGAGGTGGGGAAGATGCAGAGGAGGCGGAGAGGGAGGGCCGAGATGGTGACTCCTTTTTTTTTTAGATTTTTGACCTGGATACAGTCAAATGTACAGTAGTGTGCGTAGGCATGTGCTTCATTACATTAAATCAGGTGAGCTGCTAATGGAATTTCATAATACCTTGCAATGCTTGGAGTACATGGAGGAGAAACCTGGAACCAAACCTGCCTTCTTCAAATCAGCTCAAAAACCTATTGTTTACAAACAAGACAAATCTTGATGCTTCCTACTGCTTTCTTGTTTATTTAGTCTAATGTTACTTTGTGTTTTTGCTGCTGGCAGAAAGACTCACTGCTGAGATAAATGACAGATTTTGCGCAGTGCTGTATATGCTAAGCAAACCACAAGGTCAATAGAAGGATTGGGCCATTAAGGTTAGCATCCATGACTAATTTGTTGTTGTCTGAATGTTTTGAGACCAAATATTTAGAGAAAAATGTCATATATTTTAAAAATATTTTGGAATATTATTTGTGTATATTTTTTTAAATTCCAAATTCCATGACATTCCAAGACATCTATAATAAAAACTTCACATGATTTAAAATGATAATTATAAAAAAATTAATTATTAGCATGTTTGATGTACAATTCAAACAATTCAAGATCACTGGAAAAAATGACTTCAAAAATTGAAAATAAATAAATAAATAAATACAAATAAAAAGAATAAATTCTAGATCGTATGTTTTCCTTTATTTTCATTGCCTTCACCAAACTCACGACTTATTTTTCAAAAACAAATGGAAGTCTTCAGCCTACTTTTCTAACAAAGGATGTGCAAAGAACATTTGCCCTGTATTTTACAAATATTATTTTACATCTTTTTTTCATTGAGTGTGTATTTTTCTTTTTAGGAAAAAAAACATTTTTTGCTGTCTTTCTGTTTCCTTCAATAGGGAAGTTCTGCGACAGGCAGCTTTTTTCAATTTGTACACGGTGTGTTCTGGAGCAGACGGCACATCTTATGGGCTCACTAAAGTGTACACTCCTCTGGTCCCCGGGGCCCGGCAGCACTGGTGCAGAAGAAGTGAACTGCAGAGGAACCCACTGTTTAGCAAACATTCCTACTGTGAAGAGGAATTAATAATTCAAAGCCATGGACCAAGGCAACCTCATTTTACTGCTCCACAAAGGGCTGGTCATCAGCACGGCGCCGCTTTACACGCGCTCGTCCCTTCTCCTGCTCCGGACAAAATCTGTTAATTTAACATTGATTACATGAGTCCAGCTTGCCAGGGGGCTTTACAGTCGTGTTGAGAATTAGCTGTTTCTGTCCTAAAGCAGATGGTTCATCTGTCCTGCTGTTGCAGCACAATGCGTCCTGTAATGTTTTCATACACAGAAGTAAAGAATCTGGCTGTTTATACAAAAAAGTACATAAACTAATTAACTACATAAAAAAAAAATATAGAATTTTGTCCCAACTGAAGTAGGTCTACTTCAGTTTTTGTGCCCACACCGAATGTGAGAAACCATTTAATTTACATGGTATCCACTGTATAATAAACTGTATAACATGTACATCTACTCTAATTTACATCTACATCTAACTGACTGTAGAACTTGTACACCTACTGTACCTAATCTACTGTATAATGCACTATATGATCTACTGAATCTCATCAACTGTATAAACCTAATATCTACAGCATATAATCTACTCAGTTATCTGTATATGTACTGTATGTAATCTACTACTTTACCTGTATATGTACTGTATCTAATATACTGCTTAACCTGTATATCCACTGTATCTAATCTACTTTATGACCTGTATATCTCTTGTATGTAATCTACTGCATAACCTGTATATCTACAGTTTCTAAACCACTGTATAAGCTGTATATCTGCTGAATCTAATCTACTATATAACCTGTATATCCAGTGTATCTAAAACACTGAATAACCTTTAGACCCCCTCTATATTCTATTGCTTACCCTGCAATTTAATCTGTATAATGCCAGAGTGGCACGGAACCCATCACCAGGCCAGTGCTGCACTATTGCTATCTTCTCTACTGTACAATCTGTATGTCTACTGCATATAATGTACTATTGAATTTGTATATTGTATGTCATAAGAAGATCATGCAACATCTGGACCAGAACAAGTGGCACTAATTTCCTTGGATCCATGCAACTGTTCTTAAGACTTACGACTGTAGCAAATAGATTAGAAAAAGCAGCTAAACTCACACGAGCATCTTACATAACTCAATTTTTCCAATGAAAACTAAGCTGATGAAGAAATTATGCAGCGAGTAGCAGTCCCATCAGGTGCAGAATAATGCAGTGCACCTCAGCGTGCCCGGTGACAGAGAACAGACAGGACTAGTGGCCCATTTTCCTCATGTCAGACAGCGCCATATGGCAGCCACTCACTTGTGCTTCTTAGTTGCATTTGAAACTGGATTTGTATGCAGGCATAATGGTGATCAGCGTTAATTAAAAACACTGGGGGAGTAGAGGAGGGTAGCAAGTTCATAGAGTGAACACTACAAAAACATAGTCCCAAAGGCCTTGATGCTTAATGTAAGGCAAGTCCTTGAAGGCGAAGCGAGTATCAAGGACAGCAAACTTTCTGACTTGCTGTCACACCGGACTTTAAATAGCACAAAAGCGCAAGCTTTATCACTTGGGTATAAGTTTAGTTAGGCTCTTGATAGTAATATGTGCAAAATATGCAAATTTATCATGCAAATTCGGGGACGTGATCGATGCTTGCTTGAGTTTGCAGAATTCTCGGTCCATAAAAACTTTTGTGCTTGAAACCAGCGAAGCCGAGTGTAAAGGTGCAGCGTTTACCTGTTCAAAACCACCAAAATCCATTAGAAATAGGTCAGTCTTGTTTTCACTGGATCAAAGTGTGAAACAGAAGACAAAACCAATCACCCTCCACATGGCTGAGAAATTGGACAGGGGAGGCCACCTGTTTTCTTTGGAACACTTAAAAACAAAGGGACAGAAAAGGGGTTCTTTGGAGCAACCGAAAGTCTCATGGTTCCCTAAAGAAACTGTAAATAGATGTTTTTTTTTAAGAATCATGCTAGAAAATAAAACATAAGTCTGTAAAGAACCCTTTCAAAAAAGATGAAATGTAACCAGTTTATCTACAGCATCTAATCTATTATACATAACCTGTATATCTAAGTATATAATCTACTATATAACCTGTATATCCACTCCATCTTATTTATCATATCACCTGTATATTTACTGCATCTAATCTACTATATTACCTGTATATCTACTGCATCTAATCAACTATATAATCTGTATATCTAGTGTATCTAATCCACTGAATAGCGTTCATATACACTGTATAATCCATTGCCTGTTTAACCCTCTGTTCAACCTGTACTTTCTCTTCTTTGTTGTATAATCTTAAAACCAAAGGGACAAAAAAGGTTGATTGGGGTCATAGAAATGCAACAGAAAGTCACACACGATTCCCTGAAGAACTTATAAATAGATGTTTTTTAAAAAATCATGCTAGAAGACAAAAAGCGAGTGAGTGAAGGACATTTTCAACGAACCACGTTTTTCCTAGAACTGGAAGTCTAATTCTATAACTATGTGGAAATGTGTAACATGTCATGTGTTTTAACTGGTGCACCGATACAGATCTTTTCAGGTTTCAATGTTTGATATTTTATTAACATTTGTATTATAAATTTGTGGGCTTACATTATTCTACAGAGCTCAAATTATTTTATTATTTGATCCCTAAATTAAATGACTTCATATGTAATTACATACACAGACTGGCTTGGTTGGCATAAATAAAAGTTATCCAGTATAACTTTTTCAACATCTGCCTGTCCACCTCTAACAAAACAAGTCCAGAAAATCACAGCTTTAGTGTGGGTGTGTCTATAGCATAAGCCACTTCCCACCCCAGCCTTATTACTCTAACAGGCTACAAAAGGATGCTTAGTTTTAATCACAGTCACTGTCAGTGGATTCTATGAAAGCTGGCCAAAGGAAGATACTCGAAGGAGAGTAGGGAGCATACTGGCGATACAGTTTTGAGTTTTTGTAGGCTTTTTTACTTTTCAATATTTAATGCAACTGTTACACAGTGCATCAGAGAGGCTGACATTTTTTGTTTGTGTTTTCTCATAAGTGGGTAATGTCAATAATATTACCTAATATTATGTAGAATTGTAAAGGTCTGTAATTTCTCTGTTAGGGCTAGATGTTCATGTATTTATGTAAATATGAAAATGGTACATTCTCTGTAATAATTGCATTTAACAGCTATAGTTTCTTTGTTAATTATGCTAATGAGGGTCCATTCTGTGCTAAACAGGTTTGGATAAAGGTGACTATAGTGTTTCTATAGTGACTCGTATTTTGCCCAGACTCATTTACTTTGATACATCTATTAGGAACAGTCACTCTTCCAAGCCCTAGCGTCTGAATGCCATGGGCAGCCATGAGGCACCTAAATTTTTAACCAAACCCTTTTGTACTCAAACAAGTTAAATATTAACCAGTGCTTCATATGAGAAAGTTTTTCTTTCTTTTTTTTCTCTTTTTTCTGCTATTAATTGAGGATTCACCATTGCTCAAGCTGCGTGAAATCCTTTTTGACTTCCTTCCATTTGCCTGGAGGTTAGATCTTTTTTTTTTTTTTTTTTGAAAAAAAACACACATCTCGGCACAAGGAGACCATGGATAACAGGTAATCTGTCTAATTACATCGTCGGAGGGGTCGCCCAGTTAAATATTTAAGAACCTTCATGACCTCTATTTCACCCTCCCTGTGTAGGGCTGCTCCAGAGCCCCAGTGCTCACTCTACCTCCATTAGCTCATGTCTTCATGCCCAGAGGAACTTGACCGTAGTGACAGGCAGTGCGGGGATTGCTGCTGAGCTGAACGCCTGCACTCTCTCCAGCCTCGCTCTACAGCGGCAAACAAACACTGTACATGCACACACATGCACACGCACACGCGCACACACACACACACTGCATCCACCAGCAGCATGGCTAAAACAAAGTCTTATTTTTAGAGAATGTTTGAGGTCTAAGTAATCATTCTTGTCATCAGTAATAACATAAGTAACTTGTCATTTTGTATTTTTTGGCTCATCACTCGAACCTAAATCTACCAAAAGTGACTATTCTGAACGTTTAAATAACGTCACAGTTGTCTTTATAAGCTGAAGAGGAGACATGTTATTATGATTCGAATTTGATTAAAAAAGGATGTAGAGCATACAGTCTGGTTTATGTTTTTGCCATGTTTTTGGCATTTTTTGGCATGGAAACAAAATGTGAAGACAGAAATTTGTTAATACAGAATGTGAATTCCCTAATTACATATGTGTGTGTGTGTGTGTGTGTGTGTGTGTGTGTTACCCTGTAGAAAAAATTGCAACATCAGTCAAATGTGGCACAAATAATTCTAACAATCTAAGAGTTTTTACACCTCTGTCTTAAAATATATACAGGGATTAATCTTCTGTAAAGCTTTCAACCATGTAATATTACATGAAAACATGTGTAAATTGAGATCCTGCTTGTGTGGGTTTCCTCTCTTTCAGTGACGTGAGTGTTAATATCGCTCCCTTGTGGAGAATCTAATGAACACAGTTTTATACTGATCTGCAGATACCCCATTTATCATTCAAACTGCAAAGTGATCACTGGGCCGATAATTGAGTAATCAGTTTTAATCAAGTAATTGTGACATCTCTAATCTTAAGCATTATTATTTTGTAAGCACTATGAATTATTTAGTACCTACTGTGAAACTAATTCTTCTCAGAGTGTGGACCCACATACAGGCTGCTAGAATCTAAAGGGTTAAGCACCCACCCTTATTATTGTTTCAGTTTTACAGTTAAATCATAATCACTGGAATATTACTTTCCGAATCAAGATACAGACAGTGAGTAATAAACTCAAAATGAGAGACTTTCTTTTTTTTTTTCTTTCTTTTTTTCACAATGGCTATGATATAAGGGCTTCAAACGGTAACGACAGGACACTGAATATGAGTTTGAAATATAGACGCTTAATTTATGAGGTGGCGAGCTGTCCTCAGACGAGCTTTTTATGTTCCATCCAAGAGAAATTTGCCACTGCTAAGGGATTATTCCATTTTCTGCGATACAGACAGGTTACAGAAATATTCATGCTTTAAATGCCATTGAGTCTGTCATATTCCAAACTTTATCTCGGTGGGTTTGAAATGAGAGATGACCTCCTGAACGCACGGAAATCAATCATCCTGACAGACACACCACTTATTCTTTATTACCCCCATATCAAAACCACTGAATTATTGCACAGGGCCCTTTTTTTCCTCGTTTCTTTTAATGTTGACTTGAGAAATATTTTTATTATGATCCGTCTAATCGTATTTTTCATCACTGAGAGAAGGAAAATTAGTAGTTGTGTCTTCACAGCTTACCTTTACTCACAGCTCCGCCGGGGAAACAAAGAAATGTGCAAAGAATTCATAACAGCGCCGACAATGTTTCTAATTCAGTGGCTTTAAAACTGAGGGCTTTGCTCGGGTGGGCTCGGCTCAGACCGCAGGATGAAACCAGAGCATAAGCTCATTGGAATCACCTTTCAATGGGTATTGTAATGCACATTCAGTTCAGACATTACTGGGTAAATTGCCAGAGCTACTTTTTTGCATCATCTCACACTAAAAAAGTTCCTGAACACTTCCTAGTTTGGAAGTGCAGGTCTTAGAATATTAAGTTTATTACACACTCTTTGAAACCTGGTGCCACTAGAGAGCTTCGACTGAGACGGTTCCCCAAAAACAGGTTTGAAAAAATCTTTTTTGAAAAGGTTCTTCACACACATACATTAATTGACAAATAGGGTTCCTAAAGCCATGTTGCTGTAACATGGCTGGGGACTTGGGCCTCATTCACAACGATAAAGACAACCCCATCACTCCCAGCAGAGGTTTTTCTGATCCAGCAGTCTATATAGCTTAATATGAGCTGTTATTATCTGTAATAGCCAGTGCTTGATTTAAGGGGGCAATAATAAATCACAAGACTTTATCACTATGACATGTATCACAAAGTAATTATTTTTAGGTTTGATAAGTTGGCACAGCCAGGACGACGCAATGCAGCCATATTTAAAAAATACAGAACTTTTTTAAATTACTCAATCATATTTATTGGATTTTTTACAATCTGAGCTTTTTACACGCTGTACTGGACTAAATCTAACTAATTACGTTGTCTTTATTGATTTTTTTCATATACTTAGACATCACAAATCCACATGAAACTTGGTGTGACTGTAGTCTCATATGGCTGATACGGAATAAGAGATTTGTGTCTCTAAGTGGATATGTCCCTTCGTTCTTCAGCCCCTTGAAGTGGACTAGACACAAAGTACTTTGTGGATGATAGCTTGACAATCATAATCAAAAAATAGGATATTTATATGGCAAGTTGAGCTGTAGGAGGCATATGAGTAAGTATGTAAAGCTTTATTGTCATCCCAGCCATATACATAAAGTACACAGTGAGACGAAATATCGTCCTCCTGGGCCATAGATGCAACATAGAACACAACAGAACAGCAGCACTCAGACAGATCAACAGTGAGGGTAAAAAGGGGGGTTACAAGTTAACATATATATTTATAAATCTATCTAAGTTTACAAATACTTCACTTAAAAAATAAAATACTATAAAATACTATAGGGGGACACATTAGGGAGCTAATAACAATATGACCCTAGTTCATTATAATTAATTTCTGGAGAAGCATCAGTTTTTGGTGGAAATTTTGTCCATAGGGGGTGCAGTAACTGACACATTTTAATATCTTAAGACATCCCAGTCCCTGTGATAAAAAAACCTCAAAATTCACTGAAAATTTCACTCTTTGCATCTACAAACTACAACATTCTCTGCAGACATTCCATATTTGGTGAAATTTCATCCACAGGGGGCACTGCAACCGACATGTTTCAATATCTATTTGCTTACATTTCATACAGTTCAATTTGGCCTGATCAAAAAGTGTCCTCCAAAAGCCAATCAAAGTTCAGCAGTCAGTACATGCGTGTGTGAATCCCCAGTTTTAATGTGATTTTGTAGATAATTCATAATAGTGTATAGATGCTATTTAACCAAATCAAACAAATCAGCTAGAAGAGGTTGCAATAACGTGGTTGCCTCTGATTTGGTTTTGTCCTTAAATTCTTACGATTACACAATTCACTCAGCCCTCTCTCACCTGTTGAGGTGGTCAGATCGTTCAACATTTTGCTACTTGGGCCATGCAGTAATCACTGCTTATTCTCTGAATTTCTGCATCATATTATGCACCGCAATGCGGTACAGCTAGTGCAACCTAGATAACCACCACAGACAATTAATTAAACAACCTAATTAAACATGCCTAATGTGTCTAATGTCTAACAAATGTGGGGGTCCATGGAACTTCTTCCACACTGGTCCCTGGCTGAAAAAAATACCATCCTAAAATACCATCCTTTCAAATAGTTGTTGTAATCGTTGTTGTATGGCACGGAGTGAAGAACCCTTTTTGGCCTCTGTTTTTTTTTTTAAAGAACGTTGGAGCCAACTTGGTCCACTGAAACATGATACTTTGAAAAATAAACACGACTAAATGTTTCTTGGCTTGCACACACAATTGTGGGAAACCCTGAAAAGGGAGTGGTGCCTTTATATCACATGGCGGTTCTTTAAACTAAAAAGGTTCTTTATACGCATATGTTTACAAAATGTTTTTTTTAATAAAAAGGGTTCTTTAAGGAATCAAAATTGTTCTTCTTTGGCACTGATCCAAAGAAGCCCTTCAGCAAACTCATTTGTAGGAGTGAACATGAAGACAGCATGGAGGCTTATTGTGGAGTAAAGCTAGATCTATACATGCAGAATACATGGGATTTCAGAAGAGTACAACAGAAAAGCAATGATGACTGCGGTTCTCCAAGGGGTTTGGCTCTGCGAGGAGAACTAAAAAGAGGACAAAAATGTTTTTTGGGCTGCTGGTGAAAGCCTGTCAGGCAAAATTCCCTCCAAGAGCATATCACCTCCCAAATCCGCTTAGACAAGGGTGCAACAAGCCGTCTGAGGACGCTGTCAATCAAGCCCAAGACGTTACCTCTTCAGGGGAGTTCCATTCTGCTGTCACACTCGGGATCCTTTACAAAACACACTCTTTATTGAAGGGAGACTTTCACTGTCCTCCATAGTCGGGGCGAGAGATATTTGTGTTTCAAAGCATTATTCTCTCACTTTGCACTGACCATTTTCTATCCAGTGTTAGAAGAAAAAAAAAAGAAATAAAAAAATATGAAGATTGGAAGTACTGAAGAATAAATATAGTTTTCAGAGGCTTTTTCGCGGCTGTGACGGATTTCTATTACTGCAGGTAAATAGATGGAAATGTGAAGAACTTCGAATGGGCAGTCATAATACCCAAGTCATCACGTTCTTCGCCCAAGGTGTGTTATTTTTAATGGTTTCCTCAATTATTTAGAATCCCAATAATATTCGAGATTAAAGTCTTTCCTGATCTGAATAAGACATTAGATTAATAATAGATCACAGGAGACAGTATAACAGAATTTCAACAGGGAAATGACTTCCAATGGCAATGATCTCTGAGAGTAAATCCAACAAGGGCAGCGCTTGTCCTTTTTTTTTGGACAAAAAAGTGGGAAGACAAGGGACGAGACAGTAGATTCGGTGTGAGAAGGAAAGCAACATGTTTGAGTGTAAATTCAGAGCTGTTTGAGTGCCAGATGCCAAGAGAAGAAGGGCTTGGCTCCATGTCAATGCGACCGACTCTCAGTCCGGTATTTCTAACCAGAAATAATGATTTTTACATGGACCTATAATGTGTGGAGGGCACGGAGCAGATGGTCAGATGAAAATTGATGATAGGTTTAGGAGTCATTAGTAATATTCTCTCCAGCAAGAGAACTGCTGAGCAGCACAAAGACCACAGCAATTTGCTTCGCTTGCGATCCTCTGGCTTAAGGCGAGTTCCTCCTGGTGTCTTGCTGTTCTGGATGCCTCAGTTATGCCATCGGAGGAAGGTAGTTTTACTAGACTTGGTGTGGATAACATCTGTAGTTTTATCAGCAACATTAGCCCCCTACAAATCACTGCTTGCCATCCATTACAACTAGACAGGACTTGCGGCGGAGAGTCCGCTACACAGTTAAGAAAAGGTGCCACGAAGAGTTCGTTGAGGGAAGAACCATTTTATTCCCCTAACATAACAGCAAATGAGAGAGTATGAGTGTGAAGGATCTTTCAAAAGCCACGAAGAACCTTCACACAATGCAATTTTTTAAGAATTAATTCTTATTTCTGAAATTTGTGGACTGAGGTAGCAGCTGAGGAAAAGTCAAAGGTTTGCAGCAGGTTCTCTCGAGATTATGAAGGGGGGAGCTAACAGCATGCTGAGGATTCTGGGTATGGAATCCCCATGATGACTTAAAATTACAGTAGGTCAGATTTTTCTTGAGTTTTAACATTTCCATTTCAAAGGAAGACCCGATCAACGGCCGTCATTAAACCTTATGAGTTACAGCTGCCAGCAGTACAGAGTAATCTGATCCTCGTTATTTCTCCCTTGTAGTCCAGTGAAAAAAAATTGAGAAATTCTGTCTCCAGTGTGGAATCTGAATTTTTAATTGATACCTCATTTCTGTTCATGTGTAGATATTTTGTTACGATCTGAATTTGATGATAAGTAGCTGCGCTACATCCATGAAAAAAAAAAAAAAAACTTTAACCATATTTTTGACATTGTTGAACTAAAAAGTTGGACGTGCAGGCTTAGACCTGTCCATGTAGATTGTAAACTGCATGTGAATGGAATTAATTTACTGTCTTTCAGAGTAGGGAATGAAATATATAATAATTGAATCTTTTTAATAAATCACAATTAAACACATAAACTGGGTAGAACTTATATTGTAGCATCAACCACTAGGAGGTCTGTTATACCACAAAGCTCAAAGAAACACTGAAAGTTCATTTGATTTCCTATAAAAACAGAGGATCTTATATTAAATATCAAACCAGTCATTTATACATCTACATTTTTGAGGGGTTAAACACACATTGTCTTAGGAGAATCGGTTTAAAAACCTCACATCGGATGACTGATGTTTGTTAATTATTTTGTCGTACTGGCAAAACACCCCATCAGAATGAACACTTATGATTAATGTGTTGCAAAATAGTGTTTAATGGCAGATTAGGCATGGTTATGCGTGGCCTCATCTATTTTCTCCATCTCATTATTTCCTCAATGATGGCAAGACGCAAGTTTATTTGTGTGATCTAAATGGCTTATTGATTCGTGTTTGTGATGGGCGAGTGTCTCTGTTGCATACAGCCAGGGAGCGAGTGATGACTTCATCGATAAGAGTGATGTTCTCTCACTTTTGGGAGGCTTTTTAAGTGTGTGCATGCTGCACAATGTTATTTCACTTTAAGTGTTTCTAGAGGCCTCCTCATAAATTAACAGGGAACATCTTCAGTGGTCTGTTCAGTGTCTGTAATTCCATTAAGTAGTTAACATACAGGTATTTCCCAGGAGTGCTTTGTCCCCACAGTGCTAAATACAGCGTTCCTGCCTGTAACCGACTTCTCACTGGAACACAGTGCAAAAGTTGCACCGGAATAAGAACCCAGTCTATGACATTCTAGTGCCATCTACTGTTAATAAGCACATTATCATTCAGATGCAAGCGTTCGGTGGGGAGGGACATTGCACCTTAGAGTAATTATACAGTATAATTGAAACCTAATATAATCGGTGAACTCGTAATTATTTTGACTGAAATCACCATTGAGGCCTTTTGCAAACTTTAAACATTAGAAAAAGCTGAACAGAGCATATATCTCCTAGATAGGATTTACACTGTTAATCAAACTACCCTGTACCCTTAAAGGCACAACATGGTCCTTAAAGTCCAATTGGGTGCCTTACATTAGTTTTAAATATGTTCTACATTCACTTTCCCAAGGGTGAGGTTCATACTTCTTCCTTTTCATAACTTCTTTTTTTTTTCAGAAGAAAAATTAAATTAAAAAGCCTGAAGTCAAGACGGGTGTATGAGTCAATGCAACTTAACGCGGTACAATTATGTTCCTGAAGAAGATACTGAAAGATGTGCCCCTGAAGGGAAACACCCCAGTGACACTGTTTGTACCCTCAAACATTTGTCATTATGGAAGTTATTAGTCCACTTTTTCTCATCTCACCATCTCTCACTGTGCTCCCCACTCTTAGAAATGTGCCAGAAAGGATTCTATGGGAAAATGCCACTTTCCCTAAAGCAGTGGTTCTCAAACTGGGAGGCCGCAGGGAGCTCTAGGGGGCGGTGGCAAAGTTTCAGAAGTTGTATCTGCTTAGTCATTTTTAATTTTGTTGGTTTATTAAATCTGTTTTGGCCATTTGTAAAATAGTGTCAGTATCATAGACGTGAGCCAAGTGTCTAGTATGAGAAGGTCAGCATTAGCTGTGGAGAAAACTAGCAGAATGGAAAAGGTTCTTGTAGGTGGGTGAAGTGGTGGGGTTTGGGGGGCAAAGACACTCAGTATCCACAAATGGACTAGAAAAAACTGCCTGCCCTAAAGAACTTCATTTTAAGGAGTACCTTGTTGTATATAAGAACAGGGCAAATGTTTTGATGTTCTGACAATATTATTGTTATTGTAATAACATCATTAAAGCGCTTTTCATACAGGATCACTACCATCAGTATTTCTACGACTATTTGGAAAATATTTGGACCAATTATAAGGAGTCTGTAACCAACACTCAGTGAATAGTAACAGGTAGCTTATTTGATGTAATCTTATAATGACTTACTATTAATGTATTCATTTCATTTTATCAACTGATATCTATTTGGTCAAATTGCAAAACATTATTATATTTTAAGCCACTTTTTTGTCCTGCCGTATTTTACCCATTACAAGTCATTCACACACAAAAAACGAAATAGCATGGATTGTGAAAATGTTCTCAGCTATCATTACATTTTTTCCAATAAACCGCCCTTAATTTTAAGTACGTTCTTAATTTGGCGGATGGCCGCATGAACTGCTTCAAAGAGCTCACATTTGTGACTCAAGGAGCTAGATGTTAGTGTCTGGTATCTGTATGGAGTCAAACATCTTCCTAAGAGAATAAATACTAACTAATGCCCTGAAGCAGCTTTCCATGCTGTGGACTGTGTTCCAATAATCAGCAACAGGCATTATATGGAATAGGCATATAGCTTTTGCTGATCATGGAAGGACCTTAAACACGGCGTTTTACTCGACCAGCCACAAACAGTCAGCCACTGAAGCACAAAGGCATCACTGTTATCAAACCTGTCTTCAGACAGGAAGCACTTAAATTCAGGTTTAAAAAATGTACACTTGACAAGTCTCCAATGGCAAAAGTACCTGAAGCACAAAATAATCAATAAAGTCAGCTCCGTACATATACAAGGGAATTCCAGCATAGCAATTGCCATCAGTCATAAGTCGTATTGTAGATTCAGGTACTCATTTGCATGTCATTATCACAGATTAACATACATTAACATATATTTTATGTTCCCTCTATTTGGCAAGGACCAGCGCTTGGAAAGCCTTACAAATTCTGGCATTCTTGCACCCTCCATGAATATTACAGCCAGGATTGGCGCTCTTTGTGCACTTCACCAGCCGTTTTCTACTATGAAATTTTGTTGCTGACAAGGCAGTGATTCTAAATTTAGATCAGCTGGTAATATTACACAAACATGTTATCGAGGGCAGTGGAAGCGTGTGTTTCAGAGAGTGTGTTTGGAATCAAAAACTTGGATAATGCCTTCCCATGTGGGAGTATTCTTTCCATTGTTCTATTTTCTGCAAACTTCCTTGGTGTTTTCAAAATAAAAAAACTCACTGGGAGAAAGAGACTGATGCTGAAATAAAATGCTGTACTCTCTTCATGCATACCTTTACGTGTGTGTGTGTGTATATATATATATATAGCAGTGAATAGGTTCAGTGCACAGCAAAATGGCAGGACAAAGTCATTTTTTTAAATTTGGCTTTTATTGCATTTTGGAAAAGAGCTCTTCACTTGTAAGGAGAAGAGTGTAG
>JBBPCY010000037.1:13936980-13946980 GCA_037974405.1 Brachyalestes nurse
ATACACTTTAATTAATCAAATTAATTACAAGCTCTGTGATTAATTAATCTAGATTAATCGCAATCACACACATTTTTGCTCTAAAAGTATTGAATGAATTTTGGCATACGATTGGATGTATAATCAACATTACAGACTTTTAACGTCTCTTTTATTTATTAACTGGTTCTGTACTGTTCATGTGCAGTAATGGTCATAGCAATCAAAAATATGACCTAATATGCTGAGGGAAAAAATAAAAAATGCTTTAGCAAAAACAAAGATAGAACCAAGTCCATCTATAAGGTGCCGTTTAAGACAATGTACATACAAGCACAGGTGTCAAAAGCATTTTAATGTTTTAACACACACACACACACACACACACACACACACACATATGTATATATAGTATATTAGTCTTAGCTAGGTTAATTCAATGGGATAAAAGCTGGTTAGTCACGTGAAATGATTTATGTTGATATTTGATGTTTTTGATAAATAAACCCACACAAAGATACAAGAAAAAGGTAAGATATGGGCGCTTAAATGAAGCACCACATAATGTAAAGGTTTAAAGTGTATGTTTTCCTCGAACAGTATCTCAAGCCAAAAATTATTTAGAAACTTTTATTATCAGAAATAATGGTTGACAGAGGAGCAAACAAGCACGACCTACACTCTTTGTGTAATTTTCACATTCAAATTGTCATGGCATCGAATGTGAGTGTATGGTTGTCATGAATTTCAATGTCACAGTCCATCATAGAGGCTGAATGAAACATAAAAAGATCTAGCCTGTCATTCTTACCACAATGAGTCAAACACTAGTCAAACAAAGAGTAAATTCTGTATACTGAGCAAGACATTGCTGATGAAATCTCCTGACATAACTGAAGATGCTATGAAAGCAGCACTGATATGTTTGCAGGGATGATGTTTTCTGGCTGATCGACTTAATTAGCCTCTTTTTTGATTGCTCTGAGATGCTTTTACCTGGGAGATAGAGGATAAAAACACAAACCTCTCAGTGTCTAGCAAACAAATTGCAATCGCAATCACTCTATTCATAGTATTAATAGGCTGTGAACCTGTGAAAAGGTGTAATGACTGGCGTTTGAATAGACAAAACTCAGCTCTTAAGGACAACTGTGTCAGTTGCTGTTAGACTGTGTCAGTTCAAAAACAGATTCTGATTAGAATCTAAGAGATGGCATGACTGGAGGACACGCCACGTTTGAAATAACTGTTTCTTCAGTGACTGCACTCACCACAGATTCACTCATTGTGTTACAACAATATTACAAAAATCCACAAGATACACATTTCATATCTCATTCTAACTTTATAGGAGAAGATTTTTTTTTATCTTCAAACGACGTTAATGTAGGGTTTCATTCTAAGTAATTTTGGTCTCCATTGATTCGTTATGAAACGCTCAGGCAATGTAAAAGGTAGTTAACATTTTCAAACAGGGCACAAGTTTTACGGTAGAGAACTTCTAACATCATTGGCAACAACATTTTTCAAAAATAGAGGTGTTCTTTTTAAGGCAGTCACAGAACAGTGTTTCTTTCAGTGATGCCTGGTTGAATAACTGAAAAACGATTAAACAAACAAAACTGAATGATTTAACTGAATTTAAATAGATTTTTAGAAACAATTTCCAACACAAGTGTCCTTTTTTATCCTTCTCCTCTTTTAAAGCTAAGTATTAAAATCATGTATTTTACAAAATATAGTACTTTTATTTCATTAGATACACTGACAGCCACTAAGATTTTCATTTCACTTGTGTCACAACATTTTGGTATTTGGTTCATTTCTGTAGCATGTACAAGTAAAATGACAAACAGTTAAATGTGTTAGAAATGTTTTCCTTTACTATTTAGAGCTCCAGGTGTACATGGTTTGAGACATTTTCATGAGAATGAGACTAACATTCACAAAGTCTCCAGTGGCTTAAATTACCTAGACTAGGGGTCTTAGATGCGCCCTGCTCAGCACATTTTAGGGTTTTCCCTGTTCCCAGGACATCCAGTCAAACTACACTGTTAATTAATAAGTCTTTCCTGTGTTAAAGTGGGAGTTTTAGAACAGGCAAACCCCAAAAACGTGCAGGAAAGGGGGCTCCTGGGTAGGAAACATGTTAAATAATTGTTGGAGCTAAACTCGGCAGGGTGGTCGATCTTCAGGACTAGGTTTGAGCGCCCCTGCCATAGAATAAAAACTATTTCCTCTCTAAACAACCCATTAATTGAGTGGTTCGAGTTTTTTAAAGAAGTTAAAGGAACCAAGAGTATTTCTTCAATGGCATCACTGAAGAAAACTGTTCAGAGGAATTTTTTATAGGAGTGTCACAGACATGGTTATTACAGCATTACTGCCTTATATAGTTTATGTTTTTGGCTGTATTTACGGCTCTAACGCAACAAAAGTCAGTAAATTGGATCATTATGACTGTCATGTTAATTTGGTATAGAACCTTTAATGCTTAAAAATGTTCTCCACAGTCACACACTTCATTTACAAGTATGTTTTCAGGTTCTTCATGAAGCCAAAAGTGGATCTGCTATGGCACTGCCCCGAAAACGCTTTTTGATACCTTTATTCAATTAATGTTCCCTGCTAAAGAAAGCTCTCATGCATAGAATGCTAATCTCAGTGACGTGGAATCAGACCTTCATATGCAACATTAACCTGTGCAGGCTGTTCGACCGGATCAATGTATGTGTGATTAATGTTATGCATATGCTTGTTTCATTAATGATGGACGGTGACGACAAAATTGCATTTTAATGTGATTTATACACCATTTCATCCACCATGAGTTATGTTCTAATAACCCTCCCTGGACAAATTCCAGCAAATAACCACAGTAAAAACACAGAGTGACTGTTGGCAAATGGAACACTAACACTACGCAGTCGTCTGGGGGGTTTTAAAGGTTTCATTATTTTATTTAGGGACATCTAAGGTCAAAGCTTGACTCGAGGGGTTAAGTCAATTCTAATTAACCTTTTGTGCCGAGTCAGAGTAAAATGTATTATTTCCTTAGCTGTGAAAGGTGTGTAACAAGACTGGTGACAGGTGCACATTTGTGGCTTTGGCCTGGGCAAGATATGCATAAAAATGATTGGAATTAAAACCCTTATAATTATTCCTATTTTCACTAGTGACCTTCAGTAAGGGCACATCCACACACCCCTCGCTCTCTGCCAGTCCCATTCGGGTCCATCCCTTGTTTCTTGGATAAATTATGCATTTCCGAAAAAGAGGCAGAGAATAAAAGGGCCTGGAAAAACTCATTTAAAAGTTTTGAATGTCGAGGCAAAATTCACTATATGCATGGTTGTAACTTGAGTCAGCAGTATGTCATGGTGTAAGCAAAAACAATAGTGGAGTGCCCCGGTTATAAACGGCCTCGTCCCACGAGGCAATACCAGATCATCAGCATTTGAGGTTTCACCTTATCACTCTCATATCAGATGTAGTGGCTTTTGTGAGTGCAGGAGGGACTTTATTGAGGAGCCTTGTATCAGCAGTTGTATCTGGAAGCTGAGTCAACTGACACTGGCTTTTGACAAATTCTGCATATATTCGAATTTTTGAGGCTTAGAATCCTTAAGAAGTCCTATAATATGATTTTAATTTGGAGTATTAAGCATAATCCTTAAAAATACATTCTCAATATATTTCCAACACCAAATATTTATTACAAAAATACTCCCCATCTCAAGTAGTCATTTACAATAATACCCTATCAGAAATATATAGTGTCAAATATTTCAAACCCTAAACATTCCTAACACAAATATAGACATACATGTATATATACACATTTATTTGGTCATTTTGGACCATTTATATTGGTCTGATCATCATGATATTTTGACAATTACAGCCATTTTTAATATATGAAATACATTTCCCTTCATATTCCTTTTCTCAAACCTTTTCTCATCCCAATTGTATTGTCCCACATATACATTTGGTATAGGACATATTTGGACTTGTGTTTGACTTAACGAATATTTAGGGAGGTTTTTTTTTTGTCAAGCCAAACAGTGACCTGTATAACATCATTCAAGCAGAACAAAGCCACCTAACTTCATTGAGCTGAATCAGTGAAGAAACAGGAGCAGATGATTCCAGATGATCAGGCGGTGATCAGTATACTGGTGGTGCTGAATGCTGAGTGGATGGAACACCTTCATTTTGGCATGTTGTATCTTTAGGCACTTTGCAGCTTGTCAGAGTAAATCATGCTTGTATAGAGATCATTTGTGGTGGAGACAGGATCGTGGCTGAAACGTTTGACAGGCATAAAATAGTATTTTTGCACCGACAAGGTGATTCAAAGCAAAACAGAAAGAAATCAGGGGTCATTCAAGACTTTTGCTCAACACACACCATATCCCATACTAATCTTGGCAAAAAGCGATGGCAACAAAATAACAAAATGGTCAGCAGTCCATTCGCAGCCTTGTGTGTCTTTTGTTTTCACATTCACAACCACAAAGTATTCATGAGAGAGCCCATTTAATCCCTCTCAGGTTACAATTACATAAGGCACAAGACATCCATTATAGCCACTATCCTGTCTCCACCGCAAATGATCTCTATACAAGCAGTCTCTAATGGCAAGCTGTCAGAAGTAAGTTTCAAACCATTTAGCGATTTACGGGGAATCTGAGCAAACAGAAATAAATCACATTCGCCCCCTCAGCCGGTCAGTCTGCCAGAGAAGCCTGGGTAAGTAACAGTCTCTCATTTGAAAATTGCAAATGTCTTTGCCTAGAGGAGATGAAACAAGGAAAAAAGAAACATAAGCTTAGAAATGCTGTGCGATCGTTTCTTATAATGTGGACAAACAGAGTGGGAGCGGTGGCTTTGCAGGTGCTTATTTATTGCGGTGTTTACGGCACAGATTTTGTCAAGCGTGCTAGGTTTGTAGTTCATTTATTTATTCATATATTTATTTATTTTTTACACTGTCTGTGATGCGTATTCTTTAAACATTCCCATTTCCTTTCAGAAATCTATATCAATCTTTAAAATCCAGATTTCCATAGAGTCAATAATACAGAATCTTTTAAAATTATTCTAATATTAATTGATTTATTTACTGATCTACTTGAACTCACCAGCTTCAGGCACAACTACTTTAATGCATCAGTTGTTCAATTAATTAAATGAATTCTTAGATTTCTGAAGGAATGGCCAATGACTTCAATTCTACAGCACTGTAGGGGAAATGATCGTATTTAGCACTTGTTTATCCCTCGTGAAGACATGTTACATGTTATGTATTAAAATTCAATACCAATGTCTTATAAAGAGTGCTTCAATTTATAGTGAAGATGTAATGCAAATGTGGTGAAATACTCCCTAAAGGTGAATATAAGCGCAGACCTGCTGTGTGCCAAATACATACATGCTGGTGATTAGCTTTATGCTAATGTGCTCCACAAACATGCACAGAAATAGAAGTCAGTCACAGTTAATCATGCCTGAACTGCGCTGTTTGAAATCCGGCGAGGCTGCTGGAGTGTGCCGTGCTGCACAAGAAAGAGCTGTTTGCTGTTTTTTAGGCCCGAATTGGAGATTCACGCAGGATTTGCGAGAAGAGAAGCTAAAAGAATTTGTCCACTCCCCACCAGGCTGGATCTGTTCAATCGCACAAGCAAAGTGGATTAGCTTCTCTTCAGCTAAGACACAGTTTAAAAGTTCCACAGATAATTTGTTGTAATAAGCATTAACTCGGCAGTTGCTAACACAAGACAGGAGAGAAAGGAGGTAAAAGCAGTGGTAGGACAGAGAGGAGTGCATCGCTCGGGAGGATAATGAATAAATTAGACACGCAGCAGGCTCGCGTTTTGCCAGAAAATTCACACACGACGAGGGGAACCGCAGGGGCACCGAATCACTTTTCTCTCGCTAGCGCGGAGGCTAATCAGAAACGGCATGCCTGCTACAGCAGCGTGACCCCCTGCAAGTGTAGATTCACCCACAGCTCAGCTAGGCCTCACTTCACACCAGCATTCCCCCACACTTCCTCGGTCAGTCATGGGTTTCCTTTTCGTACGTATACTTATACCATCAAAGTCATTCAAAATTGGATCCATTAATCAATGCTAATATTCCAATTTTCTGAAGTGATAAATGACCAATAGCGGAGCAGTTAAAGCCTCGACTAATGACCTGCCTCCACTGTCAATGGACTAATTCATTATGACAAAGGAGCCGCCAACAAATGATCGCCTGGCCCCACTCATGGACACGATGAAGGACGCTTTCTCGCCGCAGCATGACAATAAGGTCCAACCGCTCGCAGCTACAGAGAAAAGGAGTAATTGCCCAAGCACCTTACCTGCACTGAAGTCTTGAGCTTTTAAAAGTGTTTTCACTAGTCTACTGCATCTGTGGCCAAGCCCTCATTGGTTAGCATCTTTGTCTGCGGGGTATTTTGCTATGTGGCCAGAACTGACACACTCTTAAGGGTCCATTGTGAATAGAGAGGGCCGGCATAATAGACACTCTAACATAACAAAGACTGATAATCCTGTCTGCCCCAACTGCTCCCATGTTGCTGGCAGACATTTTAAGGGCAGTTAAGTTGCTGTGAGGCGACACTGAATGAACTGCGGGCGGAGAGAGACACCCAAAAAGCCATTATCTATGGCGAGCGGCGTCAATTCGCATCAATTAGGGCCCGTCCGAAGTGTCAGCGGTGAGGCTTCAAATTAATAATTAAATAAATAAAGCCAACCACAAGTGGCTACTGTATAGCCTTTTAGTCATCTGAGTCCCCCCTTGGTGTATTGGCACAAAAAACCCTTTAAGCCTTCGGCAAAACAATAGAAGGCCATCTGCAAACCTCACAGCGCCAACTCAGGATAACCGCACCAACTTAGCCGCCTCTAATTCGAGATTTAGCAGGAAAAGGAAGATTTATTACTCTCTCCTCCAGCTTTTTTTAGTGAAAGGGCTAGACCTTCGATCGCAGTCCCTCCTTTAAGAAGCTCATTCACGGTTTATTGTACAGGAAGCTCATTGGAATTGCTGTAACTTGTCAGTAAGGCTTAGACCACTGTTTTCACAGAACAACTCTGATTAGAGTCAAGAGTGATTATTTTTGATTGTGGATAAGCACTGTTTTCTGTGTAAAATTTATCCACCTAATTTTGAACACTTTGGTCCTATTCACTGAATTTAAGGCAGCCGCACTTGGCCACCGGATTACTGGTAAGGACCAGCTTTGCTTGTTCTACATGCCCACTCGGTTAGCATCTTGTCTGCCAGTTGTACCTACAATTGATGTGGCGCAACAGCAACATGCAACCCCTCGTGTACAGACCACCGTCGGCTACTCCCAGGTTCAAGCAGTGGTTTGCCAAAAATCGTATTTACAGGTTTCCCAATACCCCAAATGAAGCCGATGAGCCAAGATATTTTGAATTTTCTCATTTTAGTTTTGCACTAATAAGCAATCTGGAAGGTTAGCACTGCAGATATTACAATGGACAAACAGGATAGCAGTGTAACAGTGTGTCACACAGTGCCAGGAACCCTATAAAGAAAGACCGCCTGAAATTGCTGAATGAAATCATGCATAAGGATAACCCAGCAGCTGTTAGCTTCTATTATTTGTTAGCCACATTAGCCTCATAAGTCCAGTGCAATTCAAAAGAAGCAAACTTGTTTTTGCTTCTCTGTAATGCATGCGTTTTTGTACTGCAATCTTTTTCTTTCTTTTTGTGATCCTGTCTTCTTTTTTTATGACACTACTTTGTGTCTATTGTGGTTCTGACCTGCTCCTGGTTTTCCCTTATGCTCTTCCTACCCACAGTGCAGGTGCCATTTGGGGTATCCCAGTGGGTAAGTGGTTTTGGCCTCAGTCTCCTGGCCCATGGCCCTGCAGGTCGTGTTCGCTGCTGTCGCCTGGCAGCTACAAGCCCTCAGTGGGATGTGTGTGTCCAGCAGCTGGGTGGTGGTGGGATGAAAAATCTGGCCATGCGGTCGTTGGCTACATGCTGGCCTTGGCCCGACTATCTTGTCTATGTCGTAAACACCAGTGACCAAGAGAAGTTGGTTCAAACTCAACAAATAAGGATAAACTATTAAAGCAAAAGTTTGACAAACAAGAAAAAGCAAACAAAATATATATATTTCAAACAATTTTATTCTTATCCCAACTGTAATGTATATGATACTGGTGTCCAGAATTAGCACTGGATGTTTAAATCCTCACACCCTTACCCCATATACTGAGTTAACTGTAACTTGGGAAACTGGGTTAAAAATATGTACATTTAATTTTTTGTCAAACCATCACTTGAAACTGACAAATTAAGTTAAATAATCACCAAAGTCATCCTTCTGCATGGTCTGCCAGAAGAGCTCCTCTGCCTACACACAGCTACACCTGTCTTATCTGTGTCTTGTGTCTTCCCCTGCTACTCCTGCTACAAGCAGAGTGTTGAAAGAATAATTGATAGCATGTATCATGTTTGACACAGGTTTAGAAAAAGATAAAGCTTGCTAAGTGTACTTTGTAACTGTATATCCACAGGATTATAATCACTCAACTACTCTCACAGCAACACACACACACATTACACACACAAAAATATATCCAAAACGCAATAAAAGCCAAATTTAAAAAAAAATGATTTTGTCATGCCATTTTGCTGTGCACTAAACCTATTCACTACTCCATCAACATTTCATGCCAAATCGCTATATTTCCTTGTTGAAGATGTACAGCAAGATGCCATTTCTATCCAAACCGCATGTGTGGGTCTAGGTAAAAATGTAATTTTCCTGAAAACTATCAAAATGGATTTACGCCGTTTTGGAAAAGAGCTCTTCATGTATGTATACATATATGTGCGTGTGTTTAAATGTAAAAAGGATTTAAATTGGACTTTTATATGAACTTCTACACATTTTAAACTCAGATACAAAATTATGTCATATGTAAATGTACACCCCGTAGAGGATGTATACTTATTTTCACTCAGGAAAATCAACAAAACGTGTAATTTGACCAGGGACATGCAATGTAAATGTTTCCACTTTCCACTTTCTCTCGTGCCATTAAACTCAGAAAGTGGACATTAGTGGACAGCTTCAATTAACATTTGCTTTTACCAGTTTTTAAAATCACTCTGCTAATTACACCGTGTCATTTTCGCTGAATATGTCTGGACAGAAAATTTGCATGCTTCTCCTCCTTGTTTCTGCTCGAAAATACACAACTTGCTTTGCCACATTTCTGCATCAGTGGCCAAAGTTCATTAGGTCACTGTGATTACTCTAAGCACAATACAGGCTATTAAATATTGGAAAAATTTGCAGGCACATTCTTTCGCAAAACAACACTGACGTTTCCTTTCACTCGCATTTTATCCAACTCATTAAATAAATGCACAGGCAATAATGAAGGGAAAAAAAACATGTGAACGGTCAGTATAACATAGTAGCTAACTGGTGGCCAATTATAAAACTGAACAGTTGATATTCACTACAGCTCAAAAGATTGGAAAGACCTATTTTTTCCATATAAAACCAGTGTTATTGCAGATACCTGTGTTAAATTATTGTATTATGATGCTACTTTGGCATAGGTTTCAACTCATTTGTAGGAATCTGCACAGTATGAAAATGTTAAGATGTATCTAGAATGATTGGTGAAGCTGAAGATGACTTGATGATGGAGGAACATACAATACAATAAACATAGATAAGTGGGCAGTTATGCATAAAATACCATGTGTAGAGTTGGTTGGCTTGATTCTAAGGCTCTTGTCCTGTCCAGGTCACTGAAACAGACAACATTCAAACAAAATGCAGAATTAAATGAAAACACAAAAACAACAGGGCTGTAGTTAGGCTGAATCCTACACCTCAGGCATGCTTGAGCCTTTAAAAGAGAAGGATGCCCCCAGTTCTCCTCTCCTGCACTGGATGTCAGTGTGAGTACACAGAATCCTCATCTTGCATTATAGGTGTTATT
>JBBPCY010000037.1:13949425-13986937 GCA_037974405.1 Brachyalestes nurse
GTAGTAGTAGTAGCAGTAGTAGTAGTACCAGTAGTAGTAGTAGTAGTAGCAGCAGTAGCAGCAGCAGCAATAGTAGTAGTATTAGTATTAGTATTAGTATTAGTATTATTAGTAGTAGTAGCAGTAGTAGTAGTAGTAGTAGCAGTAGCAGTAGTAGCAATACTATTAGTATTAGTAGTAGCAGTATTAGTATTAGTAGGAGCAGTAGTAGCAGTAGTAGTAGTAGTAGCAGCAGTAGTAGTAGTATTAGTATTAGTAGTAGTAGTATTACATTAGACCAATATTGGTGTGGTAGTCATGGATGTAGGATAAAGAAGCACAGGAGACAGATGCAGAGTGATTGTGGGTCAGAGTATTTACATAAACATGCTCTGTTTTATTAAATAGAGATAAAAACAGGAAGGAGCCTGGGGAGCCTATTATCTGGCCGTCCCCAGTGAGAGCTGCACTCCGCGGGCCCCACAATCACTACAGAATACTAATGCTGGGTAGGACTACAGCAGCCTCTACTGGAAGCAATAGGTCTTCAAGAGGTCTTATATTCTGGGGAGTACTGTAGTCCAGCGCAGGCTTTAGGATCATATATTTCATCTGTCTGCATGCCTGTGCCCTACTTACACTATAAGACTCCCACAGTAAAAAAAGTCCCTGATGTCTTATTAATATACCTATGAAGTAAATATAATAAATATACATGGGCAGAGCATTCCTTTGAACTGAAATTATGCCATCAGTGGTCCCTGTTCTGCATTATACTATTTTTTTTCTCTTTTTTTCATGGCAGGAAGTTAATTGAGTTCCACTGTACACATTCATTACAGCTGACCAAAAACAAATGAGGCATTTTATGAGGGAAGACACACTGTGGCAAATGTTTTCATAGCCAGGCAGGAAAAGTCTGAGAATCTGTTTTTTATTACACAAATTGATCTAATTTTCAGCGCCGCCATCTGCAAGCTGTTGACCTGACCTATAAAAGGTCAGTGGAAAATGGAATTACAGAAGCGCCTCCAAATTCAAAGATTGTGAATTGTGCATGTAGGCGGATGTGATGCAGGGGGCTAATGGTTTCACCTTTAGAGCGCAGAAACGAATCACACTAAAGGTCAAACGATATCATGTTGGGGGTGTTTTTTTTTACAGCCGGTACCAGTTGCATGGCTAACCTCTGCTTAGCAAACCTGTCTGTTCAGGCTTTAGTCGAAGGATCCTTCCAACCAACAGACAGCAAACGCTGGGATGCAGATATACAATCAGTTTTTCAAGCACAGAATTTTTTTTAGAGTGGGTTACTGTGCCAGTTTTAAAACACTTGAAAGACTTAATTTGATTCAAAGGGCTTGGTTCTACTAGGAGGCATTCATGAAGATGCTTTTATAACTACATCAGTAGGCAATTACTAATTACTAGGGCTGAGATCACTTATAATTGCATTGAAAATTATTGATAACAACCATTAAATCAGCAAGATAAAGATAAAATAAGATTTTTACAGATGAAAAAAGCGGATTTGCTTTTTAACACACCAAAGCTTTGATGGCCTTCTTATTTATACTTGCGCTCGAAGAAGATGAAAAGGAAGAAATACTGGATCTATGAAACAACTCAAAGTAATAAGTCTTAAAAAGACAGCTGCTAAAATAAAGTTCATCACTGACTGCTGACATCACTGCTGAAACTCCGGGCTGTATGTGCGGAGGAGTCGGACGCTCTACTTCACCTTGGAGCTCCGTGACAACAAAAGCAAAAAACAAACTAAAAGCAATCATGAGCTCTGATGTGGAGACAGAATAACGTTGACGTGTTAATGTATAGGTTTTCAATGAAGCATTTTGTTCTGATGTGTGAGCATACCTTGGTCTGTATCATCCTCTCTGTGAATAGAAACCTTTATTTGTTACAGTAAAATACCAGTGATTTTGAATACTGGAAATATAAAAATTCATCAATTATTTGCAATAATTTTGTCCCAATTAAACAATTTTGCGTATTTGTTTTCCATCCTAGTTCTATAGTACTAATTACTGTAAAAATGTCTATTCTACACAGTACTCTATATAAATATATAGGTGACAGTTCTGTACACTGTATGCTTGTGACAACTGATAAGTTGGAATATACAAAAAAATGTAGTAGTGCTACAGTGAAAAATACTTTAAAAAACTATGAATACCAAGCATTTCCTCTGAATGTTTTTCACACTGTGCGGCACTATTTCCAATTAAACAGGAATAATTATGCCCTCTTTTTAATGAAACATGAAGTTGGTCAGGTCAAGAAGTTTCTTATTCATTTACTTCATGACTCTATATATTTTAATATGAAGCTTAAATGCGTATTTAGCATTAGCGGAGGAACTTTTTCTCGTGTGTGTGTGTGTGTATGTGTGTGTGTCTTTGTGTGAGTCTGGCCTGGCGTTTATGAAGGGGGGGTATATGGTTAGATAAGTATCCCAGGCGAGGAAATGATGCATTTATCCCAACCTACTGCACCTGAGGTATGCGCAAATTTAAGAGGAAAGCGGTTCACAAAATGGAAATACTGCACTTAAACTGTGGGGGGAATATGGATTAGACCAGTCAACTGTGCTGAATTTCAGTCGAGACAAATATATTTATGAGGCACTGAGGCAGGATAGCTTCTCATTTGTAAATCACAGACTGGTCTTTGGGCATTTGCTCTCCCTCAAACTTCAAGTTACAGTTTACTCCAGACTTTTGAGACTTATTTTAATACGGGTTTGGTATAGATGCAGGCCTTTGGACTGAAATTTCTGTTTAACTGTGCTCAGATTGCAACACAGCAATCGACTTTACATTTTGTCAGCAACTATAAAAAGTCTTATTTGACGTGTGAACATGTAATTTCATATCATATTATCTGAGATCTCAAACAAAGACAAATTGAATTTATTTCATTTCAATTTCAATTCATATGTACTTATGCAGCTATTTAAATGCAGATACAAGCAGCAGTTGAGGGGATTTGAAGAAACAGCACTATGTACTCTTAGTAGTTAGAGTGAACATTTTTGGTTGTTCTTTTTTTTCAGATCGGGATAAAGCCCATTGCTAGACTGCATTTGCGTTTCAAAGGAAAATCTCCAGCATTAGGCTTAAACTAGGCCCAGGAAACTGACCAATCTGAGATAAATAAAATTATAGCAAAAAGTAAGTAAAATGAATTTATTTAATATAACAGATTTTATTCATGTGTTTTATATTGGGATCCAGTCATAGTCAATGCATTTTTTCTGCTAGAAAAATGAGAAAAATTTAGAAGCCACCCAGTGACTAAAATAGATTCTTTAATATTGTGGAATAAAGTTTATTAAAAAAAAATACGCAATATAATAAATGAATTTTGACACTTTATTATCAGTCTAGATAACTATCCACCAGCTGCAAAAACACATTTCTAATCAAGATGAACTGCTTGAGGGAGGGGCCGTGGATGTGCAGGGGACAAAAACAGCCTACATGTGTAATTTTTAGTCCGTGATCACAGTTGCTTACAACATTTACCGTCCAGTGTTTTTGCTGTAGGACTATGGTCTTTGTTTTTACCTGCACAGCACTACTGCACTGTTTCCGCAGAGTCCACAGAGTGTTCTAGGATTCAGTGATCTACAATGTTTATTGGATATAATGAGCATATTGTGACTGAAGTTCCCTCAAAATCATTCTAGAATTCCTGTTAATGATTCGGACAGTAAATGGCCAACGTCTGTAACAGTGCCCTAAAACACAATTTTGGTCCACTATGGTCACAGACAGTGTTTAATGGAAAGAGTACAAGAATACCTACCTGAGATGCACTGAGAATGAATGGCTTTGCAGAATATTATGCAGCCTCATGCACACAGAAGTGAAGAATTAGATCTGTAATAATGCCTGTCCTGTATAATGTCCCGCACAGACACTTTTTAGAGTGTCAGAGTGGGATCAAGATGTAGGCTTTGGAAAGCTGAGAATAATGAGCTTCCTTGTATTTACAGTAATATGACATAGCAAAGGAATCCCATTGGGTTACCAAACAAGGATCATTATACACACACACAGGAGACTTCCTGCAGTCAGTAAAATAGGAAGGAGACATAATACGCGAAACATAAAAGCCATTTTTCATAAAATTCCAGACAGAGTCACTATAATAGTGATGCCTGTTAAACTTCTACTTATTCATTGTTAGAATTGTAAAGAGGTTTAACAATACAGTGGTAACCCTTTAGTGCTGTCATCAAATTTGAGCAGCTCATTGAAACAAGTGCAGACATTCTGTTAAAAGGGCAAATAGTAAACTGTGATACCACAGGAGAAGATGTTTTACTATGATGGTACTTTCTGTTGAGGAGCAAACCACCATCTGTTGCATGACATTTCAGATCAGAATATAAAAAAACTGCATTATTTACAGAAGGGCCTTTCTTAAAGATGCCCAATTTTTTCCAGTCGGAATATTTCACAGTACTGCAGATTATAATGATAGAAATCAACAAATCAAATCAAATAATAAACACCGTCGTCGTCTTTATCATCATACCTTTTGTCGATGCAGAGGGTAAACTGAAAATAAATGAACTGTGTAATGAATTGTGAAATTAAATATGTAACATTAAGAGTTAACGCAAACTACTTGCTGATAAAAAAAAAACTTTCTGGGGCCGTGCAAGATCGGGTCAAACTAGAGTGCATCTTCAAAAACACCTTTAAGGAGGATAAAAAATATGGTCATGTGTTAATCTACATGATCTTCCATCTCATAACCACAGGGTGGCAGAGCAGATCAGTTCTGAAGGAATCATTAGCATGTCTTGCTTTACCCCCAACCCCCCCGCCCCCAAGCTAAATTGTAGTTAATTATAATCATACTCGCACCTCCATGCCTTTTCCAGCACAGGGTACAGTGAAACAGAAGCCCTTTAACGTGTCCCGTACTTGCTGCCATCACTCCTGAGACTCTTCAGCAGTGGCTCTTAAAGGAAGAGGGTGCAATTAGAACAAGAGCTCAGCGTGATACACTCTCAGGCCAGAGAGGAAATCTGCCGGTCAAGTGTTCCCCTCTTATTGTTCTAAAGCACAAGGAAGCAGGCCACTCCCAGGCTTCTGCCTGCTTTCACAATCTCACTGAGGAGTGTGCTTTGGAGTAAGATACACACTGCTTTCTGTTTGAGTGGCTACCACACACTTATTACTTATTACTCATGTAACAGCTCTATCAGACTTTTCCACTGAAGAAACAGTGCTTCGCATGTAGTACTTGATTGTAAATGAAATGTGTGCATCCTTTTCACACAAAAGAAATATATTACTAATTATTACATTATAATCAACACCACTAGTGCCATAATTAAATACAGTAAAAGACAGCAGCTGTCCACACTACATATGTGTGTGTAGGTATAGGACCCTTCCTGTTTTCCTTATTGTGACCTGAACTTGATGAACGGTTAGTATTATGTGTCTTTTATCAGGGATTTAGATTACAATTTTGTCATGCTTTTATCAATGTGAATGAAAACTTGGAAAAATAATTTCAAATGGAACAATGTTAATATAAAATGAATGCAAGTGTAATTCATTACTGTTTATTTAATCATGCAATTTGATCATTTTTAATGGATTCAAACCATTTGAAACAGCCAAAATATTTGGACTTGAAGTGGTTTAAGGTTTGGTTACTTGTTAAGGTCTCGAAAAGGACATTTTGGTATCTCAGTTTTGTCTTGATGTCATTCTCATATGGACTCTTGTCTTGATTTTGGTCCCCTTTAGGGGCTCGCTCTTGCCTCAATCTCAACTAAGCTTGTATTGTGAAGGTCTTCACTACAACCTGGTCCCTATAGTTTTGACTCAGTTTTCATTTTGATCTTATATATCTAAAAATAAAAAGATATACCGTATAAAAATATCCAGGTCTTCAGTAGTGTCTTCACATCACATGGAAGTTTTTTCTCACCTCATTGATGCAACTCATACTTTTGGAAGTTTTTACATTCAGCAGACACTTTTATCCAAAGTAACTTCCATTCCCTAACTACAGGGGGCAGTCTCCCTGGAGCAACTTGGGGTTAAGGGTCTTGCTCAGGAATCCAGTGGTGGTGTGCTGAAGGTAGGATTCCAACCCATGACCTCTTGGTCCAGAGACAAGTATCCTACCCACTGGGGCACTATTCACTTCACTTCATTTCATTTCCATGAAGTGCAATGGAATTTTATATGTACCATTTCATATTTGTTTAACGGTTGTAAAAGCTCTGTAAATCATATTCACTAAGTCACACTAGCAGGTTATGTTACTTAAACTTTTGGTTCTTTGTTTTAATTATTATTATCATTATAATATCTGCACTAAAGGAATAAAGGAAGCTAGAGTTCAGTCTATTGGTGATGCTGAACAATACCCCCACATCACATCCATCTTACACACTTTAGATTTTGTAGTTTCTTCTGCAGTGCTGTTTGAATACATGATATTTACAGGCTTTTCTTACAAAACTAAGTTTATATTAAAACAATTGTACTAAAGTTAGTTAAGAAATCGTACTTATTACATTTCAATTTCTGAAATTAAATAAACAAACATCACATGTCCCACATCATGTAATTCCAAAAAAGGAACATCTTCATGCTTTTACAGTTATTCAGTGTTTAGCAGTATAATCTGTTTTCTCGGATGTAAGAAGCAGAACTTTTTTCCCCTGGTGGCAGGGAGAATTAAGTCATGGTTTCTTTATTGAAAGCCTGTTGGGTGGCAGGGCTGGTCCTGCCTTATCTGCACAGACACATTTCTTACAGAAACGTTGACCACGCACACATAGTTAAAAATACAGCCTTGCTGCGCACCTCGCTAACACTTGCACATTGTTGATAGACACGTCTAACAATTCTAAACCTTTTGCTTGGCACAAGCCTGGACCTTTCTAGCACAAATACTGTGTACATTTTGGATATCAGCACTGCTTTAAAAATCGGACAGACATATTATAACAACCACAACATGTAATCAGACACAAGTGTGTCTATTTATTATTACCAATAATAATCGTTTGAAGATAAGATAAGAAAGAACTTAATTTATCCCAAGGGAAATTCTTTTGTCATAAACAAGCTCAGTGCAAGCAGAGGGGTAAAGATAAGACCATAAAGAGTTATTAAAAATAGTAATTGTGCAAATGGAACAAAATAACTAACAATTAGCTATAACAGATATAAAAAAATAACAGATTATTACTGCAAGTGGTTATGAAAAGTGACTTGAAAATACGATGATCGATTACTAGATTACTAGAAGTAGGACTAGATTAGTCTGAAAATGTTTCTAGAGAAGTTCCATTGCAGTAATAGAGAGTGCCTTTTCCTTTCTTGAACTGAAATTGTAATGAGGTAATGAACTGACACTAAAGTCAACCAGTTGCTTAAACTTGCTTTCTGTCACCAGCGTTCAGTTCCATTTTCAAACACTAGCAGTATGTAGAGACACGTAGCAGAGCACTTTGGGCTAAGCTACCAGGGTGGTCCAGCTTCACCACTGCTTTGAGCTACAGCAAACAGTGGGAAGCGATTAAAATGACCTCATAATCAGTTTACCTCACTGAGGCTGGAGTAACTGTTTTAAAAATATAAATGTACTTCTTGATTATATGACTCAAATAGAGTTTAGAGAATTTATGGACTATAGCTCCTGCTAGCCTGTCATAAGTCCTGTATCAAAGCTGTCCAGCTGAGTTTCGTCCAGCAGCTGCAGTATGTTTCTCATACATTCTTCAAAAGCCATGCTGAAGGCAAGAGGGTTTGTTTGTTTTGTGGTTTTGTTTTTCAGGCTAGTGTGCTTTCTGCTGATAGCATTTCCCCCCACAAATGTATAATTTTCAGGGCCACTTCAGCGCGTCCCAAACTCCAGAGCTTTCACTTTGTTGGGCTCTTTTTCAGTTTGTGCCATAGCTGTTTCCAACCGTTTGGTCATGCTGGTCTTGTCAGTGGACATTAAGCAAACTTCTCTTTAAGTGTCTGGATCACTCAGAGGTGTTGTGAATTTTCACACCCGTCACTGGCGCCTCTGTTGTCATGCGCTGAAACGCTTTTCTGACAACGCCGACTGGTCTGCAAGTAGAAAATGTTCCTGCGTGCTACTATGTTTCTGACTGAATACCAAGAAAAGCAAAGTGAAAGTTCAAGTGCTCCAGGACCTGCAGAATTATTTATTGCTACTGCTGCATTTAGAATTTTCTGCATTGAAGTCTTCTTTCATAATGCAAGATGAATTCAGAAAACACATATGACCCATGACCTATGATCATTCCTCCATACAAAGTTCTTCTAGATCCTTCAGAGCCCTTGGGCCACACTGGAATCTCATTTTCAGGCCACCCCACAGGTTTCCAGGGTTTAGGTCAGGAAACTGAGATGTACACTGTAAAAGTTTCATTCTGTGGTTAGTGGACCATGTGTGAACTTGTATCCTGTCGAAACCATGAGGCAGATTTGGCTTCCTGTCAGAAGGAGCCAATTTTTTATCTCCTGGTATCTGAATGAGTACAGGTTGTAGTGTATACCGACAAGATGCCCAGAGAATTTGGAAGAACGTGACATCTGAGATCTACCATCATACTTCACCATGGGCAGTTGTTTATTTTCTAGCAAATCTCTGGTGTTTTTGTTCCAGTGATCTTTAGTGAATTTCCTTTTGTGGAACAGCAGAGGTTATCCTCTGGCAGGTTTTCCAGATTGTTTGCTGGAAAGGACGTGGAAGTTCCGGATGGATATTTAATCGTCCCTAAAGACTCAGGAGGATTTTGAAAGAGATCGAATAGGAATATCTTTTAAACATTTCTTTTGGAAACACTTCATTTGAAGGAACACATAATAGAAGGTCTTCTTATTTGTTAAGTAAGGCCCAAATTACACAGCTCTAAATGGTTCATTCACTGAGGAAAGCTTTATTCATTATGATATCATAATTACCTGTCAAAATGAGTATAAATCATTTATAATAGCATTGTCAATCAACACTTTGTAAAGACCTCATTGTGCAAATTATTGAGCATGAAGTAATCATCTAACATCTTAATATAAAATGATAGTATAATTAACTATTTATTTCTGTAGGTTTATGCTATTTTGATTGCATACAGGGGTATGACTGACAAAAACAACCATAACATATTTCTAGCTTCTAGCTAGTGGGATCTTAAACAGACATGATACTATTGTTACTTTCAAACATGGGGTGCAAACAGACTACACCTCTTTAGAAGATGAGAATGATTCACTACCAAATAATATCTGCCCACTGCTGTTCCTGTGGGGTCCTGAGTCCTGACCACTGATGGACAAGGTAAAGGAAGCTAAAAAATATGCAGAGAAGCACATGGATTACTGACTGTAGAAAACTACAGTGTACCTGAATGCTCCTGTAATTGGAGCTGATCAAATGGACAGTGAGGGCAGATACAAGGTAGGTTTACCTAATGAAGTGTTTTTTCAGTGTGTCTTGAAGTATTAGTGACTTGTTAATCTCTCATTAATTCTAATGTAATCAACTCAAGATGTCACCTGAACCTACAGGAATCAATTATACAGTGATAAGTGACTCTTAAGCATGTGTTTATTGTACATCATTACAACGAATAATGAAGTTATTAATGATTTCTTTAAATAACAGACTTCCAGGCATGTGCTAATACAAGTCATAATGAATAAAGTGTAATGTGCAGTGAATACATTCCTTAAAAAGTGTATAATTAATTATGTTATTAGTTTTAGGTAAAAAAAAAAAAAAGCATTATTCTTACAAGTGGCGTGAATTTTTCTCAGGGATTCTTTTTTTTTTTTTTTATGTATTTCTAGGGATGTTAATAAGCCTTTGAGAATTTTGTTTCAATGTTACCTCATTATAATTTAAATGTTCTAACTTAATTGACTCTTCAGTTCAACATGAGAGTGTAAGATTTATGGCATTTGGTTATTTATGGTATTCGTGGTAAAACTATTCAATTCAATTCTTTACAGTAAATTGGATCTATTGCGAATGCCAGTGGTTAGATTTTTATTAGATTTGCATGAATAAACATTTACCTGTATCGTTAACAAACAGAGTGCCTGTTTGTGAGCAGTGCTGTAATCTTGCCCTCAGTGTGTTCCTCCACCATGTTTGTGAGAGCTGATTGGGGACTACGACAGGAAGGGTCAGGTTTGGAGAAACAGGAAACTGATGAAAGGAAGCGATGTACGTCACACGGGCACACTGCTGCTGGTTAAAGTGATCCAGTTTCTAAGTGCAAATGGAGTTCTTCCTCAACTTACCGATGAAACTCATACTTTTGGCAGGTAGGACACCTTTTACGTTGGACCCTATGTCCTTAGAGCCTTTCAGTGGAACTACGTCATTTTTTTTTCGCTATTCAGTAGTTTTCTTTTTCTCTTCAACAATTAGAAAGAAATGTAATGTTCTTTTTTCAGATTACAGCATCTTTTCTCCATCTTTCCTATCCTGCCTTTATATTTAGGACTACGTTTTAGTCCAATCAAGAACATGAAACATTTGCAGATTACATAATTTCCAATTTTGTATCAGGTCTCTTTTAATACAATTTTGTTTTAATTGTTTTAGTAATGAGTTTTAATAACACATTGCTCTCTCTGTTTGAAAAGTATGGCTTTCAACTATGCTGGATCCATGCAAATTTTCTGACATTTGCAAGTCCTGTCATAAGAATGCAACTTGCAAGTCAATAAATGGCTCCAGTCCTGGATGTTTCTGCAAGCACGGGTTTACTGGAGACGGGCTCAAAACCTGCACTGGTAAGAGCGACGATGATGTATTTCAGCATGAGATTTATGCATAGATATATATGAAAGAGGAACTGCTGGTATGACGGGAAGCCTCTGTATTACTGGACGCTGAATACATCTTCATTTTAACTGTTTATTTAATTATATTCTGACCCCTCTGCATGAGTGTGTATTCTTAATAGTCAACATGTTTTTATTATTCTTATTTATCAATAATCAGTTTTTTTACATGATAATCAGCATATTTACATGAAAAAACAGATCCTAGAAATATCATGTTGCATTGATACAATAATCTAAAACAGGCACTGAGACAGGCATAATCCTTTTGTAAAAAAATTCTCTTTTAACTATTAAGTAACATAGATGGTGCACGCTCTACTCAGAAAACAGTGGCCCTCCCCAGTGGTTTAATAAGCGGAGCAATAGACGTGGAGTGTTACAGACACATTTCCTGAGAGGCTGATAACCCTGCCGTGTCTGGGAGTACAGCAGCACAGCTAAGAATACCCCTTTTCCACACCCAGTGAGGAAAGTGTGGAGGGAAGCTTCCACACATCGAGTTAGCACGTAAAAGGTGCTGCCAGCTGGAGCTACATAGTGAAATCAAAGGAGTCCCAGAGAGCACTGATAATTTCATCTGGTCTGGCACAGGCTTTTATATGGGCTTTTCATATAACATATATTACCATATATGTTATATACAGTATACAGTAATGAACAGAAATCAAACCTTTTCAGAAAACTGGTTAAAATTATTTATTATTATCACGTTTAATAGTTTTTGTAAAGGTCAAACACAAAGTAAACTTACACAAATACACTTTATAGTAGTACAAAAGCAGAAAAAATATCTTGTTTGATAATGAGCAGGTACAATAAAAACAGGACTTATTTATGCTACTCTAGTGCATGGAACTGTTCACCATCTATCATCAGCGCACCTGCTTTAAATTCATACAAGCATTAACAAAGTGAACGAAAGCTTGTTTAGCTGAAGTTGGAACTGGATCATACATACAAATCCTGTGCAACCCTGAAGTAGAGGCATGATAATGGTTAAACATGTGGACAGCTAAGAAACCTATTACACTCATTGATTGTATTTCTATATTGAGTTTGTTGACTATAAAGTACATAGTGGCCATATATATATGTTTGGGTTGCATACATATATAGCTTTGCACAGTCCAGTATTAGCTACATTTTATCTGATTGATGTGCATTACTTTAGGCAAGAAAAATCCCACAGATAAGAATCCCTTAAGAGCTGATTCAGATGCATTTTCATGCACCTTGCAGATGACGACGAGTGTGTAAATGTCACAAACATCTGTGGAGAGAATGCCAATTGCACCAACACAAATGGGGCCTATTACTGCACCTGTACTGCTGGATATAAATCAACTGGAAGCCAACACTTTCAAACTAGCGACGGAACACATTGCGAGGGTGAGGCACTGCATTTTACATATTGCAGAGATATTGTGAGAGTGAATATGTCCACTACTCGCTTTTAGATAAGCTCCGGTGGGGTTTCAATGTCATTAACACGGCTCTCATGTGTATTGCAGATATCAATGAGTGTGAGGATAGGCAGATATGTGGGCCCTTCTCCAAATGCGAAAATACAACTGGCTCTTTCTACTGTTTGTGCCAAAGAGGTTATACAACATCAGAAGGAACGAGACCTTTCCAGCCAGGCGGTGGAAGAGAATGCAGAGGTGCATACAGCTATATGCCTTACATGCTTTATACAAGGGTGAATGTACATATTACAGATCCCTAAAAAATTATTCCCACTCTTAATCAGTATGACCGAAAAAGACTTATCCTTCATGTTTAGCAAATTAAAAAGTCTTTTCTCCGTAAATAAGGAAAATATATTCTATATGAGGACCAAAAAACATCGTAAAAAATTTGTGTATGTCATAATTGTTGGCATCGGCCCATTTACTATTTTATGCAACCCCATTTTGCCAACAGAGCAAAAAGAGTTTTGATCACTCCTAAATGCAAAATCTTTACAGATCTTGCAGTCTGAAGACTTCTCTTGATCAATCTCTTCTTGAGTTCAACCTGCAAGTTTTTAATTGGATTTTGGTCAGATGACTGGGACGGCCATAGCAAAAACTTAATTCTGTGTTCATTTAACTATTTTTTTATGGATCTTTGTCTTGCTGGAGGATCTAACTACAAGCACGTTTCAGTTGCTTGGCTGACACAGACAGACTTTTATTGAAAATCTCCAGGTCCATAAAGGCATGTAGAGGCATACAATACTGCAGGATCACCACCCCCAGTGTCACAAATCCAACACCATGTTTAAATCTTGGTGTTAGGTGCTTTTCTATGTAGTCATCCATATTTCTTTATTTCACTTTTTTTTTTAATGTTGTCTGGCCGCAGCATCCTGGCCCACTTCAGGTTTCAGTGGCAAGTTCAGTGGAAGTTCTTTTTGGCCTTCCTTCCAAACAGTTTGTTGCTCTTGAATATGTCCCATGGTTTTGGACAGCTGGGCTCTGGGTCCTATGTCACCTCATTTATAGACCCCAGTGAAACAGGAAATCACTGCTTTTCTAAACACTCACAGCACACTGCAATAAATCTAAAAAATCAAGATCATGCAACATGCAGTTGTTCAGTGTTCTTTAAGCATTGATGATCGCATCACGAAATGTTCTGAAAAGCTTTTTTCACATTATGAAGCAGTTTATCACGATGATGTCACAGTGCCCTGCTGTATTTAATTAAACATCTATTATTTGTAAATCAGTATGAAATATAATTGATCTAACGCATTCGTCTTAACCTAAACCCAATCATGAATGTCACCTAAACAAACTCTCATCAAAACAGGTATTAATTTGATTTTTTTTTTTCAGAGGACCCCAGAATGCACTGTCATCAGGACGATAAATGTATCTCAGATGCTGTTAATGCCACTGTGAAAAATGTGAGTATTGCCATAAAGTTCTCTATACACAGTCGCAAGCGTTCGTTATTGCTGCCACACTTTTATTACATTTATGATGAATGTAAAGACAAAATGCTCCTACACCACAAGAGCTGGTCAAGATTCCGGAATACACTGTGCATGTGTGTATGTGTGCGTGCATGTGTGCATGTGATGTCCAGGTCGGTCGGATGTTTTTTCAGACCACCTTTATGAGAGTAGTCCCTTTACATATTTGCCTTGGACCTTTGACGGTCACACTGTGTTCAGGAAACAGCTGTAAAAGAAATTGTACAGTAAGAGCTTCCTTGATGACCACAGGGTTTCTGGGAAATAGGACCTATTTATCCGGGCAGGTGTGAAGTGTGAAGGTGATACTGGGACAGGCAGAAATAGAAAGAAAACTTTTCATGAAGATTTAGCCTTTATTTCAGACACGGTGTTACTTTTAAAGCACAATTAATTTTGGCTTTCTTTTAATATAATGTGAATTGCATACTGACAACAACAGTGGAAATTGTTAACCATGTATTATTCAGACTTTATCCGTCAGATTTATTGTTCAATAGGTAGTATAAACTGTTTAGCAACTCCTATTAATGTAATATGGAAATTGTGTTAAATATTTCTGTTTTGTGCTCAAATGGTGTGATTAACTGATTCTGGAACAGGACTAATTATTTCTGTGCTAATTCTGTATGATCCTGAATGCTCTTTAATTTTGCTCCAGGGTTTTTCCCCTGGTCAGTTTAAAAGAGAGAATGGTGCTCTCTGCTGGTGCATTTATGACATTTTGTAATTTTGCCATTGTGTGTGTTTTTTTTTTACACCATCATTGCTGTGATTCCGTTTTATTTAAATATTGTGATTTGTTTATATAGTGATTTGTTGATTTAGTTATTTGTCTATACAGTTATTTGGTTATTTAATATCACGATTTGGTCATATAATGATTGATCTATCTGTGTAGTGTTTGGATTATATTTTATATTATAGTTATTGAATTATACAAAGATTTAGTTATACAGTTATATAGATATAACTAAATATACAACTATATAATAGTTATATATAATACAAATTGATTTTGTCTATAATTTTGGAGTGGTTTGTCCGCCTAATGATCTGGTTAAATAGGGCTTTGATTGTATAGTGATTTATAATGTCCTTGTTTTAAAATGCTCTGGTTATGTAGTATTTTGGTTAACTAACAATTTGGTCAAACAGTGATGCGTCTGCTTAGTGATTTATAGTGATCTGGGTTTATAGTGATTTGTTATAAGAGATGGCAGGATAAAATGTAACATATATATTGTTGCTTAAGCGCTTTTTACACTGATAAACAGCGCCATGTGCTTTTGATCTTCTTTTTGTTTTCAAACAGCAACATAATCAAGGAATTAGGCCGATATTTCTAAAGGAGCATAATAAACCACGGTTTTATTATTTTAATGACCCTCTTGGTGTGTGTAACAACGCATCATTTTGAAGCTTCCATATGGCAGGGTTAATTATAGCAACAAATTATAACTAAGCCTCCTCAAATAGACAATGTGAGCAGTACATATTAGCAAAAAAGCTACATTTATCAGACCATCTTTTTTCACTGGTCTTTTGTTTCAATGCCGATTTTGTGTATTTAGGATGAAAAGCTCATCTGATTCAAACAACACAGAGCAGCCCCTCAGCATGTAATAATTAATACCTCCTATAGGGCTACATAGTGTTCTGCTTATATTTTGATTTAGTTATGGTACATATTTTTGGCAATTTAATTGTATAATGACTACATGGTGGTGTGGCTTTATAGTGATTTGGTTGCATAAGGCGCTACATAATAATTAATAGTCATTTGAAAGTGATTTGCTATCTACCTGTCTGTATATATATATTCTTCTTTGATTAGATGTCTAGACTGTAACAATGTGCTGTACTTCAAAATGTTATTCTACTTCTCTCATCCTCCATTTTGTTTGTTTTAAGGATTTCTTTAACTAGCCAGAGAGCTTGTTCATATACATACAAGTCAAGACAGGTAGAGCTTTATTGTCTTCCCAGCCATATTCATAAAGTACACAGTGAGGTCCACAGTGGTCCTCCTGGACCAACATAGGACACGGCACAAATGCAGCACACTCAGACAAATCAACAGACGCTTTACCTAAAAATTAAAATACTCTGGGGGGACACAAAATGGAGACTATAACAATACAGTATTGTATGCAGAATTATACTATAAATATAATATATATGTATATCTATGCTTGTATTATATACAAATAATTGGAGGTAATTAAAAATATATAAATGTAATTATAGCCACAATTAAAAACTATATGATTATAGACACACAGCACTGTTGGATACAGTATACAGCGGTTATAATACAATAGACTAAAGACTACAAACAGAGAAGAAAAACAGTGCAGATGTACAGAAGAGAGGACCTACGAAGTTATTTTTGTGCAAATGTAGCGATGTGTGCACGTATTGCAGTTTGCGGGCAATGTTCAGGTAGACATAAATGTAAACATTCACTTATATAGCAGCCATACTTGCATAATGGGATGGCCTTGAGTCAGAAGGAACTGTCATTCAGCATCATCCTCGCCATCTCCTTTTGCAATTGTGCCAGTGCTGGTCATTCAGTTTGGGCCTTCAGGACAAAGGCATCTTTATGTGTGGCATATTCTAGTCTGTTGTTGCTTATTTTATGGACATTAGTAGGGAAATATCATAATTACCAAAGTGGCTCTTCTCTTACAAAGTTACAAAAGTGCCTCCATACACTGTATTTCTTTAGCTCTGAATAGCTTTCAGAAGCTGTTCAATTTGTCCCACAGCTGTGGCGCATGATGTTTTTTTTCACATGATTAAAATGCATTTAATTAACTTTAGTGGACGTTTCAGGTTGGCTGAAGTGGGTGATTGTTGTTCAGTTGCTCGATCCCGTTAGCTGGTGCATTTAAAATATATTCAATCCTGGGTTGGCGTTTTACCTGCTCCCAACACACCTGATCCAGTTAACCATTGTCCTAACAAGCGTTTACTGAGTTGATGTGGGATTTCGAATAGTGCTGAGCTGTTATGGTTCTACTAGGGTTTTTTTTTAACCACAAAGTTTTTATATCATTTTGACCAATCACATCTTTAAATATGAATACAAACAGGTGCATGATTACACTGCTGAAGGAACCATGATAGGTTACATTGATTATTGCATTATATTTATTTGCTTCATATTCCTTTTTTTTCAGAATCTGGTTGCCTATGGAAGCTTGTGTGGTCTGTTATTTGGGCCATAGTTGCAACCCCTTTGTTAGAGCATGGAAAGCAATAAAATGTGCAGGGCACGGGGCCTCTATTGAGTGCTTTCAGTTCATGTTCTTCAGGGACCAAAAGTGTTTTTTTTTTTCTTCAGCAGCGCTCTGAATAACCCTTGAGTGAATGCAGCTCTTTATTGATTGAGTCTTGGTTTTAGAAAAAATAGGAGGAAAAAAAACTGAAAAAAGAATCTAAAAGCGAGTGCTGTTAAATGTGTAAATATAAAAAGAATTATGAAAGACTTTTGTTGAGTTTTATTCACCCCTGCCTGTGCTGCACACTCTTCAATCAAAATGTTACAGTCAGGAATTACCAAAAAAATTGCAGCTGCTTACATCTGCAGGGAAGCCTATGTAATAAAAAAAGTAACCTGAAAAACAAATCAGCACTCATTTATATTTCATTCATGTGGACGTGTTTTAATCAAGAAATTTTGCATGATTCATTTTTTTCAGTGTGGTGTAAATACCGTCAGTGGTGGTTAATCCCATCTCAGAATAGGCTCTAAAGCCCCTTTTAATCTGTCTCATCTTTGTAGATCATTAACCTGGCAGATCCACAGCAGCAAATGGAGGAGATAAGAAAGCAAACATCAGGTGACCTCGCCCCAGTTACTGTCATCTCTTACATCGAAGCCATGGCCGTCTCCACCTTCCGTTTTGTAAATGAGTCTCAGAAAGAGAGCGCCACAAACACAACGATCAGGGTAACTGACAAGCACAGAAAGTATTTTCACAGTGTTTTGTTGGAAATGTGGTTACATGTGCGATAGGTATGTTCATATTACTAAAATAAGATTGTTGCTGTTATAACTAAACCTCAAGGATAAAAATGCATTCATTTTTAGTGATTTTAAGTTTTGGAAGAGGCAAAAATGTCTTCAATTTAATTTGAAGTAAGGAAAAAGCATCTTATGCTGCATTCAAGTTGTCATTGGAAGGTAGAACATACCTTATGGTTTACCAGTAAATACCCTTTTGCTCATTTATTTATCCTCCAGGATAAAGAAAGTTTTCTGATTCTGATTCTGATTGTTAAAAAAAATGAGCTAGGTGCCTAGGTCATGTTTTTTTTTATATATATAAATCTCATATAAGCGGTCAGGTGTATTTTTTGCTCGGGTTTGGTAAACCCATGTATTATATAGGATCATATTGTAAATATGGCTTTGTTGAGCATTTGAGGGCAATTTCTATGTGGGCGTATCCCACTTGATTTCCAAAATCAGTATTTCCCAGTTTCTGACACCACTTTATAATTGCAGTGAATTTCTAGACAGTTCTAATGGTCCTTAAGAAATAATAATAATGATAACAATAATAATATTAATATAAGGTGTCAGACTGCAGGTTATTTTCAAATGGTCTATAACAATAAAAAAAAAGATTTGACAGCAAGAAAATATTTACTGCTGTAGGGATGAATTACCAAAATGTACCAAAAGTATGGTAGATGAAAATATCGGCATGTGGATTTGCACTAGACTGATCAGGTCAGTCAAATTTCAACATGACTTCTTCAATCATGGATGTTTTTCTGTGGATGTGTTTTTTTTTCTAGAATTTAGTGGAGAGCGTGGATAATCTGGTTGAGAAGGAAGAGAAAGTGGCATGGGATAGAATGAGTCAGGACGTGAAGGACTACTACATTACCAAGCTACTGCACACAGTGGAGCAGGGCGCACTGGAGCTGTCTACAGCCTACAGACAGGCAGCTGAGGTGGAGGTCAATATAGGGGACGTAGGTCAGTCAAACCGTTTAACCTCTTAAACCGTAGGTGTCTGTATGTGGGTCAGTTCATAGTTTAATAAAAAGTCCCATTTCCTTTACTTTATATGTTACAGTTTTACAGAGACTGCTTTAGCAATTAAAACCTAAAGTCTGGCTGAATACACTGGAAACGTTCACAGACTGTAAACAGTCAAGCATTTGTTGGAAACCATGACTGACCATAATGAAGGCCATTAGGACACACCCTAGGCCTTATCATATGAGTGGTGATGAAGATGGGAAATAGATCAATGATTCATGATCAGGAATTGTATAATGGAAGAAATAAGAAAAGTGACAAGTAAAAAAAAACAAAAACTAGGAATATAACAATAATTGTATTGACTAATTAGAAACAGATACAAGTAAATAAAAGTTTTTCATTCTTTTAATTCATTTTTGCATTCAATCATACGTTTGGTAAATCGCATAGCCTCTTATTCCCGTTTGTCTTTTTGGGATTACATAGTAAACCCTCACAAAAGTAGGTTCTACAAGGGTCTTTTAGTAAAGATAGCAATTTTATATATAGAATGATGACAAGTCATTATTATTATGTCATTATTAATGTGATTTTATTATCACATAACACAATATTAGAATGTTTTAGTGACTGTTTACATGGTTAAATGATTCCTCTTTATGATGGAGAAACTATTGTACAATGGTTCTTTGAAGAGACCTGTTGGAGTTATATAGAACCTCTTCAGACTGAATCGTAGTATAACAAAGATATTCATTACAATAAAGTAATTTAACTTTATTAAATTAGTTTTCATGTCAAGATAGCTAACAGAGTGTTTCAGGGTGGTTCTGGTTCTGGAATCATTCAGGAAAAAGTTTGTTAGGAGATTTGGTTATTATCTAAAGCACAATTGCTCATGCATGGTATAAAGTCATGCTGTATGGTTTAGTAACACTTTATATTGTTTGGTTCTCTTGGGTAAAATATACTTCCGCTTCATCCAAAAAACAACAAAAGCAGTTGTTTCTGCTGAACAACTGCTTGATGTGGTTTTAATTGCAATGTATTTCTTTTTTATAGGTCTAAAACTCTACAAATTTGATCCCCACCAGCAACGAAAGCCTAGTGTCTCAGCTTCCATAGGGGGCGATTCCATATCTCTGAGGCCCAAATACAGCAAAGAGGAAAAAAACGGTGAGAATTCAGAGTTCCTCATTAAAACTCCATTTCTTAATCTCTTATATGGCTCACAAGCCCAAGAGATGGAAGTGTATGCGTTTATGTTTTATGCATTAGGGAGCGTCTCTGTGATATTCCTCCACTACGACAGCATTGGGCCTTTGCTGAAGCCCACTTCTGACCCTGGCGTGACAGACTACAGTCGCTATGCAGCGGCTGGGGACATCAAAGTATATTCTCCTGTAATAGCTGCTGCTGTAACTCCACCTACTGTTTTCCCCTTGGACCACGTCACCTTCACTCTGAGACACAGTGAGGTATGTTCGGATTTGACCCTTTGTGTTTACATTTACAGGTTGTTGGAACAAACCATAACCTAATTAAAAAATTAAAGAGTTCTAATGCACTCCACAGCATATTAGCTTTTGGATTTTGGATATTCACGAGTCTAAATGAGTTTTCACCTTTTTATTAAGCCAATAGACCTGGAAAACGATGAGACAAAATGTGCATTCTGGGACTATTCTCCTGCCAAAATGAATGGTCACTGGTCCCTGGAGGGCTGCGAGCGGTCTCATGTCAACAAGAGCCACACCACCTGCTCCTGTAACCATCTGACACACTTCGCCATTCTCATGTCCTCTGGCCGGGACAATGTGAGTTTCCACTGTAAAGAAATAATAGCATCAGATCAGAGTGAGCAAAAATGTCTCATGCCTTCAAAAACATATTGCAGTTTTTTTTTTCAGAATTTTTATGTGTAACACTTCAGTGAAAAATAATTTAAAAATTTAAAAAATTTGTGACAAAGGTTTATGGTTAAATTATAGAACATGAAACTAGTAAAGTTAATCATCATATTTTAGCAAGTGAAAACATCTTAAATGTAGTCAATATTGCTTTTTTCCTCATAATAGGACAACTGTAAGATTATTATTAAGTTTAATTTTATCTTTAGAAATGGTCTTATCTATTGGCTAATTATGTTTCAGAACATAATGCAGATCATTTTGCTTGTTTGGATCAGTATGGCATGGTGGAATTGAGGTGTGTGAGCGAGAAGCACATTTTAAAAGTTTAAGATTTCATTTTCCACCCTAAATTAACCTCTACCGAATGCATAGCTTCTATAAGAATGGAAGTGTTTTTTCTCCTAGCGTTATATATCCAAGTAAAGAGTCATTTCTAAGTGTATTGATGAAAACACCAGCAGCTTTCATAGACATTGACTCATTACTCTGTCCTGGCCCTGTCTCAGAGTGTTTATTGTCTTTCTCAGCTTGCTGCTCACTACAATGTGCTGACCCGCATCACCCAGCTGGGCATGGTGATCTCCATCATCTGCCTCTTCATGTGCATTTTCACCTTCTGGTTCTTCAGCGAGATCCAGAGCACCAGGACCACCATCCACAAGAACCTGTGCTGCAGCCTTTTCATGGCTGAGTTCATATTTCTGGTCGGCATAAATATGTACACGCACAAGGTAAGCATGCTGATTTCTCTCAAGACAGTTTGTAAAACTGCCAATGTGGTCTCAGGCCAATCCATCTACTTTCAAACAGAAGTGTGTTAGAAGAGAATTCCAAGTTAAATGAAACACACAGTTTGCATTTTCAAGAGTGCACTGTCATTTCACGAGTGTATAGGACAAGTATACTGGTTATTTTTAGCTCCATCATTGGTCATTAAGTGGTAGTAAGGCATACTATAACATTTCAAACAATATTTTGTTTAAATAATTGCTTATAATAGTTTTAATGAATGGTTACAGTGTATGTGCAGAGTGTGGGTGGGGGGAATTGGGTCTGCTGGACCAGGGTTGGGAACCTATGCATTAATCTCACAGTATCAAAACACTTAACTCATTAAAATTCACCCATTTATTTTATCATTCTTGTTCACTACATGGTTGCATAGCAGCAATGATAACTGTCTTTTGTGTCCCACATTGCAGCTGTTTTGCTCGGTTGTTGCTGGGTTGTTGCATTACTTCTTCCTGGCTGCTTTTGCATGGATGTGTATCGAGGGCATACACCTGTACCTGATTGTTGTCGGAGTCATCTACAACAAAGGCTTCCTACATCGCAACTTTTACATATTTGGCTATGGAAGTCCAGCAGTGGTCGTCACAATCTCTGCAGCTCTCGGCTACAAATATTACGGTACAAGTACTGTGTAAGTACAGTCATGGTTAGAGTCACTGAGACAGTCACCTTCAAATCAAAATTCATCCTTTTACAGTAGCGCATATGCCCAACCATATTATCACCATTCCAAGAAAAACAATTTTGTTTTCCTGTAATATATGTTTGAAGTGTTTTGACTTTTGGCCACTCTAAAACACCTCCTGAGTTTTGATTACGTCTTAGCGCACCAGCGACTGGGAAAAAATAATGTTTACCAGTAATATCATGTTACGCACCCCATTCAAACAAACCCTATGTATCATCATGCAGAAATGCTCAGCAAGTTCAGAGACCCTCCTTGGAACCATGCTTCACTTTGAAACATGTATGTTAGATTGACTTGAGAAATTTTGATAGTCCCCGACATTCATTTAAAAATGTTTACCATCATGCGCATGCACAGGGGAATGAAAAACTATGTTTACAATCATTATAACAAGGTACATTTTTGTTGTATTTCAAAGGTGTTGGCTAAGTACAGAAAAAAACTTCATCTACACATTGTAAATAGGAGCTTGCAGTTTAGGTTGTGTTCAAAAATGTATCTTAGGGAATGTTTTACTGAAAAAAGCCTGTGTAGCAAACGGTAGCACCAGAATATTTATGTTTATGAATCAAAAAAGTCCAACTGCAGCACTCAATTCCAAAAACACGTTATCCTGGCTTATGTCCAAATGCTCAATTATGCGCATGCACAGGGGAATGAAAAACTATTTTTACAATCATTATAACAAGGTACATTTTTGTTGTATTTCAAAGGTGTTGGCTAAGTACAGAAAAAAACTTCATCTGGAGTTTCATCGGGCCTGCGTGTTTGATTATTTTGGTGAGACCAAAACTTTAACTTTTTTTCACCCAAAAGTGGAATCTTGTTTTTAATAAAATACTATACATTGTATATAAGCAAAATGTTGCAGGCACATGCACAAAATGATTTTATTATGATGCTATTTCCGAACTGAACTGCTTTCAGCTCATTTGTGGAAATAATGATGACACTTTAGACATATCTAGAACGATTAGCAGCACTTATAGCAAAAGCAATAAGCCACGGAGGGACCATGGCCCACGTGAGCATGACCGATTACATCATCTCAGGCCAAAAACATATCAGGAAATGAATATAAATAGAAAATGATAGTTTATTAACTACATAGCCATGTATATCCTTTTATTATTTATTTATTTATTTAACATTTTTACGTGGACAGCAATGATTTATTATTATTTCTGGCTCCAATCCTTTTTTGTTGTCATTTCTAGGTTAACTTGCTGGCGTTCGCGGTCATTATCGCTAAAGTCTACCGTCACACGGCGGTAAAGAAACCTGAGATCAGTCACTATGAAAATATCAGGTCAGAGGTCTAATCTCATCTGCGGTTGTGAGAAGGTTTGCCATTATGTTTATATACTCATAAACATCACTTAAAACTCACTTCCCTGAACCCAGGTCTTGTGCCAGAGGAGCTCTGGCCCTCTTGTTCGTCCTTGGAGCTACGTGGACGTTCGGTGTGGTGCACATCCTTAATGAGACGACCCTCACAGCCTATCTCTTCACTTTCGCCAATGCCTTCCAGGGAATGTTCATCTTCATCTTCCTCTGTGTGTTATCTCGAAAGGTAAAATTTCCATTAGAACGATGCACTTGTATAGTGTGCAGTTTCCTTTTATACTGTCATATTGTATAGTTTTTATAGGCTATGCAGCTTTTTCCTCTCTTGTACTGTCCTTTTTGATAATGTAACTATGCAAATGTATACCTGTGAGACTAATAATCTTATCTTAACTGACATCTTCTCCTTGCAGATCCAAGAGGAGTACTACAGGCTGTTCAAGAACGTTCCCTGCTGTTTTGAATGCCTGAGATGAGGAAATCACACCTGATCGCCACCATCACAGCAGAATACTGAACATGTTGATACAGATCAGAACGCTACACATTGTAAATAGGAGCTTGCAGTTTAGGTTGTGTCCAAAAATGTATCTTAGGGAATGTTTTACTGAAAAAAGCCTGTGTAGCAAACGGTAGCACCGGAATATTTATGTTCATGAATCAAAAAAGTCCAACTACAGCACTCAATTCCAAAAACACGTTATCCTGGCTTATGTCCAAATGCTCAATAAGAAGTGCATTTTAGTGTTTGGTCACCATTATGGTGTTTTTTTCCTGACTGATAACTGTATTGCACCTTTCATAAAAATGCAGCTCAATGTACTTTATAGTAAAGAAGTTACAGTTAAATAAAAACTAGAATAGAGGGCATAAATTATACCCACTAAATCAAGTAAAATAAAATACTAAAAAGGAAAAAATGCATAAAATGTCCCGAAAGTATAATAAGATAGTATACATTCAGTACTATGGTGAAGGACTATGGGGCCGTTTTATCATTTTATAACCCTTAAATTTGAAATGCATCTCAAGCTGAATTAGTCCTTGCCAAATTTGAGCAAACGGTGTAGTGTTTCTTAAAAAGAAGCTTGCAACCTTTTTTGACCCCGAAGTATAACACAAGACATTGTGCACGGATAGATCAACCTACATTCTGGCTTAAAGGGGACATATTATGCAAAACTAACTTTAGTTATATTAGGTCTATGGTCTATACAAAACATGTTCATGATGTTCTTTGCACAAAATTACTCTCACATAAAGAGATATCACTGGCTTTATTCTTTACAGTTACAGCTCGTTTCAGAATGAGCTGTTTGGATGGAGGGCCCCTCGTGACGTCATTAGGGGCCAATTTGCATAGCCTCATCTGTCGAGGCCCCGCCCACTAGCCTGTTGCTTGTCACGCCTTTCAGCGGCCATCTAGGGTCTTTGCAGCTTTATGTATACTGAATTCAGCCAGGCCTGACCACTGCAGTGGCAAAAACTGTGAAGGATTTTGTTCAAAGAACTTAATGAACATGTTTTGTATAGTCCATAGACCTATTATAACTTGTTTATTTTTTAAAAGTGAGTTTTGCATAATAGGTCCCCTTTAAATATCAGCTTCAGGGTTAGAACTGTGCTGAACCCAGGACAAGAAACCGAACATCGACACAGACTGCAAATCCATTAAAACTGGCTTGTTAGCGTTGGGGTTAGTAAATTTGTGTAAAATTAAATAAAACTGATTCTGCCTGAGTATAATATCTATGAACTGTGTAAGAACAGTCAGGCCCAAATTAGCTGTTATTCACTGTGAGTGCTGACTGAAATGCAGCTACCATGCACACTCTGCAGAAATGTGTTTAAGTAAAACATACATTGCATTTGTACTCAAGTCATAGTAAAAGTACTGTAAAACTACTTTATATACAGTTACTAACTGTAATACACGGAATAATCAGTTGTCGTCTGTATGTACTGTATAACTGGCTGTCTATGAGCTACTTGTGTGCAGTTAATGTTCTCTAATTATGTTACAGATAGGTTCCACAACTGTAAAGTCAACAACTTCATTTGGTGTCAAGATATGTCTGATGGCTTAACAGTAGCTTATGAAGCATTAAAATCCTTTTTTTCTTATTCAGTGTGCAGTTTTAGAGCTTTTATTGTGTGTGTGTGTGTGTGTGTATATAAGTTGGTGGTAACACAGTATACTCAGCTAAAAATAAATATGGGGCTTTGATGTTTCCCCTGTCTTTAAATCCTTGTTTTTGTCAAGTATCATGAATGAAGTCAGTATCAAACATACCTCTGAGAAACACATCTGTGCTGTAACAGTGTCAGTTCATCTGTTTTGCATGCTCAATATTCAGAATACATAACAGAATCCTTTTTTTTTTTACAATAAACTACCACTTTTTTTTAACTAGCCTGCAATTATACTGGCTGTATCAAAACACCTCATATATAGGCATGATTTGTAGCTTTACAGCTACTGATTGTATCCCATCCTACTTCTGCTCTATCAGTACAACATTCAATACAACAAATGCACAGAAAACTGTTATTTATTATAATCAAGAATAGCTTTCACAGACTGTTAAAAAACCTCCATTCTGATTTGTTTTAGTGCAAACGTCCACACATCACTGTATTTGCAGGTCACACTGACACTGCCTGAGGTCACAGCGAACCCACACCTTTGCCCGCCTCTCATATCCGCAGGCTGAGCGTGTCCTGGACTTGGTGTGCAGCCATCTTTTGGCTTTGGCCTCCTGATAACAGTGAAAACTACAGCCATGGAAAAAAAGAAGAGACAGCATAATTTTTTCTGGTTATTGCTTTTGTAATTTGTGGCAGTGTGTCTGTGTAAAATGTGCATGTCGCTGTTGTTTTATACACTATTGACCACACTTGATTCAAAATTCCAAACAAAAAATGTTTGGAGATGATTGAATAATAATAATACATATAAGTAACTTATTATAACTTGGAAATGTTAAACTAAACAACACTCTTACATTATTTTACAATTGCAACAATTAAAATAGTAATATTAAGTGTATAGTGTGTGTGTGTGTGTGTGTGTGTGTGTGTGTGTGTGTGTGTGAGCTCTATTTCATCCCATGAGAAACTGAATCAGAAACTGAATACAGCACATAGAAAAGCTGCTATACAAACAATACTGGAGCACATATGGAGGCATTTCTTAGTTTATACACAGCTCACACTGTAACACTTCATAAAAGAATAGCAACCTGTGCATTTTACACACACACTGCCGCAAACTGTACAAACAGTAAAGTGAAGAGAGAAAAAGGAGCAGAGAAGGGAAATGGCTGTATATTATGTAGGTAAGGGGCGATTGCAGCAGGTCATTTCACCCCTCTGATTCTGACCAGAGGAGACCAAATAGGCAGGAGAGGGTGGATTGACCTCAGTATAAAAGATGATGCCCAAACATGTGATTGCACTCTGTCCACTCACCATGCACTGGTTCCTCTTCAGTCTCTTTGCAGCCTTGGCTGGTATGTATCAAATCAGAGAGTAACCTGTTTACCTAACATAACAAAAATACGCTGAGTTACCAACAATATTATTAATATGTTAACGTATTAACCTTAACTTATTAAAGACAGCATTTATTCATAGCAAAGTTTGTCTAATGCTGTTAACAGTGTGTTTAAATAAAGCAGACATTAACTGTGGTGTTTTCTTATGTCAGCAAGTGAGATCATCAATTATGGTGAGTAACCAAATACCATAAAGCAAAAGTAAATGAAATTCATAAATTTAACAACCAACAAGTCATATGCATGTTCTGTTGTTGTTGTTGTTGTTTTTGCAGGAGTCTTGAGTAAGAGAGAGAAGTAGAGAAGGAGAAAAAGGGGAGATAAAAGAACAGAGAGAGAGAGAGAGAGAGAACAGGCAATAGACAGAAATTATAAGTAAAGTGATGAGGGAGGAGGTAGATAGTGTATATTTTATGATGCTTAATGCTCACTTATTGCAGGTTTTTATTACATTATTTATTAGCATAAGAGCAACGTTTCTGTCTATACTGCTACTTCACAGTTGTGTGGAAACCTGCTTTGTGTTTCATGTTATGCAAGTTTATTTTGGGAGACAATTTCTACTGAAATACAGGTGTTATGGTCAGGTTCTGATCAGCAATCAGCAAAAAATCTCCAGACCTACTCAGCCACAGTTGCAAAGTGACAATGGAACTACAAGTCTAATGAGATGAAGAAGTAATGGAAGTGAGGGGAAAACTTTTAGCTGTAGCATCTGGCGTGAAGTTACAGATCTAACAGTTAATTACAGTGTTTAGGAAATATATAAGCAACACATAGCCAGTTAGAATCCTTTTAAAAAAGAAATTCAGGCTTTTGCAAGCAATGTTCTCATTTTCAGAGCCCACCCTGAACCACAAAAAAACATACGAGTATCAGTATGAAGGTGCCGTGAGTATCGGGCGTGATGTGGCAGACCTAGCCGAGTCTGGAGTCAAACTGCGGTGCATTTTCCAAATCACTGGAGTATCGATAAAGACTTTTCTCCTTCAGGCATGTTCAACATCACCATAATATCATCATTATATTCCTATTCTATGTATGTTTAAGTCATATTAAAATATTAGTCACAGATTTTTGTGTCTTACCCATTTAAATGAAAATACTTGAACAATACTTGAAAAACTGTAAACAGGTTTTTAGATTTTTGAAAAATAAAATAGATAAAAATGGCATTCTTATGTGAACAAGTTGATCTTCCTTTAGTGCAGTGGCAAACAGCTCTCCTACTGGAGATAAACTGTCCTGCAGGTTTCACCTCTAACACAAATTTAACGCCCCTCACTCATCTAATGGAGGACCCCTGAAGACAACAATGAGATAGAGGTTAAAAAGGGTTAGGGCAGGAGGGTAGATCTCCAGGAGCAGGGTTTTTGACCACTGCTCCATCGGATGGTTGGAGTGAGCAATGCACAGCAATATGCACAATTGAATAATAAAATTTGAATAATGAATAATTAAATCACCTTGGCCCTGGTAATTCTAACATCTGTGAAATAATTATCATATTGAATGTTTCAGTGAATAATGAATGCTTATTCCTTTTTGAACAACGCTGAATGGATGCAGTTTGTGAGGACTAATATTTCCTTTCTAGATCTCCAACGTGGTGTTTGAAGAGCTAAATGGAATTCCAGGAGAAAGCTCATTTAAAACCTCGCCTAATCTCACCAAACGCTTAGCCACTGAGCTCAACACACCCTTCACGTTTGAATATTTTAAAGGACAGGTATCTGACATTAAGACCGCACCGGAAGTCTCCAACACCATTCTGAACATAGTGAGGGGCATTCTGGGATTTCTCCATGTCACAATCAAAACCACCCAGCGAGTTTATGAGCTTAATGAGGTATCCAACCTTAAATCGTCTTCAAAACTTTACCATGCAAGTTCAAAGTGCCTTGCTGAGAATAAGACATATTCTTTGTTATTGCTTCATCTCAGTTGGGAATTCATGGAGTATGCCATAGTGCTTATGCTATTGAAGAGAATGCAGAGGCCAAAGAGTTATATGTGACGCAAGTTGTTGATATTAATGATTGCCATCAAAAAGCTGCAGTGTATGGTGGAATGACACTGGCTGTGGAAAATAAAAACAGTAAACAGGTTTGTTGTCTTTGTTGTCACTTATATATGTAACCATATACATCATGCTGCTTTATAAATATACATGTTTGGGATTTCAGAAAGGCGAGAATGTTGTTGCCACAGTGAAGTACGGCTATATAGTAAAGGCTATAGCAGGCGGTGGTCTGATTACAAACGCATCTGCTCAAGAAAGGCACCACTTTTCTCCATTCAACGTGAAGGGGGGTAACTTTAAACTGCAGGCCGTGTAAGTACTTTACACATCACAACATAGCACTACATTTTCATGAACCGCATAGATATGGACATCAGTCAGTGGAATATGGCCACTAAAACTTTTTGTTGCTGTTTTACCTAACAGACGGAACATCATGCTACTCAAAGAGATGGACACTGTCGGGAAACCTGTGACAGGTCAAGTGAAAAGCAGGGGAAATATGATGTACAGGGTGGAGAAGGGTCTAGGGCCAATGCCCGTGCTGATGATGGATCTAACAAACCAAGTGTCCAAGGTTAGTCTTGTGAAATGAAGGCTATAATAAAATGCAGAAAAAATCTTCTCAAATTTTATGTCCTTATTTCAAAAGATTACAGACTTAATCGATCGTTTGGCTCAAGATAACACCTATCAAGTAAACAGCAGCACAAGCTTTGATGTTCTTGCTCTGATTCAACTGCTTCGTGCATCAACACATGATGATCTGGAGCTTTTGTGGAAACAACTGTCAGGAAACAATGAGCACAGGTATTTGTTTACCACTAGTCTAGTCTGGGTGGGAGGAGTGGAGATATGCTTATTTGAATACTTCATGTGTTCTTGATTGTGATGACTAGGAGGTGGTTCCTGGACACGGTTGTTGAGGTCACAGATGAAAGGGTGCTCAAATTCCTACGAAACAGATTCAAAGCTGGAGACGTCTCAGCAAATGAGGCCTGGCAGGCACTTCTGGTGGCATTCAACCATCTATCTGCTGAACCTGAACTAGCAGAGATGGCAAAGGTAAAGACTGTGGTATCATTATCTCGTGAAAATCCTTGAGACTAGAGTTTAGTTTAGAGTTTGCACTGATCTTCCTCATGTCCTCTGCAGGAGTTCTTGACCATGCCCTTCAGTAAGTCCCATCCTATGCTGTGGAAAACCGTAGTGCTTTCATTCGGTTCTCTGGTGTACAGAATGTGTGCTCAAGTGAATCCCTGCCCAGTGACCACAGTGCAGGTAGGGCATTAAAATGAATCTGCAGAAACACTTTTTATAAGACCAACAATATGTTGACTGCCATTTCTGTTAATGTTTTGTAGCCTCTGCTGGATATGGCCAATAGTGGACTCTCTAGAAATAATGATGAAGACATGATGCTTGCTCTGAAGGCTTTGGGGAACGCAGGTCATCCTTTAAGCATCAAGACCTTAATTAGGTTTCTTCCTGGCTTCTCAGTAAAGGCTGACAGTCTCCCCAGCAGGGTCCACAGTGTGGCTGTGCACTCCCTCCGCCATCTCGCCATCAGAGACCCTCACAGTGTAAGCATCAACACACCTCACGCTGCTTCTCAGTGCTCTAACTCCATGTTTTTAATTTTTTATATCATTTGAAAACTCAAGCCACTTAATGCAATGTCTGGATGTTTCAAAGCAATGTCCTTTTTCATAGCAATTTATGCAATGTCTGGACGTTTCTTTCAATTTTTCCATTAGGTACACCTGAAGAAAGCTGAACTGATACAAATGTATTGAACTGATGCAGTGACTGACATAAAATGTTACACACATTACATCATTAGTTTTGTTTTGTTAAGGCACTACAGTTTCTGCCGAGAGGCCCTTAAAAGTCCAGAATTCCAGGTAAAAACCCAAGATGAGAGAAACAGCAGAACCAGGACTTGCACAAATCCCTAACAAATCCCTCAGTTCTAGTTTCAATCCCAGCCACTTTGAGGAAGGAAAAAAACAGTTTTGGCAGCTGCAGTTTTACTTTAAACCCAAGAGAAGTGGAATCTGTAGCTCCTTAAGAATCCCTGTCACAGCCATAGTGATGCCACACACATGCCAGTGCTTTGTCCCATCTAGCACACCCAATTAAACTCATTAACTAATAAATAAGCTCCCTGTAGTCTGGGCCAGGTGTGTAGAGTCAGGAAAATATAGTTTTGCTCCCGTTAAAAGTGATATTCACAAAACATAGTTGTATTTGGCGTTTTTTTACGTTTGTCCATTTGTCCGGATTTGAGATTAACACAAGAGGTATAAGCCAGCAAAATGTTAATTGTTCTGGAAATTGTAAACGATAAGCCTGTTTATTTCAAATATTTAAATTTTGATAGATTTTGATAAACTCTAGTCTACATTTTATATTTTCTCCTTTCAGGTGCAGGAGATTGCCCTAACCATCTTTGCTGAAAGATCTCTTCCTGCTGAAATCAGAATGCTAGCTTCCATGATCCTGCTGGAGACGAAGCCTCCTGTAGCTGTGATCTCAGCAGTGGCGGAACTTCTTCTGAAGGAGACGGACATCCAGGTGGCGGGCTTCATTTATTCTCAGCTTAGAGCCATCTCGCGCTCTCGCACGCCTGAAAATCATGACCTGTAAGAGTGTCATTCTTTCCATTCTTTCTGCATCAATATTCTCCTTCGCATAAATATAATCTGTTTCACAATCATCTCTCAAAAGGTCAACAGCCTGCAACGTTGCAGTGAAAATACTTCGTCGGAAATTTGGTCACTTAGGTTACCGAAATAGCAAGGCTCTTTTTTGGGACTGGTTTAATGGTAAGGGCATTTTCAGTTCACGTAAATCATGTATTTCCATAGATTTTTGCCATATCCATGAAGATAAAGAGTTAAACTGATCCCCTTTTTTGATTTTTCTTGAGCATAAAAATAGCTATAAAATTATTCAACATAGCCCATTTTACATGGTTATAATGCTCAGGGACTCAGGGACACTCAGAATGCTGCATTAAATGTACATTCTCATCTTGTTCAGCTTTTAAATGAACTTTACCAACACTACAGATGCATAAATTATGCTCACATCTTTCCTTACTTTCAGTATTATTTACCTCTATCTTCTTTGGAAGTTTAGAAAAGTCTGTATTTACTGCTTTACTGGCAGTCTAAGAATCTGCTTTACTCTTCAGATGACTTTCTGACTGGCACATCAAGTGAGTTTTATTTGCTGAAAAATGGTACAAGTGCAATACCCACAGAAATGATTTCTAAAGGAAAACTTCACTTCATAGGAAGAATACTTCAGCTTATTGAGGTAACTGGACAGTAACTGTTAGTGTCTTTTTAACAGGACATTTTGTAATTCCATACTAAAGAAGACGTTGACTGTATATCAATATCTATGCAGATTGGTGTTCGTGCAGAAGGCCTGAAAGAGCTGGTCAAGGATTTTGACGTTATTGATTTTGCAGCTATTATGAAAACAGTGAGTAAAATGAGTCTGAACATTTAAGTACACTTGTTTGTTTCAGACAGGGAGGTACAGGTGAAATTACATCCTGTCAACTGTAAGTATACCGTAAATAGAAAACGGTCTTCAGGCGAGAAGCCGGCATTAGTAAGATAGTAGATACGTAGATACACAGACAGACAGATATGCAGACAGACAGATAGATAGATAGATAGATAGATAGATAGATAGATAGATAAATAGATAGATAGATAGATAGATACAAAGACAGATATTTAAGTTACTGTGCTCAAAAGACTGCAATCAAATATACATTTAAAGACTTCAATTTAAAGTATGTTATTTATTCTACTTGCGAATTTGCTGCCAGATTTTTATTGTATTTTTCTATATGTAAGGCCAGTCATGTGCTGCAAAAAACTTTCTGCATTTCTCCCATTTTTATTTAAAGCTCTCAGATTGGCAGTCCCTCCCAAAGGATCAACCTCTATTGTCTGTATACGCAAGGCTATTTGGACAAGAAGTCTCCTTTCTAGATCTGAATCAAGATGTAGTTAGGCAAATTCTAAAGGTAAGCCATTTACGATGATCAAATAAACAATTCATGGTTGTTGTTTTCAGGCTTGTTGTAAAGTTTTGAGTTCTTCTTTTTTGTGAAAAAAATATTCTCCACCAATTTAGTCTGTGAGTCTCACTGCAAATAAAGAAAACAAACTTTGGAACTTTGTTCAACATCTGCAAAAAGGGATATCCTGGCACTGGACAAAGCCGTACCTTGTAATGGAAACCAGATTCATTCAGCCAACATGCCTTGGCCTGCCTGCTGAAATCAGCAAATACTATTCAGCACTGACGGCCATTACTGTAAATGGTAAAAGTGCTATTATTCCACATGACTTGACTTTTTAACACTATGGAACAGAATGCTAAGACAACTATCTTTGGAATTGCAGCAAAAGCTGTTATTAACCCACCACCAAAGGAACACCTGAGTGAACTGCTCAAAGCGGATATTTCTCTGCAAAGCGATGGATTTTCAGGGTTAAGTATAATTCATACAGTGTCTTCTACATAACATATTTGGGACTTTTTTCTGAATATACAGTTTGAAAATAAAGGTGCCAAAAAGCCTAATGCCATAGAATAACCATTTTGATCCTCAACAAAATGGTCAATTACTCTTTAGATGACCATTATTGTAGGGATGTGTGAGTGGAAGGAGCCATTGTACAGAAGATACACATAAGATAAACATTGTATGCAGATTCCTTAAATGGATATGAAAATTCCTTACATTTGTATAGAACCATTAAGAGCTCAGATATTATGTCCAAAGTCCAGTTTGTGGTTGCCCAAGGACAAAAAGAAAAAAATGTCTCAGTCTTAGTTTTTCAAAATTGTATTTAAACTTATTGTGCTATGTTTAATTAGTGAAGTATACAAAGAAAATAAGATTTTTTTAAGAATCAGTGTAAAATGTTTGTTATCTTAGGTGAGGGTTTGGGGCTAGGGTAACTTTTTCGGTGTGACAAATCAAGCTTTCTCACAAGCCATCTTTGGCCCACAGGCTACACTTTGGGCAGACCTGCTTCGATCCTTCACCAATACAATTCTCTTTTTTAAATCAAAAGTGGTTCTTCTGTGGCACCTGCTGTTGACTTCAGGAGTATGACAATTACAGTAATAGACTGGCAAAAAAATCAAAACACAGTTTTCTTCTCACACCAGACAGAGTTGATAAGCCTAGACATACATGGTGTACAAATTTCATTTTTTTAGTTTAGTACTTGCACTGCAAAGACATAGTAGTTAAATACTAGAACATCCTACTAAGCCAACACTTACCAACACCTTTTCCCTGTAAATACATTCCCAAAACTTCTCTCAGTCTAAATCTAGCTCTTCTAGAAGGTGCCGTTAATCTAAAAAAAAGTATCAAAGTATTCTCACCATTGGGTTACTTATTTACATATTGTAGTGTTTTACAACTCTGAGTGGCAAAGTTCTCGTAGACCATAATACCCCACCCCTTTTCTCTAATTTTGACTCAAAACACTAATACACCAATGTATTTATGGAAAGTCTTTGAGTGACAGCAGACTTGTAGTGTTTTTAGCAACATTAGCTTCGTAGCTCTAACACTAAATTGAAGTGTAATGTTGAGGCGCAATACATCTGAGCAGCGATGAGGCTGAGTATGGAAGCCGGTTATAAAGGGTCGCCCCACTTGCAGCCCATACCAGCTCATTGCTGGAGGGTGGCGCCCTGCGTCTTCTTCTTCTGCCCGACCCGGCAGTGGCAGTGCTTCGTCTCCCCCTGCTGGTCGGAGTGGCCAGTCCAGCCCCAGTCTGTCCCTTTACAGGACAAAGCAAAAAAAAATTCCAAATGTCTATTAGCTGCCTGATTACATCTGGAAAATTGTGATTTGATTTTGCTTTATTTCTTTATATAAACATATAGTACACTTCTGAGTGACAGTGGTAAAGACGCTATTATGTTTTGATTGACTAGTGTGGAATAACTTCATCTCTTGTTGCAGAGCGGGCAAAGATTTTTTGGTTTACCACGGGATCAATACAGACCTCTTTCAGAGTGGTGTCCAGCAGCACGTCAAGATGGTCGAGGCTTTGCCTTGGAAAATTGACTTGAAAATCAATGCAAAAGAAAAGAAATATGAGGCCAACCTCGTTCCATTCAAAAAAAGCACAGAGCTCTTGTCAGTCAAGTATGTTCTCCAAGATTTTTAACTCCCCTAGGAGTAACCTAAAATGACATTCATAGCTTAATGGAATACTCTGGTAGTTTCAGCCTCACCTCTAGCTGATTGTTACAGCCCAGGGTGGATTACAGTGGGCAACGTTTGTAAATTAAGATGTACATTAGATGTACAAAACTAATTCAGTTTTATTACGCTTATGGCATTAAGCAGACACATAACCTTCCAATAGCTGCATAATTATAACAAAATATTCATTTAACAATGTTGTGAATTATCTCCTAGTTCCAATGTGTATGCAGTGTCAAGAAATATTGAAGATCCGTTGTCGGCCAAAATGACTCCCATGATGCCAGATGGCAGCGATTATGAGCAAAGTTTGAGAGACTACCAGGTACAGTATTCATTACAATGCTATATCCTAAAAAGAAATACAGCTTCAGTAGGGACTGAGAATGAACTGTCACACATTTCTGTCCGACAGGCTGAAAGATCAGAGATATATCACCCAAAATATAAGTACTGTGCTGAAGCCAGTTTGTATGGAACCGCGCTCTGCACTCAAGTGGAAGCTAAAAGAGTACATTACCTAAAAGAATATCCTCTGTACTACTTCTTAGGATACACCCACTTTTCATGTCAGCTCGAGCCAGGTAGGTTGTATTATACATTACATCCGACAAAAAAATTGCAACAAAACCTTTATCTCCATTTTGAATGTATTATTTAATTATTTATTTACATAGTTTTCAAATGCCGAGTGTCCTTTATTTCATATTGAATATTCATAACTAATGGTCCAATATTATACTCAGAATGTTCATGTAAAGTTGACATTTTAACACTATAAGCTTTTTTCCTAACAGTGACAATGTACAAAACTTGTATTGCTTTGTTTCAACTAATGGAAACTTTTCTGTCCATGCATATTTCAAAAGTCGCAACAGGTGTGCCTGTTGAAAAGATTAAAATCCAGGTCAGTGTTGGTCCTAATAAACACACACCAGATCAGGAACTGGACCAGGTACTGGAACATTTCATGAGTTATTCTATTTTATATGTATAACCTCTGCCATTCCTCCATTTCTGATTCCTTAATCTGTCTCTAACACAGGGAACGTACGCAACTCCTGATCCTGTGATCTCAGTGAGAGTGCTGACCATCAATCCAAGTGTAAAGCCGTTGGGTTATGAGGCTGCGCTCTATTACACTCCAGCCAAGATGAGAGATGACATTGAATTGATCATTTCAGAGCTGGCTGAAGAGGTGAACTGGAAAATATGTGCTGATCTCAGTGTTGACAAGATGCAAGCGGGAGCAAAGGTAGCAGTATTTAAAAACAATCTGCATTTCTGTATACAGAGTGGAATGAATGATTAGCACTGAGCTGTGATAGCTGTAGTAACTATTTTACCATGATAATAACTAACATATTAAATGAAAAATACTTAAATATTGTGTTTTTGAAGAAATAATATGAAAACATGTTTTTCACACATCAGTTCAGTGGTTATGCTCTTTTCACATTAAATGTTGCTTCTTTTTTCCAAACATACATAAGGTTAATATAAGGCTAATCTAGATGTTTTTGCAGTTTTCAAATTATTATGAGGTCGCAGGTAAGGTTTCAATAAAACATAACCTGACCAGGGGTGCCAAAACGTTTGGATTGAACTGCATTTACACCTGAGAGATCTCTGCCTCCCAAACCTGTATTGTGATTTTTTAAAAACTATTTTGTGTTTACTCTTGTATTCTCTTTAGGCCCACTTGAAATGGGGCGCAGAGTGTCAGACATATGAGGTGGCGCTGAAGGTTTCTGCTGCAAAAGTAACTGGACCAAAGCCCTCTATACAGGCAGACATTAGCTGGACAGATGTTCCTTCATTCATTCAGGTGGCTGGCCAAAGGTGACTTTAACTTCACAGTATATACAAATGACTGCAGATCTAACTCAGAATGCATCAAAATAAAATTTGCAGACAGTACCACTGGGTTGATTAGGGCTAATGATTAACTGCAGAGGTGATTGCAGAGGTGAGATTGAAGCAATGCTCTGACAGTATTGACAGAAAGAAAAAAATTAAGATTAAAGCTCAACGTCTGCCAATCAGAGGCAGAGACTGCATTGCGTGTACAAGCGTGCACAAAGAGAGGAAAAAACTCTTT
>JBBPCY010000037.1:13996351-14030308 GCA_037974405.1 Brachyalestes nurse
TAATCGCAGGGTGTAATCCCATAGGGGACATCTTACTATACCATGTTCTCTGTGCACATGGTATGCCCTTATTATATAATAGTTATGATTTCTATATTTGTGTGAAGGTATGCAAAATATATCCGGACATTTTTTGAAAGCATTATTTTTTACTTACTGTTTAAAAAAAAGATTTGAGTATCGGATTTGTATCGGATCGGCAGATATCCAAATTTACAATATCCATATCGGACATAAAAAATAACTCTAATCGGACTCTAATAAATAAATTATATATATGAGTGTTTTTTTAAGTCTGTTTATTCTGAAATTGCTGTAATTTCACAAAACTTTAATTCGGATCAATCTTTTAGCAGGAAAACCAACAAGTGGATGAGTCAGGACCAGATCCACAGGAGTCATCAGTGCCTCTTCCTTCTGTGAAGCCTCTGGATGATAAACTGTAATGACTTTGTTTTTAATCATTAATTTCAGGTTCTTGGACCTGCTGTTATTACTTGAATAAGTAAACAGTGTAAGAGTACTAATTAGATCACTGACAGAGACGATTATGATTCAGTCGTTGATTTTGTGTCTTAATAATCCTTCCAAAGAATACTGAACCATGACTTCTCCTCAGAATCAAGTTCAGATCAAGTCTGAGCAGCGTCGGTTCATGTTTGTGGCTGGGAATCTGGATTTATTGTGACTGGTTATATTTCCAGTTTGGGCAGCTATGACAAACTGACTGAATGAGTCATGGCATTTTCCGTCATGATCACCACAAATCATGAGCCTTGAAAAGATGCCGAGACTGACTTCACCTCCTGTGTGCTGTTTTTAAATAGTCAGGTTAGAGGCTCAGGACTTAATTCTATGTCCCATAGATTATCAGCAGCCTGTCAGCAAAATTTAAGTGCAATGATTTTGGCTCCAAGCCAGCTGCAGTGTTTACCACAACTGCAGTGCAGTTTAATTAACTAAGATTCAGTGAGAAAACAAATTAATCATTATGCTCAGGGTGACTTGGGTGTCTAAATTGAGAAAGATCCAATGTGCATATGTTTAATATTGACCGGAAAAGTGCTTTTCCCCAAATCTGTGCTAATTCTCCATCTGTCAGTGGTGTTGTAAAACTTCTAACCAAGTAGAAATATCAATCTTTCAAAGAGGTTACCTAAGTACAGATGAAAGCACTCCTTTGAGAAGTTGATTGAGTTCATTTTTTTTTTTTAGAATGTACATTTAAACTACTGAAGTACATGTACATTGTTATTATTCGAGGGGAATGCACAAAAAGCGGTGCTTTGAGTTTACCTGATTCAAATGAGTGCAATATTTCCACATATATGCAAATATATATAACATCACTTCAGTTATTGGAAAAAGTTGCTGAAAGACAAAACTGTGCTTATATAGACAGATAGTGAATATAGATTGTAAATATATACTGATATAGATACAGAGACAGAGAGATCGATAGATAGTGTCATACACATTTGAATCATGTGACTTCAGTGTATGGCTCATTGCAGAGAGACCACAGACTGCAGCTATAACTCAACATGGTTATAGAAGTTAAGTTCTCAAAGACAACCATTTACAATTCCCTCTGGAATTCCACCCTGCTACATGTAGTACATGTAACTTATTACGGTCCACTGTTGCTGTTTTTCTCCATTTCCTGCAAATAGAAATGCTGTATTTATTGTAAGAAAACCAGAGTGCATAGATTATAGTAGTGATGAACTAAGTACCGAAGCTGCAGTTTTGTGTATGAAATGGAAAGTCCTTCTTGTCCTGCTTTTTTGATTTGCCCGGATCATGTTTTACAGAACTTCTTGTGTGACTTATTTTTCCATCTTTTAAATCAGCCACCGCCTTTTTACCGTTTATTGTGACAGTTCCTTCATTCTACTGGAACATGCTGTGTGTGTGCACAGTATTTAAACTGCTAGAAGTTTTTATGCTGCAACTGATTTACTAGAGGCAGTTGTTTTGTGTGATTCTAATACTGGGCAAAACTTCACATTTGTTGTACTCTGTATTATCTCAGCAGTTTTAGTCTGTCAGTTTTTTGTATTTTAATTATTTGCATTTAAGTAATAATGGAAGCGTTGGCGAATCTAAGTATAAACTGTGCATTTATTCCAGAAATAAACCTCTTTGATGTTAAATGTTCTGATGTGTTTCTTTGCACAACATGCTCAGCGATGCAAGATCACGTATGTTGACGCAAGCAGTGACTAACCAGAGTCCGATATTGCTGATAAGTTCCTGGAGTGAAAACCACACCTCTGCTATATGGCCACATCCTGTTGAGGATGTGGTTCTTACCTCCGTTGCAGAGTCTTATCAGCCACCGTGCTGCTTCACTGCTGCTCTAGGTAGACATCTTGTATTCGGCATGGCTACATTCCTACAGGCAGTTGTAATTTTGATCATTGCTTCAAGATCATCGTCGGGTAAGCCTGTTTGAGTGTTTTTCCCCCACTTAGCTGGGGTGCTCTATTGCTTTTACACCACAAACTGCTGAGGAACCCATGTCAGAATGCAAAAGACATGCAAAAGACTTGTCAAGGTAGCAGACAGAAGTGTTTTCACGTGGTACATTTCTTACTGTGGCCTAGTTTGGTCTATAACTGCGGTTTGAGGTGTTAAAAACTGTCTCTAAAACCAAACTGAACATTTTGTTAAAGTGATTGCCACACTGGGGATTAGGTTAAGTTAACTGGCTGGAACGAATGAGCACATTACACCACTGGGCAGGAATACTGATAAAGAACAGTCTTGCAAGCCTGTAGTAAAGTGTTATTTTTTAACCTGTTGTCTATTCCTGCAGTGAACATTACAGTTGGAGCAAATAACGCGTCCTCAGTAACCAGTGAGTCGACCACCCACACTTCTGTTTCAGTGACAACAGGGACCACAAAACTCGGCATCACCGAATCACATGGGTCAACGAAGCACTCCTCTCAAGCAACCACTCATACTTCTGCTGCTCCTTCGCCCAGCACAGCCACCACACATAAGGCCATTACTGAAACACCTCAACCAGACAGGCCAGAGTCAACCACCCATTCAAGAGCAACTGGACAGCATACAGCGTCTGTCACACCTTTTCATCAAAACACCAGCACCATCACTGGTCAGACAACAAAAACGGTCAAAGATGACACCGATGGAACAACCGGGCTAAAGACAACCAATCCTCTTTCATCTGCAGTGTCAGCCACTAAACAAGCTGATGCAACTGTTTCAACAAAAAACGTGCCCACAACCCCCATCAAAGGTACATGGATTTGCAGCAAGACACTAAAGAGTTCCAACCAAGGCTTTCATTTTCTTGCTTACAGTAAGAAAAAACTGTATTATGAATCAAATACGATCATGGGCTGAGTGCATCATTACATTCCTATTGATCACTTATATAATGGATAGTAAAAGCACTATTCTGTGTTTGCTCAGTTACTTTTATGATCAGTAGTGACAGCTCTATTGAATTCACTGACCAATCGATTCATCAGAATCAGAAGATTACGTGATTACTTATATAAAAGATGGTGACGAGTTCTCTATTAAATCTATTAATCATCAATAATAATATTCGATTACTAATATATTTATATAATATACTAATAGTATTCACTAATACTAATATATTTGACAGTGATAGCTCTATTGGGCTCTAACTATTTGATTTAGTGCCAAATAAATGACTGAAATAAATGATTATTTACATACAGTATACCCCCACTTTAACGCGGATCGGCAGTCGGTGTTTCAATCCATCGCGGATTTTTTCCGAAATAATACTTGTTCGCAGAAACCCATGCACTAATGTGGAAACTACAGATATCCTCCCATTTTTTTTGATGTTGTGGCCTCTGGGCCTTGTCCACCACACCCCCTCGTCCTCCTGCTGCGTTGCTAAACACCACGCCCAAACATATACAACACAGCAAGAGGACGAGGGGGCGTGGCGGCCGAGGCCTGGACGAAACAGCTTTTTTGTGTAAATATATCATTTTTCATGCATTTTAGTGCTAAATTATTAAGAAAAACATAATTTACTAATTTTGTAAAATAAATATTAATGTGAATTCAGCTACATTTCCATATAAAAAAATAATTTTTTGGTACTGTGGAGAGAAACAAAGCATCTTGGGATGGTGAAATACTGCTGTACTCAGAGGGGGGAGGTTTGAAAGTAGCCAATCCGAGAACGTTATTTATTTCTCCTTGCTGCTGATTGGTTGCTGCCCTTTGACGCAGCTACAGTCCAGAATTTCACCTGTGGAGCGTCTCGAGTGTTCTTGTGTTTTTCATTTTGTTCTTCTTAAAGCCCTGTACTTTTATCACTGTAAATTAATGTCTTATTTATGAAACGATAGCATAGCAAAGAAAGCATAAATGTCAGTGCAGTATATACAGGGGTAACATCGCTATTTTACATTCTAGCACTGCGGGAGTTCAGAGTAAACTGTACAGTACGAATACGGGTTTACCTTTAAGTTTTCTTTAAGTTTAATGTATTAAGCCAGTGGTTCCCAAACCACTGTATTAAGCTAAGTTTAAAATGAAATGTGTTTTGGGAGCATATTTGGGGGCATATTTAGGGTTTACATTTTTAGGCATTTTTTTACCACATCACAACATCGCGGTTTTTCACTGTAGGCAGGAGATCTTGGAACGCAACTGAACTGTACTAGTATAAACAAAGGTGACAGTTACATTGGTGGGTCTGCTTATTCATTTAAAACAATCTATGGATTACTCAGATCCTAATATAATTGATACTGACAGCAGTGCTGATTATTACTGATAACAGATTATTTAACTGCATGTGTTCTGTGGGACAGTCCCCCTCACTATTATCATGTAGCTTCAGGTGGTGTGGAAGGAAACAGCCTGGCGAGGAACCCAGGGCTCGTGGCCGTCCTGTGCATTTTCTTTATAGTCCTGGCCTTGATCCTTGTGGTTGTTATAGCCAAAGTCATCACCACTTGCAGGAAGCCGAAGTTTGAAAGGCTTGACGATTTACCAATGGTGAGTTTCTGTTTGCTCAGCTCACACCCTTTAGTAAAACTTTACACGTTGCAAACCATTGTGTTTCCTCTATCCATCATCATAGGTTACTGCAGGAAGACCAAACTGCTTTTTTCCATGCTTTTGATTTCTCTTTTCCTTCTCCTAGAACAAGATGAGTGAGGATTCACCATTTGCTCGATACCCTGCAAAATAGAGAAGCATTTTCAACAGCTGTGCACAACAGATGTGAAAAGACTTGTACATTCTGTCATGGAGTGTAGAGTGTCCTGTTGTCTGCTTTGTGGAAAAGCCACAGAAACACTACTGCACTGTGGACAAAAGCTCAATTTGCATGTAAATGAGGTTTTATGAAGTGGAAATATCTCTCCAAATCTCACACATGTCCAGTGACATTTATGGGTATATCTTTAGATAAAATACACTATTATGCAATAGGAAAATGATTATTTGTCTTATTTGGTTGTTAAATCATGCTTAACTGCTAACCAGCACATGGCAGAAAAGAAGATGTTGCTGTTATTTTTTTGTGTTTTTGTGCTTTCCAAGTTGCATTGTATATTTTTCTTTCGTTTGTGTGTATGTGCATGTGAGTTTGTCAGTTCAGTTCTGTGGTTTCGTTTCTGTGTTTGTTTGTAGGGATGGGTATTATTAGGATTTACTGATACTGGTTATCAATACCGATACTTATTGATGCTCTTATTGATTATACTTTCTATAATTTGTTGCACAATATAAGACATCACATAAGAATCGATTCAACAAGCCACATTGTTTCCAGACTTCCCTGTGTATATAATGAGTCAGGAGCAACGCCTACAAATGTCTGGTGGTGATGTGCCACTCCTGTCCCTCCGACTGATCCAGTCTATCATCAACTATTTGAAAATGCACCAATGGAAGAATGCAATAACACTGCATCAATGCCGAAAGCAGCACAGTTTGTTCAGGAGATTAGATTTCACTAACGACCAGTCAGAAACTGGTACAAATTTAGTTCTGTGCTCTACACCCTTCCTTATATGTTTATTTGTTTGTTTGTTTTGTTTGCCTCTAATATCTGGCCACATTGTGAAAGTTACTGCTTACGTGGCAACAGTGTTTGAGTCCAAGGATACAGAAAGCAACAAGAATAACCTGCTATGATTTTTTTCCCCGGTAGAAATAGTTACCTTTCAATAAACAGACGCAGGTGTATTAACTGTAAAATTACTACTGATAGTAAACAACTTTGAGGCCACTTCACAAGCAATTTTAATTATTGAAACAATCAAGTGCAAATATCTTGTCTGATATGTATTTTGGAATACGTGTTAAAAACTATTATGCAAAACTCTTCACATATTGAATAAAGGTTTTAGAGTGTACTGTTCCCTCTCTGGATTATTTTTAGATTTATAATTCCTTGTTTTTGTGATGCAAAAAAACCCAACACATTTACCAATTTAGCTTATTTAGCCAGGCTTGTACACATTATAATATACAAGTTATAAACAGCTATGTTACAATATGGATTTTTGAATGAAACACAACAATGTCAGAACAATGCACTATATTGTGAAATATATTGGATTTAACTGCAGAGTACCAAAAAAGTCTTTCATTTTAAAGGTTAAACAGGAAATTAAAATGGTCATGGAAAAAATTGTAACAAAAATTGTGATCTTGGTACAAAACAAATGAATGTCATTAAGTGGATCTCGGGGGATAAAACAGAACACAACATGTGGCATTTGGGCCCTTTGTAGATGCATTTGCCTCAAGACAAAATATATAAAACAGATGTTGCTTTACAGACATAGCATTGGGGTGAGCAACTTTGATTCCCTAATGAATATCTTTCTTTTTACAGCATATGAAATGCACAGTATATCCTACAGTCTACCAACACCCTGTCCCTGACAGAACTGTGAGCTATAAGGAGTGGCTGTATCTCAGACAGGGAACGGAATGGTTTCTGTTTCAAATCCCACTTAATGCTGAATCCTTTATGAGGGTGTTTGAACAGGGCTGTCATTGTTTATAGGTCCTCTGCTACAGCCAATCACTTAGATAGAAAAACGTTTGGAGAGTAAAGTAGCCCCTTTGCATGAACACACCACACCGTGTGAACAACGTGAAGTTCTTTCTCTTCATTTAACCTATTCACCAACTCCCTAACCACCAGGCCACCAACTGAGTGGCAATGTTTTGAAAATGTTAAACATCATTTGAGAAATGAGCCAAAGCATCAAAAACTATAAATACCAGGCTCCCTACAACAAGAACCAGGACCTGAAGCCCAGAACTATTAGTATTTTGGGTGGGCAGTACCCACCCATACCCACCCATACCCACCTCTGTGTTCATTCATGATGATCAACAGTCAGTTTGGTATAAGTTGCTCAATTTAAGGTCTAATACTGACCAGTTCCATAATGGGAATCATGTAGCCAAGCTTGCTTTAGCATAAGAACTAAATTTTAAAAAACCAAACAAGACTTAGAGAAACTTCACCTTCATTTCATGCAGGGTTGACTATTGCAATGCTCTCCTCCCTGGGATTCCCCAAAAGACAATTAGCTAGCTATAGCTCATTCAAAATCAAAACCAACAAAGCGCATTGCTCCAGTTCTCAGGTCTCTCAGTGGCTCCCAGTTCAGTACAGAATGGCATTACTCAAAGCATTACTCAGTTTACTCATAAGTCACACAATAATTTGGGCCATGAATATATTTCTGGCATGTTTGAAGTATATATTCATGGTTGGTTCTCTTAGATCTGTGGTAGCTGCTCAGCTAGTGGTGAGACGATCTGAAACGAATCATGGTGTAATGGCGTTTAGTTACTATGCAGCTCACTGCTGGAACAAACTGCCCATCAGTATCAGATCTGCACCGACTGAAGCCCTAAAGACAGTGGCATTCTCCTCCACCTTATTTTAAATGAAAGCACTTCTACTGCACTTTCAACATACTTTTATTGATTTTCTATGTACCCTTTTCTTTCTTTTCTTTTTTGCCTTATTTTATTCTGTTTTATTTTGTTTTTTATTATATTCATGTAAAGCACATTTAATGACCTTTTGTCGATGATAGTGTTCTAAAAAACTTGAATCTGTGGTTTCTACTTTTCCCACTAGGCGGTGCCAGAACTGATCTTTTGGAAATCAACACACTTCAGAGGTCTGAAAGTTGGTTGGCCCTTAAAAATGAGTTAAAAGCGTGAAAAGCATAAGATAATGAACCTAGACGCTAGTTAACTAGAGCTGGGCTGAGATTTGGGGGCTCAGAATGAAAGATGTCAGATTGTGATTTCTGAGCAGTCTTTCACTCGTCCAGAATCAAACACTGAAACGTTTGAAAAACGCGGAAACACACTTTTACTCAAAACGGAATTGCTTTAAAACTGAAAGCAGCTTCTTTACATGCTCCTTTGTTTACATCGGGAGTTACTCTGGCTGCACCACGTGACCACATAAAGCGTCACCTGCGAGGAGCCCTGCTTCAGAGTTTGAAGTGTAAGAGAGAGCATGAAACATGTAGTCCAATGTTCTGCAGTCTGGTTCACTGTCTTCTTCATTTAAAACTTTTTTTCTGTCCGTCAGTCGCTTCGTCTAAGTTAGAAGACAACATTTTTAACCAACACAGCTTTCAAGTAAGTGCCACTCATTCTTCCTTTGAATAACAACACTTTACTTCAGTGTGTGGTATGTTTTCCTAGGGTTAGTTAAAGGTACTGTCATGTTTATGCAACTTAAGTCTATTTTAAAGCTATGCACACCAGCTGACACTGTCCATTCATATTTTATAAACTTTCATAAACCTAAAAAAATGCAGTGGTTTTTTTCTCTCTCTTTTCTCTCTCTCCCTTTCTCGTTACCTCTGTGTAGTGTATTTAACTCGACTTAGCTGAAGGTACTGACATGTTTATGTAACTTAAGTCTATTTCAAAGCTCAACACACCAGCTTAGACTATTCATTCATTCTTCAAAAACTTTTATAAACCTAGAAAAATACATATTTCTTTTCTGAGTCAGTTAAGTGCAGAAGTGACAGTTTGGGGTGATGCAGTTGAGAAAAGACGTGTAGAAGTAAGAAGATGCAGGAAATCACGTATCCTAAGTGTGTCACTCACTGACTCAACTTACGGGGATTCTCATTTTCCTTCATCTCTCTCTCTCTTTTCTTTCTCCCTGTCTCTCGTTTCTCTTCTCTCTCTCTCTCATTTCTCTCCCTCTCATTTCTCTCTCTCTTATTTCTCTTTTTTCTCTCTCTCTCTCTCTTTTTCTCTCTCTTCTTTCTCTGCCTCTCTCTATCTCTGTCTGACTGTCTATCTGTCTGTCTGTCTGTCCGTCTCTCTCGGTCCCCCCCCGCTGGGCAGAGTTGTATCATAACTTGTTACATGTACGTCAGGGAGATTTTGACGGCCTTTTCAAATGAGAATCCTAATTAATAATCATAAAAATACTGATGGCCTCTTCAAATCAAACTACATTTTTTCTCTGCCCTATTTTAGTCCTGCACATTTAGTTCCCTATTCCCTTTTTTGGGTTCTGTTCTGATAGTTCAACTCCTTCAGTACTGGTCGTTCTAATGAAGCAATGTCTTCATGCAATCCAGCAAAAGTTTGCTTTTTAACCATTGAAGGTGTTGGTGAATCGGTGCATGAATGGCTGAGGCTGAACTGCTGCAGTCAGAATAGTGAGATATATTTATATATGTTGGTTTTGTGACATCTAAAACACTAGAATTTGACAATGGGCTGTTTTTCTAGCTTAGATTGCATTAATTGACTGTATGTGTGTGCTGAACATTTTTGAGACAATATTTACAGACTTTGTTTTTTAAATTTACAGAAAAGTGATAATATGGGCCTTTAATATAATGAAAGGCCTCACACTCACAGTGTGTAGCAGTAGAACTCTGCACTCAATTATTTTTGTTGCCTAATACTATTCTTTTATCCTTTTGACAGCTATCGTACTTCTTATTATAAGAAATAACACTTTCTCCTATTTTCGGCCTGCTTTACTCACCACTTGGGAAATTCACCATGCCGTCCTCTGGGTGGTGTCTCAGTCCCACACACTGACTTCATAAAAAAATTTCAGCCAAGCTCCTAATCAGGTTTTGCCAGCATTTGTGGCATCGCTGCCCAAACACATTGTGCTAGTATCTACTTTTTTTATAGCCGTCAACGAAAAGCTTTCATTTACTTATTAGAGGGCAACAAGATTAAGGGCAAGAAAAGATTAAGATGTTTCTGAATGAATGCATTTTCCTCTCCCTCAAATATCAGCACCTTATTCCAATGGAAAGGATTTGGCATAATGAAAATGTCCCTTTAATGGGAGACTTCGACATTAAACTGCTCAGTCAAAGACGCAATAAAAATGGTTCCAAATCAGTGCACTCAATTTAGAAGTGATTGTACGTCTTGAGCTGGAACCACGGCCGTCACTGGTGTCTTAAATGAGCCTTGATAAGCGCAGCATTGTGCATCTATTATCTTTCATATTTCATTGTCTATCATGCTGGAGTGCAGTCACTGTCAGTGCTCTACTGTTTGCATCAGAAATCCCCTGCTGAGGGAAGCGACAGTCTACTTGTATAGTTTCCTCATGAATGTTTGATAATATATTGATTTAGATCTCTAACATTGCACTTGAGCCTTTGAGGAGGTGTGGAGTCTCAGTTCAATTTCATTACAGACTGACACAGCGTCTGACTTTGCCTGTCAGTTTGCAAAGAAATTGAAGTGGAGGATCAATGCTGTTATTATTCAGCCCCGCTTTATTACCCCAGATGATTCTGTGAGTCTGCGTCAGTGCGCAGGACACTTCAAAGGAGGTCCTGTCTGTACTTTATGATGTCCCATGATAAGTGTGAACTCAGGGAGCACAGTTTAATCGATTGTAGCTTCCAAATGGTTAATATTTGAAGGAATGTACTGTTAAGAAAAACCTCACAACTTTTGGCCTTTAATTTTTTTACCCCTTGGTAAAAAGCCAGATATACTTTACATTGTTTTAACATTTCATTATGATTTAACCTACATGAATGGTTCACAAGTACATGGAGGTCTTGTTATATTGACATACATTCCTTCTTTCTCCTGTAAAGTTATTGTTTCAGAGATAAGAGGCTTTATCACGACAGTGTTGATTTACTCTCATGACTAGCCTTTGCTCATTTTATGTGTTTTTTTTCTCCACATTTAAGGTGGTGAAATGTATATGAGTTTTGAAACTTGCCCCAGGTCAAGTGACTGTCTTGAGTACAGCCGTGACTGTAATTCTGAAATGTTTCTGTATTTTTCTTTTTTTTTCAGACGTATATGCTGCTTCTTGCCAGATACAAGACAACCTAAAGGGCGAATTCTGTGTCAATGTCCCATCTATCATCAGAGGTAACACACATGCTTATGTACTGTTGCCACCCATATGTGAATCATCATGACTCATGTCTTAGCTGTCGTAAGAAAACCAGAGTGTGAAGAGAAGAATCTATTTAAAGTTTTTAAAAAGTCAGCATAATACAAAGGTTTCCGTAGAACTGGACGTATAAGAAAACACATCTTCAGGTGTGAAACAGTTTTCAGTTCTGAAAACAGTATTTAATTTTGGTTTTGATATTTAAAGTATTCTACACGGCTTTACGTGAGTTGGCTTTATTGGTGAAAGAACAATTCTTAGAGGATTAGTTTAGAAAAAAAATCAAGTTTGCACATTTTTCACCTTTCCTTGGATATATTTGATTAGCCAATACATGTTTAGTGTCCATATATTGCTTGTTCAGTTTAGCACTGTAGCTACAAGGCTAATGTTGCTGAAAAAACATCAGAAGTCAACCATCACCCAAACAGCCCAAATCATTTTCAAAGGAAATGTAATGATCTGTTTTTACCGAAACTATGTTGGCCAACTGTTTTGTTCTGTTGTGCTGGCTACTGAGTTCTAGAAGCAACATTTGGACACTAAAAACATCTTTGCTGATTGATCATTTCAAGCAATTTCGGGCCATTTATGTTGGTCCATTCCTAATGAAATGTTGACAGTGATGACATGATTAACTCTGAAAACACTATAATACAGTGATTTTTTTGAGTTTATGTTTTTGAATGCTTTATGTAAAATACCGCTGCCTCCTTATAACATGTTTACATATAATCTAATTGTGGGTGGAGTAGGGAGTTATGCCGTTATAAAGTCTTATCTAGCTCACATAAGGACTTTCCTGTGAGCTCATTGCCCACCCAATCCCAGTACAGAGTACACACACTTATCTGCCAAACTTGGATGATTAATTTGACCTGCAATTAACACCTCAGGAAAATCTCAGCAAGTGTTGAAGTGTCATGAAAGCCAACACTGAATAATTAGCTTTGTGAGAAGTGCCAGGTGCAAGTCTCACATCATTATAAAGAGAACAGATGATAAAATCTACCTTACAACTTGTTTTTGAGTTAATAACATACTGTAAGTTTGTCTCAGCATTAGTACATACGATTATGCAAGTTAGTCCTAATACAGTTTCAAAGAGTTTCGAGTATCTTGACTCATTGGCTCTCTCCAGTGGAGACGCGTCATATGTAATCGATATGAGTTTGAAGACTCATTCCACATTGAATAACATTATTTAGGTCACAATAACGTGGTAACGTGGACAAAGCCTGCTTTCACCTGCTACCCTCTATAGTCATTAATGCACATGGGAGTGAAGGATAGTCCATCTGGGTTCCCATAGTAGATCAACTGTAGCAAAAATTACTGAAAAGGTTAGAAAGGTGTCAGAACACACAGTACGTAACAGCTCACTGCTTGTATAGCCTCAGACAGGTCAGTGTGCCCATGCTGACCTTTATTCATTTCTGAAAGCTCCTACACTGGGCATGTGAGCATCAGAATTGGACTATGAAGCAATGGAAGTAAGTGACCTGGTCTGATGTTGTGAAATCATGTTTTTTTTACAACATATGGGCTGTCAGGTGTGTGTGTGTGTGTGTGTGTGTGTGTGTGTGTGTGTGGTTTACCTGGGGAAGATATGACAGCAGGAGGCACTGTGGGGAAAAACGAAAACAGATGGTGGCAGTGTGATGCTCTAGGCATGTTCCACTGGGAATCCTTGGTTCCTGGCATTCATGTGAATGTTACATGTACCACCTACATATACATTACTGTGGTCGAAGTAAACCCCTTCATGGCAATGGCGTTCCCTAGTGACAGTGGCCTCTTTCAGCAGGACAATAGATGATCTAACACATTCCCATTTGAACATTTTAAGCCATAATTTGGAATTTGATATGTTTACACAATGTATTTGGCTCACTTAACAAAACCATAGCCAAATTCCAGCAGTCAACACATGCCTCTGTGAATAGTCACTCCTGATGAAATTTTGTAGACTCATTCAAAATGGCATACAGATGCTATTTACCCAATTTCAAACAACTCAGTCATAAGATGTCATTACATTAGCAGGCGCTTTTATCCAAAGCGACTTCCATTCCCCAACTACAGTCTCCCTGGAGCCACTTGGTGTTAAGGGTCTTGCTCAGGAACCCAGCAGTGGTATGCTGAAGGTAGGATTCGAAACCCATGATCTCTTGGTCCAGAGGCATGTATCCTGCCTACTAGGCCACCACTACCCCTGCAATAAGCTACAACATGTTTTCCTCTGTTCCTACAAAACATGGATTGGTCTGTCATCAAAATTCATTTAGTCTGCAAATACTTATGTAACATTTACAAAATTAAAAGAGGAAAACAAACAATAGTGTTCAGTCTGTTGTTACCAGAAATATCAACACAGTAACACACTTTAATTAAAACACAAAATAGCACATTGTATCATTAAAACCTTACATGTTCTCTTAACGTGCAGCATCTAATTATATGTATCGTGGAGTGCAGTAGAAACAAGTAAATGATGTACAGCTAGAGGACATCCGTAATCAACAATCTGAAAGATTGGCTCTGATGATTATGAGTGTAATTTTTCAAACAAAACAACCAGATTAATGTGGATTAATTAAGTGTTGTATTTCGAATCCCTGAATATTTTCATTACTAATCATTATCATTCATTGAACACTGATGAACCCAGCTCTTGATGCATGCTGATTTCCTATGTGATGTTCTTCATGTGTCTCTTAGTTGAAGCTGTTATGTCTATGGCATTTAATGAAGAGATTCCCTGCTGATGCTCCCTGAGACTGAACCTCAGGATGCAAACACGAGCAAGAGAGATACTCAGAGATCAGATGAGAGGGAATATGAGAGAAAGAAATGGACTTGTATCTTGAATTTGTTATTGTTTTGGTAAATTGATGGATATGATCACACTTACCGCAGCGTTGTGAGAGAATTTCTTGACACAGCGTGACGCAACTCAAATTTCAAGCTAGCACCTAATTTGGAATCAAGCTGATCACAGCAGAAAACAAAAGTTAGATACCGGAGGAAAGAAGAACGAATGTTTTTTGATTCTGTCTCATACTGGTCCAAAGTCTTGTGAAAGCCGCAGGGTTCATGTGTGATGGGGTTGAGGTCGGGGCTCTGTGCGGGGCAATCAAGTTCTTCCACACTGAACTCATCCAACCATGTCTTTATGGACCTTGCTTTGTGCACTGAGGCACAGTCATGCTGGAATAGAAAAAGGCGTTCCTCAAACTGTCTCCACAAAGTTAGAAGCATGGCATTGTCCAGAATGTCTTGGTATGCTATATTTTTTGCATTTGTAAATGTAAAGTGTCCAGTTATCATATGTGAACACACCACAGGACACAGTGTGAACAGTGTGAAATTCTTTCTCTGAATTTAACACATTCACCAAGTGAAGCAGCAGGCAGCCAGGAATGCAGCACCCGGGGGAGCAGTGTGGGGATGGTACCTTGCTCAAGGGTACTTCAGTGGTGCCACTGGTAGTCCTGGGATTTAAACCCACAACCCTCTGATCGCAGAACACAGGGGCAACTCCCTAATCGTCGGTCCACCAGCGACTCAGACTGTCTCCACAAAGTTGGAAGCATGCCGTTGTCCCAAATATCTTGGTATGCTGAAGCATTAAGATTGTCTTTCCCTGGAAGTAAGGGGCCTACCCCAAACCCTGAAAGACAGGTGTGTCTCAATACATTTGTCCTTATAGTGTCCTTATGTTTGAGACCAGTATTACATTCCCTTTGTTGTAGAAGAATAGTTCAGCTAAATGCTTGGTGTCCAAATGTTGCTTAGTTTAGCTCTGGAGCTCTGAGGTGAAAGTTGCTATCAATCACCTGAAGTCAGTACTTACCTTAAATACAAAAACAGTATCCAACAACCTGCTCAAACTCTATCTAAAATGGTCTGTTTAAGTTTTCTTGCATTGGTGCTGTGAGTGATTTGTTTTTTTTTTCTGCAGTTTGCTGACTTGTTGCTAGCTATGTATTTCTTCTCATAGTTCAGTGGAGTGATTGAGAGGTTTAATCATAGTATTTTAAGATGACTCTCTTTAGTTAGAGCTTTTAAAGGTCCCTTACATCTTCTGAGAATTGTTATCCCCTGAAGCCCACTTATGATATTTCTAAGATATTGTTTAACCATTGTTTAGCCTTCCTCAGACTCATATATATGCAAATGACCTGTGTTCTGACTGACAGCAGGGTATTGTGCTTTCTTTGAAAAGACAGTTGCTTACAGCTTCAGTGGAGCTAGTGGGTAAATTGGCAGGGCTCATTTGCTGTTGGCTGAATAGGTAGATGTATGTGATTGTTTTTTGGATTGTTGTAAAAAAACAGGTAAAATGGGCTGTTTTTAAAGTGCAGTTTTTATAAATGGACTGTGTAGAATGGGGAGAGAACCGTTTCTGTACAACATCAAACTCATTTAAAAAAATAAATTTGTTTTTTCATTGACATGGAGCTTTAAAAACTCTACAGGTTAAAGAAAAAAAGATGTTCAACTGGAGTGTTATTTGTATGCAAATGTGCTTTACAAGTCAACAGTGTTTTGCTTTGGCATATCAAGCATGTAACATGTGCCTGCACTGTTAGTGTCCGCACGTATTATTCATGAGCCAGGGAGAAAATATGAGATATTTTACACTCCCGCCTATCCCAACTTCAAACCAATCATTTTTAGATTATGCAAATAAGTTGTCTGCAATTGGATAAAACATCCGCTGCAACAGCCTACATTGATTTGATAGATGTTCTTAATGGTAGGTTTGTCATTTCTTACATCAGGGACGCCAGCCCCAGGTGTAATTTCCCCCTCACCCACCACCTCAACAGGATTAGCCATGGGTACTATTATGCATGTATGACATTTGCCTGCGCCTTATTGTCGAGCAGATGGAGACACAGTCAGACCGTAGTCACTTTCTGGTGGTGACTCTTACACAGCAGGGCTGCTTGACACATTTCTGTTGTTTTAAGGCCAGGACAGGGGCATTAAAGCAGGTCGAAACGAAACACTCAGTACAAACGCTAGGTTTTGTAATTCTGTGCTAGTAGTTTGAATGATCAATTTATTCTTTAAGTGCAAGGACTGTGCAGTTAACTCTGCAATCTGCACAATTTTGTAGCATTAATTTGAATATGCACTGCATAATGTCAAGCTTATTACTTTGCTAAATAGGTAAAGGCACGCTTATGCATTTTATCAGCAACTACTAATTTGTTTTCATTTACACCAATACATACATTGTTGGACTGAATAAAAAAATGCGGATGTTAATTTTATTAATGTAATGTCACTCAGCACTGCACAATATTACATATAAAGGGAATTTTTGCAGCAATAGTTGTTGTAAATTTTTTCAGTAAGTGTTAATCAGTTTGGATTGGATGAATGTGTTACAGGCCATTTTGCAGAAGCACTTTTTTATAAGCTTGTTGACCTTCCCTATACATTGCTTTTAGGGACCGTAATTTTCATGCTATATGATAGATTCTCAGTGCTGTTCAGGTCAGCATGATAACTGGGCCTTGCAGTGACATTTTTAAATGCACTGAGAGGAAGCTTTGGACCTGTATTGTAGTCATTTACATACTATAAATGTCATTTCTTAGTTTCATCCAGGGGGACAGGTTTTCTTGTTGTTTTGCCTGCAAATTAGTCACTGCATTCTGACTTTTAACACTAGACAGAGATCAGTGATCTAGTATTTCAGCCACCACCGTACAAAACGTGGACAGTACGAGGAGGTACTGGCAGTACATATCAGCCTTGCACCAAATGGGTGTGTGAGAAACAAACTGTTTCCTGGGCAAATAGAACCATAGCAATGGCATCAGCTTGTCCATTTGGAGAAAAGATGAGTTTCCAAATACCAAGCCAGTCCTCTTGGCCAATAAAATAACCACAGAAATGTGAAGAGGCGGGATTTCAACGCCTCCCAGTGTGCGCAAGCAGTCAAGCTGGGTGTCCTCAATTCCACAGCGAAAGCATAGCGAATCCAGGCATCACTGCCAAGCTCCAGGCAGCTGAAATATATCAAGACTGCTTCTTCAATAGTTGCTGAATTTATAGAGGATTTCACTACTAAACTAACCAGACTAAGTAGTATACTGGATGGCCTTTGGTATTGTATTCAGAACTGTTTTCATATTCAGAGTAACTCTAAATGAGCACCAGTTTCTTGCCTTTGAATGTGTCTTTTCTTACTCAACAAATCCTGAAATAGCTCCAAAATCTTTTCTAATGATCTTCTGTAAATAGAGGGCTCCAAATAAAAATGGCCTTCAGATTCCATTAGGTGTTTTTTTATCTGAAAGGTGTATAAAAGAACATAACCTTAAAAGTAAGATCCAGTAAAATGTGGTCTGTTAAGACTCACTATGGGGTAACAGCATAATAAATAGGCCTATTAAGGTTCTAACAACACGATGCTGCCCTGTAAATTACTCCTGACTGAATAGCAAACAATTTCCATTCCATTCCGTTCAGCTCCAATTGACATCATTCCAAACCAGTGAATAAAATGTAATTTCATTTACAACAGCACTCTGTAAGCAAAGGATTAAGCAACACTGAGACAGGAAGAACCTCCAAAAGAGCTTTTAACATTTCCTTGTTAAGCAGAAGCTGAACAGAAGTTTGTGGTTTGTATATAACAGCCACAATGTGAATTCTGCAATTCAGCAAAGGTTTACAGCTCAAAGCTTACAAGTCAGCACAACCTGTATCCAAAATGTGCAATAAATAAGATATCCTGGTACGGTACATCTATGTACATCTAATAAAATAACCTCAGTATTTAATTCAATTTAGTTCATTCAGTTCAGAATGTATTGCTTAATCTCAAATGATTACAGCTATTTATATTAAACACTATGTATTATATTTGTACATAACAGTAATGTATCTAAACTGATCAGTCATAACATTAAAATGACCTACCTTGTGTAGGTCCCCTTCACACCACTAAACAGCTCTGATCTGCATGCATCAGAACACTTTGCCCAGCAAATCCCACAGATGCTTGTATTGGATTGAGATCTGGGAATTTGGAGGTCAAGTCAATGCCTTGAACTCTTTGTCATGTTTTTCAAACCATTCCTGAACAATTTGCAGTGTGGCAGGGGTCAGTATCCTGGTGAAAGAGGCCACTGCCATTGACATGAAGGAATAAACTTGGTGTGCAACAGTGTTGTAGGTAGTCAAAATAACACCCACATGAATGTCATGATCTACGTTTTCCCAGCAGAACATTGCCCAGAGCATCACACTGCCTGCTCCGGCTTACCTTCCTCCCATTGTGCACCATAGTATCATGTCTTCCCCTCGTAAGCGACACACATGTAAACCGATATCCACATGATGTAAAGAAACTGTGATTCATCAGACCAGGCCACCCTCTTCCAGTAGTCAGTGATCCAGTTCTGATGCTCACATGCATTGTTGGGACTTTCAGACGTGGACAGGGTCAGCATGGGTATTGTGATTGGTCTACTCTGAGCAGCTATGCAGCCCCCCAAAAAGTGTTGATACTTTTCTATCAAAGCAAGCATTAATATTTTTTATTAGTTTGTGGTACAGTAGCTTTACTGTGGGACTGGAACAGACAGGCTAGCCTTCGGTCCCTACATGTATCACTTTGCCTCGGCACCAATCACCCTGTCGTTGGTTCACCAGTTGTCCTTCCATGGTCCACTTTTGGCAGGTACTGACCTCTGTACCCCATGAGTACCCCACAAGACCAAATAAATTGATCTGACCCAATCTTCTAGACCCTTGTTAGAGTCTCTCAGATCCTTATGCTTGCCCATTTTTCCTGCTACCAACGCATCATCTTCAAGATCTGATGGTCTGTATGCTGCATACTAAATCCTACCCCTTGACAGCTGCCATAATAGCTAATCCATGTTATTCACTACACCTGTCTGTGGTTTTAATGTTGTGACTGATCAGTGTATATTAAATTTTAATGTACTATAATAACAGTAAGATCCAGTAAAATGTGGTCTGTTAAGATTCACTATGGGATCCTGTTAACAGCATAATAAATAGGCCTTTTAGGGTTCTAACAACATGATGCTGCCCTCTAAATTACTCCTGACTGAATGGCGAACAATTTCCATTCCATTCCATTCAGCTCCAAATGGCATAATTCCAAACCAGTGAATAAAATGTATTTTCATTTACAACAGCACTCTGTAAGCAAAGGGTTTTTATATACTATAAATATACTATATAAAATACTATAATAACAGAGTATTCTGAAAATAATAATGTAAAAGAAATTACCGTATCAGAGCACTGGTCCTGTATATAAGCTTACTTAGCTGCTATAGCAGTACAGGTAACTTCTATAAGTAAAGAATACAGTAACTTCTACATTGGGACGGCAACAAATGTAAATTGTTGGATTGTAAATGGAACCGTTTGCATCTTATACACAAGACCCGGTAGCAGTTACAAGCTCTCACTACAACATCACAGAGCGGAATGTAACACCATGTCTGTCTTAATGTGACACTACGGAATTAACAAATTTACCAAAATATGAAATGTCATCATGGTTGGTATAACAAAAGAGGTAAAGTGCATCAGTATGTCTCTGAGGCAGAAATAGCATGTTAAACAATAGCTCATGTGAAATATACTGCAGATGAAAAAATAAAAGGTAATTTGCAAAAAATAACAATCCACCCCCAGTGCCACAGTATTCAGACACAGGCTGCAAACCACTGGACACTTTTACCAATATGTTTTTCTAATTGCTGTAATAACAGTAATTGTAGCTAATTACGGGTAAATCCACCGTTGTAACCTCTTTGACCTGTGCCTTTGACAATGAACATTTGTGCAGAAATCAGCTGTATTAAGGAATACAGGTGATAACTGTGGAGTTTCGGCTACATTTTTTACAGTGTGTCAATTCTGAAAACACTATTTACATTGTTTGATTCCTATCTACAAGCTTTGTTTGGACAGTTCTTTCTAACCTATTTGAACCACAGCATGCCTAAACAGAGTGTGAGAACAGGTGACTGAGCTTAACAACAAATAGGCTGCAGAAACAGGGATGATGAGTTCAGCACAGGAGGACTTGGTGCCCAAAAAAAACCAGTCAACATCTGTGGTGTGGGATTACTTTGGATAACACTTACAGGGTAACACAACAAACCTATAACACAACAAATACCTGAGGCAGCGTCACAAAGATGTCTGTTTTAGAGACATGTTACAGGTCTTTGATAAAGATCTAATTGTTATCCTTTGGAAAAATGTTTCATATTCACACTGTAAAACATGTCTGTGTGTGTCAAAATCGTGATTAAAATCAAAATCGTAATATTGTTCAAGAAAATCGTGATAGGTTTCTTTTGTCCATATCGCACAGCCCTACACTGCAGTACTGGATGATAATAAAGTAACACAGTACTGGACCATATAAAGCAAAACACAATGCAACACTAGACAGTGTAAAAATGCACACATTGCAATACTGGATGTTGTAAAAATGCAAACAATTCAGTTCACTAGGACTATTCATGCTGTTCTTGAAAAAAAAACATGCTGCTGGTTAGTGATCTTTAAGTTCTGGAGATAACCAACATGATCTTGGAAAAGCTAAATTTTGATTTATTGTAATTTATCATGATGATGATAAATGTCATATTGCCCAACTGTATAGGGAAGTGTAAGGTAATGAACTAAAGGTAAACTTTTTAATTATAAGCTGGTATATTTCTTCATCTTGTATTTTGTTGTTGTTTTATAAAAACAGTAAACCAACGATCTGCCCCTCAGCATGGTGAAATCACTGTAAAGGATGACCTCTCTTTGTGTATTGCTTTAGTGACGTATTGAGCAGATTGTGTGCAAAAAGGTAGATGTTGTAGAGTTGTGGTACACTTAATATTGGTTATGCAGTGTAGTCACCCTCAGTCATGGGTACTGCACACCGCAATCCCAAATTAGTACTAGACAAACAATATGTTCAGAGCGATAAATCAACAATTCCCTACGTGGCCATTCAGCCTCTGGACTAATAGATAAAATGGAGAGAAGACAAGAGGTCCAGTACTGTGGGATTTCCACTCTGTTGCCACGAGTCAAGTGATTGATCACCTAAGTCTCCTGTTAATAGGAAAAGGCAACATAAAATGTCCTCCTGTCATTTCTGTCAAAGGATGTGTGTGTGTGTGTGTGTGTGTTTGTATGATCTATTGTCTTTCACACTTTTCTAATGGTTTAACACCTCTTATGTCCACTGAGACAACAGAACAGATATGTGGATTGTAAGAAAGTGAGAGTGTGAACACTTGTGCTGTGTGTGTCAGTCGGAGGTGGGTTATTTACAGCAGCTTCCAGACGAAAAGTGTGAATTTTTATTATTTGTGAATTTTGCTTTGATATGTTTAAATCAGGGTAAAGACTACTTACTGTGAAATAGTCCTTCTGTCCTGTGATTCACACAACGAGCAGTTAAGCAGTGGTAAAGGCTAGCAGAGTGGGCCTTGATTTTACAGCATGTTGGATTTACTGTTTATTTTGAGGTTTGAGCAATCCGGAGACACGACTTTTTGGAGAGTTTGTGGAGAGTTCATGAACTCTGCATTCTTTTAAGGGCTGCTTGACCAAACAATTAACATTATTTATCTCCAGACGTACCGTACAGACGAAAAATGAGCAACATGAAATGCCGTCAATATTTTTCCTTATGATGTCAGTTGGAGGCGTTATTAGATTGGCTTCTGTGGAACATAAAGGATTACGCAATTTATTGCAATTCATATCATGTGTCACCAGTTAGGCCTACAGTAAATCCATCCTACTCATGCAGATTTGATTCTATTTGTTTTATCAAACGCTTTAATCCCTCTGCTATGGTCCGCTGTGCTGAAACTAGGCGTTATCCTGCCCTAAGTCTGTCAGGCCTTTATAGACAGGATGTTTTGAGTTGGGATGTCATAGTACTTCAGAGAAAATTCATAGAGCTCCCACAGTGATGAGTTGTGTTTTCCCATCTGAGTATCTAAAAATATTTAGATAGCTTGCTGCAGTGATTGGTTCTCAAGAGCTTGTCCTCATGTCTGCAGCCATATCCAATATAAAAGTAATTTCAAGACATATTGTTTTTCTTTCAAAATCAGTTTTACCTTTGTGTTGCATATATGATGCTATTATACTACAGTTTGAAAGTTTGATGATGTTTTGATATATATTTGATATACATTTGACAATAAATTGACTCAATGCAACATCACTACTGCTTAGGTTTTTAATAATTTATTGGAGCGTCAGATTATGCCGTAATAATTTAGGATGATGTATAACATTGAGAAGAAAATATTAAACATTAAATATTCAGAGTATTTCATATTTGAAAAGCAGTGTGTATTAAAAAAATATAGGTGGGTCTGTTAATATAGGTGGGTCTGCACTGCTTTTGTCATTACTGAATAAAATAATATGACGTATTGATATGACAAGTGATGGTATTGTTCATAGACATATTATGCTGCCACAAATATTTTTTTCAGCAAAGCAAGACACAGATTCAGCAAATCTGTTCTGTGGCATCTGTGACCCATGTTGTTTTGATCTCTCGTTGTTTGTGCCCACAGAGGCGACGTGACTCCCATGGCTTCTGTATGCCAGAGTCAGTCCCTAAGCCCAGCTATGCCATTCGTAGACGGTTCTCTGGACCTCTTCTCTTGCCTCCTCTTGCCCGGCGCCACTCCACCCTTGACACCAAGAAACTACTGGACCTGGAGGCCCTCTACAAAACAGCCTTGGCCAACATCGACACCAGGAATCTGGACACAATTAGTGATGCCCAAAGTGAGCACAGGTCAGTCATCAGCCCTTTTTAACCCATAACCTCTAACCTGAGTCATTCATCTAACACCAGTGGAAAGCACATACCTCTGTTACTTTAATGAGACATTGGCAGCTGGTGTGGAAAACCTGACATGTCTACATCAGTTCAACTGTTCACTTCATAGTGCAGAGGTGGCTGCAGGTTTTCTTCGCCACCAGGCAGGAGCAAACCTGATTCTGCTTATTTAATGATCTATGACCCAGCCACAGCTGTCCATAGCAACTTCTTCTCAGCTGGACAACCTTGGCAGAACATTGGTAATAATCTTATTTAACCTAGCGAGGAGGTGTTGTGCACAGCTCCTAAATTTAGTGTGTGATTCTTTTTTTACTGTCACTCAAGCCACACTGTTTCTTAGTAGCATATGTAGTCACATTTTATTCGTCATGTTTATAGCTGCTTTCCAATCTGCATAGTTTTGATTAGCCACAGCAGTAAATTCCAGCCTGGTAGCATTTTATCTTGTTGCGATAGTCTTCTCAGATTCTCAGACCTATTTTTTGGTGAGTTATAGGAGTGAATGAGGAGGGAGACACCAATAGCCGCCACTGTCATGCATTCAGACAGGCCTTCTCAAGCTCAGGCAGGTATCTCCAATACTCCTGAGTAACATGGATGGGTCAGGTGGTCAGTTTTCAAGCAGTTTAATAGTTTTGTTTGTGGTTTGTTAGAATTAAAACCTGCAACCAGTTCTTTACATATTGGATTGGAGACTTCTACCTATACTGTTTACCCTGTGTGGTGAAAGGCAGTTGTCAAAGCAACATGCACAGAGGCTTCTAAACAGATTAAACACTTCAATGCAAGCAAACCAGCTACAAAAAGTGTCATGTATTTGCCAACAAGTAAAAAAAATCTTGTCCCTGGTCTCGTTCTATACACAGAGCTCATTTTCAGAGAACAGAATCTGTGAGTTTAGCCAACCAGAGGTTAGGTTGGCATCCCCCAGCTGCTGTCGCTTCTTTCACTGCCTGAGGTTACAAGAGATCAGCTCCTTTATTGTGCTTTTGTGTGTGCGTCCACATATTTCATTACACTGTGTGTCTGGGCTCCACTGACGCAGGGCAGTTATGGAGAAGTCAAAGGCTAGTCACTGCCTCAGAACATACAGACACCAGATCAGCACACACAACAGGAAGCCCGAGTAATTTGGTTGTTTTGCAGCTGCGCTCATATCTTCTCTCTCCCCTCTCAAATGAATGTTAATTGCTTGTCAGATCAAATGGCAGAAAGATTAAATGGGAGAAAGGTCAGAGAGAGGGAGCGGGGGCAGTGATTTTTTTTTTCTCAGGTGGTTTTCGTTCCCTCCGCGCTGCACATTGTAGCCCTTCATGTTTACTAAAGCTCTTAAAGGGCAGTGTGACGTGAACATGAATACAGAGTTGGAAATGACTGGATGAGTCTGCTTGCTCTTTTACTGGAAAGTGTACATTTTGCTGTCAGACCTACTAAAGCCCTGCCCTTTGACTAACAGACTTCTTTGAATACATTTGAGTTCAAAACCTTCTCAAAACTATTGCATCAGGCAGCATATTCATAACCATGTCATTTAATGATTTTTCATGAGGTAGACTTTAGATGTTTGATTCCTATCACCATCGTTGTGAACAATTCTGACTTGGTCAATATCTATAGAACAGAGCTTTTCATATCAAACAATCAAGCACAACTTTATTTACATATAAACCACTTCATTTTGTTGAAGTTTTAAATTCCTCTTTAAGGCTAATTTATATACTATATGTCTACGCTGTTGTAACAAAACAGTACATCTCCCAAACAGAGGTTTTATAGTAAAAAGCAGTGCACTTCTTAACACTTATTTGTATTTTGAACTGTTTTTATGTCTTTTCTGGTTTTGATCATGAAATATTTACATAATGTGAATAGCAGCTGGTGCTTTCAAATGGTGTAAAAAAAAGATGGGGTTAGGAAATTTTGCTAGAGCACCACCACACCAATTATAATTACACACCCACACAGACATATGTGCACCATCATGCCCCATTTTCCCCATCTACCCCGTCAGAGCTGATTCTGCTTTTTGCTTCTGGTTACTGAAACTGAGGGGGGGCTTATTTATATATATATATTATATGGATCAGGTTTAGATGTGGTTTATAGGAGATGTAAGACATCATGCACAACATCTCATAGATGATGTCTCAGATCCCGCCCGGTTTGTGCTATTTGCTTTACTCGCTGTGGTTTGTTCCTGTGATGATGATAAATGAGCTTCACATGGAGATCAGGTTTTTTTAGTGACAGATGCTGGAGTTGGAGGCTGGTGTTTGTGGTGATGTAAGTGGAACTGGGCGGTCACTCCAGCACATCGTTGTCTTGGTGCTGGTAACGCACGGGGACTCGGCAGGCTGCTTGAGTCCCGGTCTCTCAGCCTGAAGAGTTTCAGTTTCAGAGCAAGGTCTGACTGGGTTTAAGTGTGTTTCAGTGAGTGACACGGTGAACCGAGTGTATTTGGTCGGCTAAAGGAAGCAGGGCGTGGTTTTGTTTGTTTTTTGTTTATTTAAAAGGTGAACCGAAGTGACCGTAGAAGCTTTCTTTTAGCTGAAGGAACGACTCGGCGGTCGTTTTGGTAACTTTTCTTGTCCTGAGAGCCACTGCCCGTTTCAGCACCACGTGGCTCTGGACAGCTCCACGTCGGAGATGATCTAAAAGTTGCGTTCGGAGAAAGTGATCCAGGACCCCCAGAGCTGCACAAACCGCTCCCGTCTTCGGTGTGGACAGCAAAACAATCGTATTTCCTTCAGGGATGGAGTGTGCAGCTCTGAGCCGAGAGGGAGCCGGCTTCGCCAAACCTCCCAAACACTTATGGAGACAGCCTCGGACCCACATTCGCATCAAGCAGCGCTATCACTCCGACACCGAGCGCTACCTGTGCTGCAACCGGACCGTGGAAAACCATCGACCCGGGCTCAAGAAGCCTCGCATGTCCTGGCCATCCTCCTTCCACAAGCGGTAACGTTCACCCTAGGGATTTCACACCCAGCAGCAAACGCATACCCCTGGGATTTCCCATCCCTTACACTTACACCTGAGATTGATTGAGAGCACAAACTTTAGGACTTACTTTTGTTTTTGTTCAGTTTTATAGCATTTTATATTATTAAAATGGCAGGTCTTATGATCTTGTAGTCATACAGCTAAATGATCAACATTAATGGAGTCAGTCAAATAGCAGAGTTCATAAATTCTAAACAAAGGTGTTACAGCATCTTTAAAAAATGTGATTTTGTGTGTGTGTGGTGTTTTTTGTCAAATGTAGCCACATGATTGACAGATTCTTCAGGTCTCCTAAATAGTTCTGCCATATCTTCATTTCAAAGAACCCTTTTGTAGGGATTCATTTTTATGAGTCATGTCCCTCAACTGGGCAGTACCAGATTTGAAAGAGCACACAGTTTATGTTGGACAGATTAAATGTGCGCCACTCTCACTAGTTATGTTCCCCCCCTCTTTCTACTGCTGGTTACGTTTTACCTTCATAATGATCATGAGTCCCTTACATTATTTATCTCCAGGGTAAACAGTTCCTGGTGCAGCCTTGCAAAACAAAATGACGAATCGTACACAGCAAAGCCATGAAGTCTTTAAAAATAGATGATGCATTTCTTCTTTTTTTTTTGTTTGCAAGCAAGTCATGAAAGCTGCCAGTGCTGATTGTTTGGCATTGAGTTTTGAATAGCATTGAATCATAGAGAGCCAGAGGTAGGTGTATCAACATGACTCATAGCGCTCAGAATTTTTTTTTCGTTCTCATTTTTTATGCATTAGTGCTGAGTTTCTAGTCCATTTATATCCCCCACATTAGATGACTCAATTCATATATACATCTTATAGAAACAAATGTGAGGTCATTCAGAATAGGCATGAGGCACTCTCAGCTGGGATTACCTTAACTCATGCCGGACTAATTATGGAAGGAATACATTATTGTACAATGTAGGTACACTCTTAAAAATAAAAATACATCCTATAAGGCCATGAAAGAACTGCAGAAAGAAATGCAAACAAATACAAATGCAGGGTTTGATTGTTCTCCCCCCATTCACACTAATCCATCTGGTACATCAGTTTGTTTTATAAACATCACAAACATGAGGGTGTTGGTGTTTGTTGCAGAATGTTTGGTCAGTGTGCTTTAGCTTAAAGAACCACTTACTGAAAGTGTTTTTATGGCCTTATGGCATTTATCTTTATTGTTAAGAGTGTATGGTTGAATCATGTTTTCTTACTATGTTTCCCTCGGGGATACCACCCCAGCGACAGTACTTTTTTTTTGGAGAGTGTGGAACAAGCTTTGGACAAGCATCTAGTAGAACCCAACTGAATGCTTTTGATTACATGCATTTTACATTCTGGTCTAACATTTTATTCTTCACAATTGATATTTGTGTTTTTCTATAATAAATCAATAGTCCCATCAGTATCTATTGAAATACTGAATCTGATAAGTGATTAAAAACAAGATTTTAAGCTGTTCATTTTAAAAATGTTCTTAGACAACCAGAAAACATGATAAGAAATATTTTTGATATAGGGAATCACAAAATGTAAAAATTATTTAATTGGAAGCAATTGAGTTATATTTCAGCACTATATTAGGGGTCTTACAATTCCATCACAATGCAAATGATAATACATAATGGAGAATGCTCATTCTATTAATAATGATATCTGATGCTACTCCAAGTTTGTAAACAACCAGTTTCAATTGACAACCCAGTGCATCCATGCCTATTGCCCCACTCCTCCTCCTGCCTTGCTGATCTAGTCTCGTTAGTATGTTTTGCCACAACTCTTAATACATGTTGGTTTATTTTTGTTCAAATTGAGCACCATCAAATCAAATAGTGTGCTAAATGCATGGTTCCACCACTACTATGTATCACATCACATCACTTTGTATATCTTCCTTGTGAGCAGCTTTATTATTTATTTATATGTTTGTTTGTTTATTTATTTATTTAGCCTGTGGCATGTTCTTGTCAGAAATCAGGCTGACATCTAGAGATTTAGGGACCACTGCCTTTACATGATCCATATTCATCAGTTTTCCAATGGAGCTGCCAAGCAAGTTCTCTCTTCCTTTCCTCTCTCCTGGGTGTGGACATTAGGCACACGCACGGACACACACACACACACGTACACACACATACACACAGGTACACACACAAACACACACACACACACACACACATCTTTAATCACCCGCAGTGGAAGCAGGAGCCTCCCGCTGTGACCAGCATTATAGCTTATTGAGCTGCAGCTCCATGAGAGCTCCTTGATTGTGCGTCCAGGCTGAGGGGGCTCTGCTTGCCTCCCAGTGCGCTAATACCTTCTGTGTGACTTCTAGACGTCCAACTTCACTCGCTCTACGAAGGATATTGAAGATTAGCTAGGGATGATGTTGCTATGGAGCCCATCTGTTTTTCTTGGAATGAGCATGAAACCCAAACAGTTGAAAAGCATTACTAATTACATTTGCGTTAAGTTGACCTCAGCTAATTTAATGGAGGTGCAAGATCAAATGTAAGATGAAGAAAATATTTGCATGTTTATATAGGTGGGTGTGATAATACATAATCAAAAAATAGATGTTGAGACAACAGGTATATATGAGGAATATATGTATTTAAGAACCTATGAGACGTAGACGCCTGAACCAGACCTGTACCTGCATTTTCAAGGCACAACCTGGCCCTGTTGGAACTGCTGAACAGACCTCATACCCGTCACTCATACCTGGCTTTCGATCTCTTCTGACCAGCTCCCTTGTACTAGAGTGCCTCTGCTGCTGCAACCAGATGAAATACCTAACACACCTTAGTTAAACCCAAGAAAACAAAAAGGTCCATTGTGACCCTTTCATCAACACAACACCCCCTTCTTATCATGCACAGTTTCATAATACAGCATTGCTGTCTTTCTGTAATTTGAAGCACAAGCCAGTGAGTTTTTGGTGGGTCTAAGCTTTCTATGCTTGTAGAATTTATTCAGACTGTACTGTTCGTGCTCTCACTACTGTGGAAAGAGTCATGTGTTATGTGACATAGTATCAGGCCAGTCTGTACAAAAAGATGTATTAGCCACTGTTTTTTCTGTGGTCCTTGGTTCTGTATGAGTGTAATGGCTGCTTATTGTGTCTTGCTTCTTATGCCAAGAGAGACAGAGAGAGAGAGAGACAGAGAGAGAGACAGAGAGAGATGTCAGTGTGTTGCTGAATGAATCGATTCACAGATTTCTGGATTCAGGACATCCTGTCTTTGCCTTCTTTCTTATGATGTGTTTATCCTTGTTTGGTTCACTCGGTCCAAAATAGAAAAGTTGCGTTGTTGCATTTTATCATTCACACCAAATGATGTCATACAGGTAAAAAAAATCACTAATTGGGCAGATTCTGACTTTTGGCAACTTACAATATCACCAAATGTTCTGAACAATGCTGTTCACTATTCTCTCTGGGCTTGTTGTTTTTTTTCATGTCTCTTTTATCTGAAATAAACTCAGAGGTGAAGTGCATGACTGTGGATTTTTGTGGCATAAAGCACTGTATCCAGATGCTTACTGTTGAATATTTGGTGCAGTAATGCAATATAATATACAAATGATTGGCGTGCAGTCAGTTGTGAGTGCATATCAAGTTTTTTATAGTAGCTTTTCAATTTTTCATGTGTCTACACACCATCGGGAATTTGTCTTGGATCAAATTAGGCCTATAAAGAGGAAGCAGTGGTTTGTTCTGTCATTGGTCTTGGACATGTGGTTCTGGAGAAAATAATGATTTACATTATGCGGGTGTTCTTTGAACTTTTAAAAAGTTTCCCACAGTCACACATCACATTTACAAAAAAAACATATTAGTTGAAAGGTTCTTTAGGTAACCAAAAGGGCTTCCTCAATGGCATTAATCTAAGGAGCCCATTTTGCCACCTTTATTTTAAGACAGTAATGCAGAGGGTCCTCAGAGCTTCCTGAGAGGAGATTGCTTAAAAAAGCCTGGTCACAGTTTCATTAACAGTGAGATCACACATCATCTATATGTATGTTTTAACCTTTCAAGATCACACCTTGGCATTCTTTCCTACTTCTCCACTTTAGCCAGCACTGAAAGATGATCCCCTTATTTCAAGCTTCTAGCGATGATTAAGTGATAATGTGCTATTGGCATTTCAGTTCTAATTCAGTTTACAGGAATAAACCTAGTTCAGTCCAGGATTAAATCTATGTAGTTTCTGTGTTCACGTTGTCTGTAAGAATTTTAAAAGCTATTTTGCTGTCTCCCAAGGAGTAGGTAGTAATGTATAAAATGTTAACTCCTACTTAACCCCTAATATAGTATGTTGCAAGTATAAAATGTTACACATATAGTGTTTTTCTAGACAATATAGTGACTACAATTACTTCTTATATATTATGATCCAGGCCTGTTGTTTTGACTACAGGCTTACAGAGTAGAACTTTTGTCAGACAGGCAGTCACTATTTGGTGTGTTGTCATCACATCATATGGGTTTTTGGTTGAGGCTCGTTGTTCTACAGTCATCTATAAGTAATCTACAGCCTGTTCCTAAGCTCTCTGATATTAATAAAACTTCTCAAACGTCAGAAAAAATGTCATTCTTTGAAACCTTTGAAAATGGCATTCTTTTAAGCTGTGATTTTGTTATTAAAATTATTCATCCTTCATTGTCTTATTTTGATTAACATAATGGATCAAATGTGTCAAAAGAAAGCTGCAAAATTACTGCCAGACTTCCATGTCTATAGTGCAGCCCTGACCTCTGTCTTGCTGTCATTGTTACGTGCTGTGTGGCAGATTCTGATTGAGCGTGGGCATGTATTGAGAACAGAATTCAGATCAATAAAGGCTTATTTAAGACATCTTAAACATTTGTTCAATCAGAGTAATATTAATAGGCAACCAGCATTTACAGTATCAGCATCAAAATCAGAAAATTGTATTAATCCCAGATGAATGCATACATTCACATGCATTGTTTTTTTCAATCATTCCATAAGCTAGTTCCTGATAAAAATCTGTTATGATTTGTTTGTTAGATCAATTTTGCATGAAAGGGAATGGAAGCATAGCAGTTAAATATTACACGTTTATATTCTAAGATGTTTTTTCACTGCTTAAACACATTTCTCCCCTTCTGCCCTCTCTGTTGTTCTTTCTGTCCTCCTTTTTCTTTCTTTCTTCTTGTTTGAACAATACAGTAAAAATACAGTATATGCATTAGAAGGATTTTAGCCCAGACTGAAAGAGCAGGTGAGGAGATAGCAGAGCTTTTTGGTTACTCACTGAAGTGTCCTGGTCTGTGAAAATAAGCTCTGGAGCCAGCATAAAAGCCCAGGTCTCAGTTCCTTAAAAGCACTGAAGTGTTAAGATGATGAAAACAGATGAGAGTGATACTCTGTCATCTTACTATAATGTTAATGCTCCTGTCCTTTTAGGGAAACTCACTCCCCAGCAATTATTCATTTTCTTCAAATATCGGACATTTAGCCCAATCTCAAAACATTTTGAGTAAGAACGTACACTCTAACTGAAGGCTCTAGTGATTTAACTGTTCCGAACCAGTTCAGCTTAGGACACATGTGATGGGATTTTTTTCATCTCACTGAGAAAACACACTAGTCACATGCAGGCAACATAGGTGCTCAAGCCATGGGATTCTGATCGTGATTAAATCTGGTATGAAAATAGAAGTTGCTATTTTAGCACACACAAAATAGGAAAAATAGGAACAATGGCAGAACATTGTGAAGAGCTGAGTGATTCACAGCCCATTTCTCTTACGACTGCTAGCTGAACAACCAAGAGGTCTGTTAGAGTGTTTGCAACCATGACAGATATCGGGGAAATGAAAAAAGATCGTTTCCAACCACAACCCATTTGTGAAGCACACAAGAGCACTTGCCTGATATGCTGGAAGAGACTGTTTTTGAATGGGAGTGTCACCATTTCTGCTACAACTGATGATGCAAGCAACATTGTTATTGTAAGGCATATGGCTGAATTTACACCTCACAAAGCAATAAAAAATAATTACCATTTGTAATTCACTTGTAGTCTGTAATTACCTTACATGTTCCAGAAGTGTAGCAGCAACGTATAAATGCCAGCCTGTATCTTAAATGAGTGAAGTATGCGGGAGAGAGCTGAGTTTGTTTACTTTCTGAGCTGCCGCTTTTCATTTTATAAGAGAACACTTGGGATGAGCATATGCCTCGGGGGACTGCTTCTACTGTTTGCATAGTGTAACTATATGACTGTGTGTGTGTGTGTGCGCGCATATGAATGTATGTGAAGAAGGGAGGTTAGCTTGTTGACTGCGCTTTTCATTTTTTATGTAGAAGATGCTACCTGTTTGAACTGGGGAGCATGTGCCACTGGGGATAATGTGTGTATGTTTGTGTTGTGCAAACGTAGCACTAAATTGGCTGGAACACTCATCTGGAGGCGAGCAGAACTGAATAGCTTGGCGGAAGCAATTTTGCCAAGTATTTGTGATCTATTCTCTATGCCAGCAAAACATGATAGAACCAGTCTATTTTAGCTGCAGCATTATTCGGCAGGAGGTAAAACAATGTATTGAATATTGCAAAACAGATCCGGCAGCTTATGTCTTGTCATCATTTTGTGTTTGTTGATCATACATACATCCATCCATCCATTATCTACCCCTTTATCCCACTCTCGGGGTCGGGGGCTGGAGCCTTGTTTGTTGATCATGCAGACAGAAACTGATCACTACAGTAAGCTTAGAGGATGTCCGTTCATTTCATAGCTCACATTATATTTTGTATTTAATAACTCCTTGCAGATGTTCTATACATATGTTTTTTTTCCATTGCAGGAATTTTCCATTTGTGATCCAATTATGAACTGTAGCAAAGATACAGTCCATCATCTTTTACTTGAAAAATGATGCCTGTTGGTGCATTTCTAACCAGCAGTCGCTAGAATTGTCCGCAGTTGAACTGGATCAATAAGTTTATTTAGTAGGCTTACAATGGAAAGATTTTGGGGCCTTGTCCTTTAGAAAATGAGACACTAGCAGATTAAATCTTCACTCTGATTGTTATTTGACCAGGGGGAATGTATTTTCTCTTTGTGCAACTCATTGATTTCCATTCTGGATCCCTTGGGATTTTTTGCCAGTATAGAAAATACCTTTTTCATTTATTGTTTCTGCCATTGTGTGCTCTTTCAGTGTGCTCTTCATGTTCTTCTCTTTCTTGCTCTGTTTTTTGTTCATCACCTTTTAATGTCATGAGACTTTTTGCTACTGGTGTAGAACTCGAGTCCAGATGTTTTATCTGTTTTCTGAGACCTGTCATTGAGTCAGTTGTATTTGTATCGTATATATATATATATTATTGTGGCACTTTGATGCCTTGATGAGGGACTATTGAACATTGTCTTAGGGAGGTCTTAGGAAGTCCTTAAAAAATAGACTCTCCAACAGGGCCGGTTCTAGACAGGCATATATGAGGAGGCAGACAGAAATGTGAAGGGGGCACATAGTGGCGACGGAGGCGGGAAAGGGGTGCGGTGGGGTGGGGGTGCTCTGGATAACTGTTTTTGTCTTGTAATTGGATTGCACTTT
>JBBPCY010000037.1:14030408-14046835 GCA_037974405.1 Brachyalestes nurse
AATCAACAACATAAAATGTATCTTAATTTGATGATCTAATTCTCAAATAAGTTTGCAATATAAAAGCAAGAATAAAACCTCTCAATATAGCCAATGTTTACAAAACTAAAAAGGGTTGCCATAGTAATAAAAAAAACGATTTGTACTAATTTGTAAAACACAAGGTTGTGGGTAATATATTGATTGTGGGTAATATATTGATATTATAATATATTATTAACTTCTAAAAGTTTGATTTAAGGGGGCAGGACGTTTGCCCCCATCCCCCCCCTACAGAATAGATAGGCTGTAAAATCTAAGAGTGAGTTCAGCAGCGCTTGGTGCTGTTTCTGTTTGTGTATCATGTTTAGGTGAATACAGCTTTTCACCTTTATTGACGTGTATGTGTGTGGTTGTGTGTGCATCCATGAGTGTCTGCATGAGCGTGTGTGTGTGTCACTGGGTGTGTGTTTGGATTTCCCAGCCAGTTAGCACCAGCAATATAGTGTTTGTATTTGGTTTTGATGCAAACCGTTTTTTATCTGTTTGTGTTTGATTTAGGCAGTTGACGCTGGAATTGGTTCCCCACATCTGACTAAATGGCTTTCTTTGTAAGCGGAAGAGGAGACATTTATTACATGGTTTTGGTCCAGACTCACAAAGCAGATTGGAGTATTGCTTTTTCTTTTTCAATTTGCCATCCAGAATAAAGGAAAACAATTTAGCTGCTTTGTATAACAGGTTATGTCTAGAAAATGCATTTGGTGAGTGTTTATAGAAAGTCTGTTGGCTAACAATGGCACGGCTTTTTTTCTGAGCTGTGCGGTAAGCTCACTTCAGCTAGACTACATTTTCAATTTTCTGGACAAAATATTTACCAGCCTGGAAGAACATTTTGTTCACAGTGTTCTTGAGCCCATTTGGTTTTTTGTCTGTTTGAGTTTGCTGCTGCTTTTTCCAATCATTTCTCCTCAAACATTTTTTTTTTTAAAGCAGCGGTAGGCAAATGAAAAACACAGCTAATGTTGAAGGTAATTATGGAAATTATCAGTCATCAGTAAGTCTGATGATACTCAAGACTTTAGTACTTGTAACACCAAGGGGTTCCTTATCTTTTGTACAGGTCTAGGAATCAGTCTGTTAGTTAATTAATTACCCCCTGTCCTTATATAATGCAGGTGTGAGGATCAGAAGTTAATGTCAAAGAAAAATACACTCTTAAAAGAGAACAACATTCCAAATAATACTGCAATAACAATGACTTTTTACAACACATTAAATAACAAGGGCCTGTGTGTGGGACTGTGCTTTCCTACTGTTATAACTATATTTCAAAATTAATGTACTTATTACTCTACACGTTCATTTTGTGAATAGTAACAAGCCTGAAGTTGGACGGCCTAACACTGGCTGTGAGATGTTTTCTAATTAGTACAGTCTGTGTCAGAGATATGCTGTGCTAAACGGTGCTGTCACGAAGAGGATGTCATTAACTGTTCATCAGTGTTGGTCTAAAATGTTCTCAGTGAAAACTACATTCCACAAAATAAGAATTGTTGGTGTCACGTTCCGTAACATCTTGGCCCCTCTCTGACATGATTACTCACACTATTTCTATTCTGGGGTTGTGGTCTGAGCAATCACAGCCCTGTAATGGGACTTGCAAACATGGAAAGGATGAATTTTTTTCACACAAAAGCAGAGAATGAAAAGCTATTTCCAAGTTTCAGTATGGGTATTTTTTAGCATAGCATAGCTGCATTGCAAGAGTTGCAAAAATTATTTGGGGACCTGGATTATCTGAAATATCTGTGAAATCTGTCATTCATACATACATACATACATACATACATACATACATGTAAAAAAGAAAGAAAAAATAAATATATATATATATATATTAGGGCTGTAACGACACACCAAACCCACGATTCGGTTCGTCTCACGATTTTTTTGTGGTGGGCAATCCTGAGACACCATTTTGTTTGGAGACACTTTATCTTTACCACAAAATTATTAGTCAGTTAATGCTTAAATACAGCTTCCTTTCCATTCATACTGATGAAAAGGCTTCGGTGAACTGCATGAGGAGTCGAGTTGGAGTCGACACACCTCTCTCGGTTCACCACTAAGTTCAAACAACCAAAAAAAAATGCTTCGCCTAGCTGCCCGGAGCCCAAAACGCAATAAAAACGGATGTTTCTGGGCGAGACCCGTATACTTGTCCAACCCCCCTAGCGGAGGGGGAACAGTTAAAGATGTGGTAGCGTTGGATATGGACGGGAAGGCGTGTGTCGCGATTCTGCCTTCGCACACTGCGACACGGGTTCGGTTTTGTATCATATAGTGTTGGTGTCATACTGTTATATTAATTTTCAGTTAGCAGTGTCAATGTCATTATCATATGCATGATAGCATTCTACTATTACAACATTATTTATTATTTGATTATTTGTTTTTTATGTACTTTTTAAATCTATGCCTAACTAATAGATTATTTTAAAGAAGTGTTAAAAACACACAAGCTAAACAAATATTAAACTTCCATTTTGGAAACCTAGCTTCTGTGTGGTTAACATTTACTTTGCAAGCTACCATTTTAAGTGAGAGTGAGGGAAATAAATTTATCAGTACCAGCCAGCATTAAGATCAAATATAAAGTGCACTCAGGAGGGCTGTTGACATAAATCAACTGAATGCATTTAAGTATTTACTGGACTCAAACTGAAGCCCTAACTGACGGGAAGCCACTTTGTTGAAAATTAGGGGAACAAAATGTTCTCCTGTGCACAAACCCTGCGTCTCCCAGCCTGCCAGCCTGTGTCTCATTTGTTGAAATGAAACTCATTTCTCGCCTTCATGGTGAGCGCTTGTCACAGGACCCGGTGTGGGATGGCAGGAGGCAGAAAGGGGTCACGCCACCTTTCCCTCTCATGCTTGGCACAGTGTCCACTAATAGACGACTCATGTAATAACTGAGGTCCCACAGCCCTTAATACTCTTTAATGGCTGTTCACAGGTCAGATGCATCTACTCAGCCAGCTGCAGCATGAAATCATGACATATTTCTTCTTGCCACATCTCCCACATTAGTGCATACATCATCCAGCTTTTAATCTATTTGCTTGTCTTTCAACCTCAACAGTATAATCAGTTTTGGATGGTCTGACCAGTACATAAAATAGCAATATTGTTGGACATGGTATACTATCCTCACCCTGTAGATATTTTCCCTGCTTTCGTCTTTCAGTTTAAATTGCACCTGTGGGGGTGCATGAAGCTCCAAGGCTAATGCTAGTAAAGTTGTTATTTTTCATCTCGTGGTGCTGAAATCTACAATGAAAGTATTTTTGGACATAGACTTTTAGGTTAGACTTTTAGGTTCTCTAGAGAGCCCTTAGTGGCTCTAAAAAGAAGCACTTTTATAAATGTGATGTGAGAGTGTGAAGAACCTTTTTTAAAATTGAAAGAACTTCTACATAATGTAAAGGGTCTCGGAGGGACCCCTAAAACTAGTAAAAAACTTTTACAATACGTAAAGCTTTATACCTTTAAATAGGTTTAGAGGAACAAATGGTTCTTTAGCAAACTGAATTTGTTCTTTTATGGCATCACTCTAAGAAGCTACTTTCAAAAATGGTTCTTTAACCATTAAATCCGCGCCAAAATAGGTGCAGGATTCACAAAAATGAAAGATTTTGACCTGTTTATGACACAAATACCTTCACTATTCCCACACAAGGCATGTGAGTTTGGCTATAAAAAAAAAACTAATAGCTGTAGATTTTAATTTTGTTTTGTATTGCAAACTCCCACTTTGAAGAAGCAAACAAATGAACTGGAATATACTTTAAACCTTACATTATATTTGCCATGAAACAAATCAACTCCAAGCCCTTAAAGTTCTCAGGAATGTATCACCATGAGATGATGATGGGGTTAAGGAAACCCAAAGGTTCTTTAGAAAACCAAAGGACCCCATGGCACTGTTCATTGTAGTGCAAACAGATTAAGTCAGCGGCGCCACAGTGATACAAATAAATGACTAAACTGGAAACATACTGAATACTTAAAGGGAAATCTCACACCAGTCCATGAAGTGGGGGAAAATGACACAGTAGTTGGTCTGAAACATGACAGTCACAGGTGTGAAGCCAAGACCAAGATGAAGTCAAACATGACGAAGGGAATCTAGTCCAGTACTAATGTGTTTGAGACACGGATGAACCTATAATGATCATCAGTCACAGACACTTCAAAGGGACCTCAAATCCTTTTGGCTCCAAAGCAAGCCACTGTAAATACTCTCCTCTGTTCCTGTACTTTCTAATCTATCTAAATTGGCAGTTAACACTACTGTGATATGGGCCTGGCCACATGGCGCAGGCAGGAATTCTGTGTGAGTCAGAGCCTCTGGGAATGTGCAGTAATCATGGATCAGCAGCATGCCAGACATCCAGCTGGAGAATGAGCTCAGCCTGCTGATATAAAACACTGTTTAGTGGCTGTCTGAAGTAAAATTAACCATTTTTTGTCAATCTGAAAATTAGGGGGCCAACCAGTATATCAGACAAATCTGACAATATTATAGCAACACTGATTTTTTTATGCCTGTGATAATACTGATAAAATATGCAGTTTTAATGAGTGGCCCGTTTTATATTCTACTCTACAGAAAGCCCCAATGTACAGCTAATATGAGGTAAACTTAGGCACGAAACGCCACCCATGGTTATAATAATGAAAACGTGTAAAATACATTAGACCTTTAGGTGAAGAACTAAGTAACAGAAACTGAGAGAACCAAGATTTTATTCTTTTCTTTTGTTTGAGTTTAAGAAATGTGACCATTAAGAACTACAGTCATATTTGATAATACCAGTTAACAAAAATCATGTTCATCAGTAAAGCACTGTTTCTCTTAAACTGCTGGAGTTTGTTTAACTTTACAGGGGTGTAATAGTACATTACGGACATTGCGGTTCAGAGAATCATACAGAGACTACACGTTCCACTCAGAAGCCTTAAACTGCAAGCTGTTAGCAAGTTAGCAACATGCCATGCTAAGCTTGGCTCAAGTGGTAAAGGTTACTAAAGTTGCCTGGTGGCTAAATGCTATTATATTATTTGTTTTGTACTTTTCTAACATGAGAGGGACATTAGACAAGCAAATTTAAAATACAATTCCCATAGCATCACATAGCATCCTCTAAAATACAGCAAAACAAAGCCAAAATATAAGTCCCTGTGAGCATAATGACAATCTGTTTCCTCAGTTTTTAAAATAATTAAACAAGTTCATAGACTGTAATGTCACAGACTGTCATTTTTTTAAATACAGATTGTTTTCATTCATTTATAAATAAGCAGAAAAATAAGCTGGTTCAGCTGTATGTTTAGCCTCAAAGATCACTCAACTGACCAGTATTTCTCTTATAAATGTCATATTCCCTGGGCGCTGTGTTCCTGGATGCCCACTGCTTCACTCCACTTGGTGAATGGGTTAAATGCAGAGAGCAATTTCACAGTGTTCATACTGTGTGCTGTGCTGTGGTGACACATTACAAAATGGCCACTTAAGAGATGTGTGGCAGCTGAGGTGTGTGTGGGTATCTTTGAATTTAGCTACCGTTGGACTGCTGTAGGAACGACTTCTACCGGATAAGCTTTATTCTTAACATTCTGCTGTAGAATGGCATGCAGGCAGTGCGTTGTTTAACGTGCCTTCATTATTTGGATTTGGAGGTGTACATTATGGCTGCTGTGTTGATGTATATATAAAGTTATATGCTTAACAATCTTATCTTCAGTCTAGCCACTGCAGGATATGAACTAGAAAAAGATATTGACTTTTCCCACCTTTTCTTGACTTGTAAATGAGAATGAAGCCCCTGTGGTGATGGGCTTCACACCCCCAATCCCCCCTCCGTACATGCTGAGAGTGGAACCCTGGTGTGATGCTGATTATTAGACACTTTTTTACTTTGCACCTAGAGCACTTCACCGAGTCTCTGTACTGTCTTCTTGTTTGTGCACACAAAAAGATGAAAGATGAAGTATAAAATCCACAATAAGCAATAAAACCAAGTTGTACTTTACACTGTTGTAAACTGATGCACTCCTCAGCAATTCTGTTTCTGATTGCTCAGCATTACTTCTGAGTCACCTGCTAGATTGCGGTGGTTTGTGCGTGGGACTAAATGATGACAGTACTATTACATTCTAAATGACGCCATCAAGTATATGTAACTAAAGTTGACTGATAATAAGTAATGACAGTGCTATTGTAAAAACTTATATGTTTTTCTATCATGGACAGATTCTCAAAAATACATTATCAGATTAGTTATGTATAGCGTTTTATGTTTTGGTTATTTTTGACAATCATTCATAGATCTTTAGAGTTAACCCCATGAAACCCATCAGCCTCAGTAACACTATGGCCTAAAAAAACTTTTATTAACAATTTACTTTTTCACCCACTTCAAAATAAAAAGTGTCATAAATAAATTGTTCCAAACTATTGTTGAAGGATAATTGCAATGCAGCACACCAGATTAAAAGCATATGCCCGTGGTGTTCTTATTTCAGAAGTATTACTTTGTGTGTTTTTTTCTTTTTTCTTTTTTTGCTGAATGCTCTGATATTTTTGACTGTAACACCCCTGTTGTGCATTATAACCATCCTCTATATAAACTGAATCTGGCTGAAACTTTTTTACTACTTTGTGTTGAAAAATATGTTTTTGTTAATGTACCTCATGATCTTCGGAGGTACCCCAGCACACATTTAATTTTTATCAAAGAAATATTTTTTTCTTATGAGTCACCATCACCAGTATCTCTTAGAGACATCAAAAAGCTTCGCTTCTCTCTTTCCCTGAACTGACCCTGTATTACTAATGCTTGTGGCATTAGTATTCTTTTAAGCTGGCAACTTGAAGTCACAATTCAATTATTTCTGTGTACCAGCGGCCTTCCTCTCATCTTTTATACTTTTCAGAAGCCTTCTCTCATCTCGCACATGGTTCTTAATCAGCCTGTTCTAATATTGCAACAAACAACAAATGATGCAGATAAAAAACATTAATTTCCCCTGAAAAAGTTTTTTCCTACTCAAATATCACATGCAGTCTGAATTATTATTACATGCATATATTTCTAAATAACAAGCGCTATATTCTCATTACATAATTTCTGTTTTTCTTTGTATTCTTAATCATACATGTTCAGTGCTCTAAGGAAGTGTTTTTCACATTACATTATGTAACATTCATTTGGCAGATGCTTTTATCCTAACGACGTACAATTTTTTAAAAAGGCAATGCAATGCTCCTCTGTTATTCTGCGTGAAATCTGATACTTGAAGTTTAATGAAGAAATATTTTAGTGCCAAAATCTACTTTTTAATCAAATTAAAAGTTAAATACGAATGCCTCCATTAATTTGTTAGACTGTGTTATTTCACTTGAGTGTGGTCACCTCCATTTTCATTAACAGATAAATTGATTGATGTGGTTATTGTACCACTCTTTGCCTGGGTGACAATCTCCATCTTTGATCCATCTTGCCTTGAAGATAGTTTCCAAAGTTTTCTTGTTTGCCAGTTGCAGAGAGGGTTCATGCATAATTTGCCCCACTTGCAAACGCACAGCTTTGTTCCGTCAACATGATGTTCTTCAGAGATAATGGCAGGGTGTTGGTCTAAACCACAGCTTGAGACATATTGATTAAAAGCATCACTTCTCAGAGAGGGTTCAAGCACAACTTTGATCTGCTTTAAGTCCCTGGCTTTTTCTGCAGGGATGCATTATTTTTAATCTGCATTTTAGCTTGTAAAACACACAGCTTCTGGTTAGATTTATTATTGTTTTTCCCCTCGTCTGCTTGCATCATTCTTCTCCTTCACTAGAGGGCAATATTTATGAAGCATTGTTTTGACGTTTTTTAGTTTGTTCAAACATTGTTGAAGAATTACGGAAATTTCCTCCCAACCAGAATTATTCTCAGTTGTAGCTTCTTTTATTTGACCTGAGTCTTTACAAGATTATACTACTGTATCCTTATTTCATCTTTAGTCCTAGTTCCAAGTGGGCCAACTGTATGGGGTAAAAGTCAAGAAGATTGGAAGCATGCAGGTCTCTGCTGTGTTTGTGTGTGTGTTTATGTGTGTGTTCCCCTGTGGTTTTAGCAGACACACTTCTTCGGTGCCTTTTTTTTTCCACCATTGTCCAGACCTTTTAAAAGCCTACTGAGAACCCATGAATTCAGGTGCACTGAAGGTCACTGACACTTCTTCAGCAGCTGTCCTTTTTTAAACCTTAAATACAAATATCTCTGCTTTTCCACCGCCCCGGTTGCCTAGGTGATGTTACAGGCTCTATCAGACTGACAGCCGGCATTAAGGTTTGATTTCACAGCAGCCGTGGAAGCCATATCACTAGTAACATGTTGCAATTCAACAGATGACTCAATTCAGTGGTGAGACACGGTGTGGAAACATTAGTGCTCCAACCTACATTACTGGAAACATACTTTTCTATTACAAATTCAGTTCCTGTTATTCCTTTCATGCCAAATCTCTTTTGCAATACATACAGAGACTGTACCTTTATCCCCTTAATCTCAATATAAATTAGTTACAACAGCAGTTCAAATGCATGCATGTCCATGCTGGGGATAATAAAACGGATCAACGTGGAATTGATGCGCTACCATATTTTCTCTCAAACTGTAAAAGAAAGATGATGCTGTCTTTATTTTTGAAAACACTACATTAGTTTCTGAGCATTTTCAGAAAGGAGTTCAGAATGATAAGGGCTTATTATTGGAGGAACAATGAAATATCTATATACCTATTTGTATTTTGCACTAGGTAACAATAATGTTACCTAGTGCTTAAAAAATAAAAATATAATTTTCAGCCTAATTAGATCATGTTTTTTATATATATATATATATAAAATAAATTATTAACAGAGACGAGTAGATTAAAACTTAGAAATAGGGATAAATAAAGATTCAGACTTTTTTAACAGTCATCCACTGACTTACTATGCCTTAGCAGCAACAGCTTTATGATGAAATCACTCTCGCACACATTCTTATTGTAAGGCTTGGCGAATTAGAGGCTATACACAGATAAAAGAATGTGTTTCTACGGCAATGGCCTTGAGACTCCCAGTCAGGTGGGGTACTGAATTGAGGCGTTTAGCACAGCTGTCCAATCAGCTCACACCTCTTGTCTGTGACTCAGATGCAGATTTCTTTATAGTTTCTTCAGGCCTTTGCGTAGATATTCTTGATAGCCAGTCCAGAGCCAGGGTCTTCATTATACAGTCTTATTTTTATCAATTTAAAGGCAAAGGCAGGGATTAGCACATTACTAAGCTCCTTCATGTATTTTGTTTAGGTGAATGGCTACCTTGCCTTGAAGAGTAAATGGGCTTTATTGGCTATTGACTTTACTGGCTGCTTGTGGAGACCATCCACCCAATGACAGTTATTACAGGCATTTTTACTACTCTTTACTACTATTTATTGTGTAAATGCAATGTACATAATGAACTGTAGTTAATTACACTATTAGTAATTCATTTAATATAAATGGTTTTTGGGTCCTTTCTCTTATTTCCAATGTCAAAGAAAGACATAAAATATGTACATCAAATTTGTAACTTTTTGGGGGGGGTTGTTTGTTTTTTTGAAAAAAGAAAGACTGTACACAGTCTTTAAATTCTTGTTTCATTTTATTTAACAGTGAGAGACATCTGCTGTGGTGCTTGATAATAAATTTACTGCTTTACAAGGTTCCAAAGACAGGTCTCAGTGAGCCATGTAATTTAAAGCTTTAAAAGGGTGGAGCATTTGGTAGAACCCTCCTCCTCAAAAATTGTCCTGTACTATAAATTGTGTATATGTTTATCTGTAAAGCCAAGAGTCTGAGAGAGTTGATGTACACAAAAATATAAAATGTTCTTTATTTTTTCAAATCTGTGTTTACATTGAAATTTCCTTCACATGTAAATAGTTCCTTATGAATAAAATAGATGACTCCGATAGATTTACTGACAAAAGCAAGTATACTCAAAGGCCAATTTTTGAACCAATGTATTTTTTTAAAAAAAGTTCTGAAATTTGAACCAATGTAACATAAATTCAGTGCTCTGTATTTCCTCCATATGTGCTTGTCTTAGAGTTTAAGCTTTGTGTAAGTATGGGCTGGGAATATTCACTGGGAGCCCCATCTGCTGGTTGCATTTGGCAAGTATTCACACATCAGTTGTGGCTGAACAGATCCCTGAGTGCTTTGTTCTTACCAAGAGTGCTTGATTTTTACTACACTGTGGTGCTCAGCTGTGGCCAAACAACACTTTTGTGTGTAAAGCATATAACTATTTAATATTTACTATTTAATTATTTAATAAAAACAGCTAATTTACTGAATTTTTAATCTTCCCTCAAATGTTGTTATCAGTCAAGACATGTAGTATCTGGTATCTTTAGTTTTATACTGGAGCAAACAAGTAATGATCAGCCCTGATATTAAAACAACCTCCCTTATATTGTGTAGGTCCTACTCATGCCACCAAAACAGAGGTCCACAAGACCTCTGAAGGTGTGCTTACACAAGATCTCTGAAGGTGTGCTTACACAAGACCTCTGAAGGCATATCGTTTTAAGGATTGTAAGTTGTGAGGTGGGGCCTCCATGAATCAGACTAGTTGGTCCAGCACATCCCACATATACTCAATCAGAATAAGATCTAGGAAATTTGAAGATCGAGTCAACCCCTTATATTGTTCATGGACAATTTTGCAGTGTGGTAGGGCACGTTTGCCTACTGAAAAAAGCCACTTTCATTAGAGAATACCATGGGCGCTTTCAGCAATGGACAGGGGTCAGTATAGGGACTCTGACCAGTGCATCCATGCAATTACATGTGCAGCAAGCTACAATGTGTGGTGTGTTCTGATACCTTTCTACTATAGCCAGCATTTACTTTTTTGATACAGTAACTCTTCTGTGAGATTGGACCAGATGGGCTAGTCTTCACTCTCCATGCACATTAGTAAGCCTTTGGGCACCCATGTCCCTGTTGCAGGTTCACCAGCTGTTCTTCATTTGACCACTTTTGGTAGGCACTAGCCAATGCAATTACCCCACAAAACCTGCTCTGAACTAGCTGCCTAGCCATCACAATTTGGGCTCGTCAAAGTCGCTCTGATCTCTACACTTGCTTATTTTCCTGCTTCCAGTGTCGAGAACTGATGGTCCACATGCTGTCTAATATCCTATCACTTGACAGTGCCATTGTAAGATAATCAGTCCTATTCACAATGCCTACCAGTGGTTTAATGTAAAGGTTTGCAGTGTGCAAGCTGCAGACAAATTATTACACACTTAAACTGCATTGATAGTCTTACTGATTTGGTTTCTGTATGATGTATTTTTATTTGTAAAAATGGACACAAATATATCATACAGCTTATAACAGTAATCTTGCCAAGTGAATGTGTCTGTAATTTTGTTTATTTAGACAATACTAAATAGCTATGATGCAAACCTTAACTAGCAAGCTTAGATTCCATACATATATTGACTGTTTGGTGTAAATTGTATTTTTAAAACTCTCATTAATTGAAGTGATGTTACGAGTTCATTTTATCTGTTTGGCCGATTCATGTTTGGCTTTTGGAATAAGATGGCTTGATTGATATAGTAGTCACAAAGTGCAAAGTACACAGATTGCTATGTAAGGCTTAGTATGACGATAGGAAACAATATCAGTTAATGACCCAATAAAACAAGACGAAATATGCTTGAAAGATATATTACATGAGAGACTAGATACCATGCTCTTCAAAAGCACCAAAGACCTGCAGTGCTTCTTATTACTTTAAAATACACTCAAATCGAGAGAGGCCTGACACTATTCCATTGTGACTCAGCTGTGGGGGCTCTCATATGACCGAGTCTTGTAAACGCTAAGATGTGGTGAGGCAGACTGAAGTCTGGGAGAAAGTGTGTGCTCTGGCCTGAGACAGACCTGCAACAGATTATGCTTTGGAAAGCAGTGCCAGAGGGCTAGAAGAGAAGGGGGAGAGTGGGGGTGGTTAATGTTTATACACAGATGGGCTGAGAAAGGAAATGATTATAGAGCAAACTTTTTTCCTTCCTTTTCCTCTGACTGATTGGTCCTCTGTGGGCTTCCATGTCAACCCCCCCATCCACATTTTCCCTATCCCCCCTGTCCCCCATCTCTTCTGCTTTGCTTCTTCTAACCCCAGCCTCTCCAGTCATGCTGCTTGCTAACCCCCAGTAATTCATCCAGCCATATTTAGACAGGGGGAGGGAGGGAACTCCTGTAATGTAAACAGAGCTAGAGCTGGAGGGGAGGCGATGAACTACACTTGTGTCTGTGTCCGTCAAATTAGCTCAGCAGCTCCCCTGAGCGAGGTGGAACTGTTCTGGGCCCAAAATGGGTAGGCCTTTGGATCATTCCCAAACTTCTGTTTGACCCTTCATGGATCCCTTCAGAAGTAAGTGAAGTCAAATTAGCTTGGGACTCTGGACACCTAGTAACTAGAGCCCACACTGGACATCAGGGTGCCTCAGGACCATGAGTGAGACATCCCAGGAGGAGAGCTCATTGAGCTCAGGGCCTCAGCCGATCAGGCTGAAGCCCAGGTCCTCAGCAAATTCTCCATGTGGATCTCCAAACTCAAGACATTCTCCTCGCAACTCACCCAGAAACTCACCCCTGCTGTTTAGGAAGCTCCTGATGAACCGCAGCATTGTTCTTCAAAGACGGTTCACTTTGGCCCACACACCCAGGTATGGTCTTGACCTTTGCACTCTAAAGCTCTGAGACTGTTTTCTCTTGCTAGGTTCTGAGACTGCTGGTTGTCTTTATTCATCTAATGCTCTGATCATGAAGTCAGTAGTACAACCTTGGACCTTTACTTTGGACCTTTTTTTTGATCAGTGTCACATTGGTTGTTTGCTTATGCATCTCATGCACCTCTGAGAATCACGAGGAAGCTCACAGTCAGAAGGATCTGGCGTGTTGTTAAGGTAATCCAAAGTTTAAATCAATGGTGAAGGCAGAAAAAAGCATTTCTGAAGTAAGCACTTGCGTTGAGGACTTGAAAGGAGGCTTTTGTTCTCTGTTAGTTTCAGGCCCTCACTTCTGCCTTAGGTGTTGAATCTCGCTGTTGCGCACCAGGAATAGGCTATCAGCAGGCTCTCAACTGGGAAAAAAGATGCCCAAGGTCCATGGGTTTCATGTAGCCCGAGTTAGCATCTGACCACATCTGAGTATTTTGCAGGTCAATATATGAGGCATTAGGAGTAACTCTGAAGGCATATTCAAGAACTGTTTGAAGCATCTGTGAGCATCAGGGTAAGGACAGATCCCATGCATTAAAAGAAAAAAGTTTTTTGGCAATGTCCCAGCATAAAATATTGCCAAAGACTTAATGTGCTTAAGCAGTATCATGTGTTTCTAAAATTATAAACTGTCTGACAAAGGCATCTCTTTGAAGAAGCATTTTGAGAATCAAGCAATAGATGTAACAGTCCATCATTCAGCCTTTAGACAGAGTAACTACACTTGGTGTAAGTGAATGAAGTGTACAGATGTCTCCCTGATCCTCATATAAACATTTCCACTGTCTAGATGTTATTAAACTGTTTCCGTGGAGGCTGACGTCAGAGATGGATTCTTCACTTAGAGGTCATGACCGCCAGATTGTAAAGAAAACTTGGAGTAAAACTAAAAGATAACATTTTTCGTGTTGTCTTGATCACTGTTGCACAATACAAAGTTTACCTTCATTCATAAAGAATATTGCTTGTTTGGCTTTACAAAAAACAAACTGTAAACAACCTAGTTAAATTGGACAATGATCTGTTGCTCACCCCTCCCTGATCAAATTTTTCTAGCGGTCACATCTGCAGTAGATACGTCCACGTGTTTTGGACCTTATAAATATTTTTTGCTTAACTGATAGGACAGGTCATTCTACTCATGTACTCTTCATTATGTTTTACGTCAGTATCTGCTGTTTACTCTCTGCTTAATCTGAATCTAAAGAGCCTCATGTGTGTTTTGGCAGGGGTACTTGTGGAAGCCCATCTTGTCGTTCTGTCAGCTGCGAAGGCAGTGGCTTTAGATAAGATGTGCTCATCCTTCAAACTTAAGAGTAATGTGCTTTCCGGCTCTTAAATGGTTCTCACACAAATCAAGGCTGGATTATATCAGTATGAGAGACATATCTGAAAAAATGAAATGGAAAATAGTTTTCATTGTTGCATTTATAGTTTTCACAGTCATTTTGGTCTTATTTATTAGTATGCAATAAAGTTGATATTGTCTTTACGAGTTGCTTGATCTAATCTTAAAGTTGAGTAAGGCCCAGAAAAGCCTTAAATCCAGTGTTGGGGTGGTAGTTGTGGACTGACCCAGTTTCAGCGGATCATTAACGTGACCATTTGAACGCATAAGGTGAGGGAGTTGGGGCCACAGGAACTATTTTTGCAGGCAGTTTGTTTTTCTCTCAGTCATGTGCAGAAAGAATGTCTGGATTCGACGTCAAAAGGCAAAGAAAGGAGATCAGATAGCTAATCTGTGCTGCGTTTCTCCTCTCAGGCACAGATGGAGCAGCATCAGCTGCACAGTTTATTAAAGCTTAATTAAAATATGAAGTCAGTTTATTAGTCAAGTCGGATCTGAAATGTTTTTAATTAGCCAAAGCATTTTTGATGTCTGAAGTATCTTTTATTTTTTATACTGGAACCATATCTGTATAGTGACCTAACCTCACACTATGCAAACTTCACATATATATATATATGTGTGTGTGTGTGTGTGTGTGTGTGTGTGTGTGTGCTCTGGACTCTGAGGGTACCTTGTTTTTCTATAACAGACTAGATAAAATGTGAATACCTGCAGTGGCAAATAGCTTTGGTTTTAGATTTGATTTAATTACATTAATGTAAGTTGAGATTTACAGAAATATTTGTAGCTGTGTAACTGTGCTAACGATTATTGCAATTTTGTTCATATAGCAATACTTTTGAAATAAAAGTGCACAATACACTACTTTTGAACTTAATTGCTCATTATTATTTGCGTATAACAATGCGTATTAAATCATGTGAATAATCGTTGCCCAGTATTAATATATATATTTATTTATTTGTTTGTTTGTTTGTTTGTTTGTTTGTTTCATTTAATATAATGATTTCGTTGAATTCATTATCATCTGCTTATTACAATACTGTCAGGGCTGGGGACACTGACAGCGGGGGGGCCGCCAGAGGCCACCCTTGTATAAGTGCAGGTTTTGGTTATGAGCTTTTATTTTGAAAGGTTTATTAGGTCTTGGTTTTAGGTTCAGCTGTGTTTCATTTGAGTTACATGATAGGGTTTTGTTACTGGTTGGTGGGATGGGGGTTAGTTATTTAAGGGATTGTGTTTTGGTGTTCTGTGTCGGTCAACCCACACATTCAGCCATTCTTTGAGACGTTCGTCTCTTGGCTTCATTGTGTTTGGAAACTCTGAGCTTTTGTGTATGGGCCCTCTAACCTTATATTGCTTTGCTTATTGAATAAAAGTCAACTGAGCAGTGGATCTTTGCCTTTGTGCATGTCGTCCTTGGGGAGTCATGGGAGGGCGACGTGACAGCATTGTAAGTATGGTCAAGAATTTTTTTGTATTCATTACTCTGCAACTGCACTATCAAGAGGGGTTACATGTGCTTTTCTTAGGCATAAATTAAGAAGACAAAAACCCATGTTATCCAGTAAAAAGGAAGTTGCTATTATGGGTTACTCTGCACAATAAATTAAATTTCCAGGTGCTAAAAACTAGAGAATAAACCCTTAAAACCATTCTGTTTTGATATCTTGTAAAGGGACCCTAGAACTTTCAAATGGGCCTTGGATTACCACTTAAAACTGAATAAGGACATGTGCTAAGAATTTTAGTCATGAGTTCAAGCTAGTTTTAGTCATGAGTTCAAGCTATGAGTTTCAGTCATGAGTACATGCTCCAGGCTAAATTAATACATATTTGGAATTTGACAAAAGATGCCAAATGTTACTGTTGCAAATATTGGCCCAGGGGCAAACAAATTGCCAGAAAATGGTTCATGTCTGAAGTGGTCAAGTGTACACAATACCAGTTTTTTGCAGAGTTGAGCCAGGGTGCACTGAAGCAAACAATTAAGCAATCATTCAAATTACAAGCAAAGTTTCATTAAACATATTATAAGATGAATTATGTGAATCAGTTACAGTGAGGAATTAAATGAATTAAAGAAAAAACATTTTTCCCACTCCTGGGCTTAATCAGAGTGTATTCTAAATTTACATTTACATTTACATTTACGGCATTTAGCTGACGCCCTTATCCAGAGCGACGTACATTAGTGCTCAAGTAGT
>JBBPCY010000037.1:14053265-14081029 GCA_037974405.1 Brachyalestes nurse
AAGAGACACCCAGTGCTAGCTCCAACAAGTCAGAACACACGCACACACACACACACACACACGCACACACACACACACACACACACACACACACATACACCGTCACAGCGTGTGACTGCGCACCACGCTTCAGGCTGGCTGGATTTGTTCTACCAGCTTTAGTTTCCCTCTCACATACGCTACTGGTCCTGGACATCACCAGAATCCTCTCTGTATTTCTCTTTCCCACTCGAATCCTCTAGGCCTTCACTCTTCTCCAACTTTGGACACACAGCCAAAGCAAAACAAATATGGAAACTTAGCGGGACCTCATACCCCTAATGCTTGTCTCTTGGGACCCCACAAGAAAGGTCGACGCTCCGCCAACTCTTGTTTTCCCTTTCGTTCTCCAAACTCTTCTCGTCGACTCACGCAAGGTCTGTTTCTCAATTTCTTCGGGAAGCAGATTGTCTACTTCTTGAGGAAGTTCTTCGGGTTTGATGGCAATCAGCGTGGCCTGCATAGTAGTGAGGTAAACTACTGTCTTGCCATGTTTGGAAAGCAAACTGTACCCGTTTGTTCAGGAAGTTCTTGGTGTTGATGACAATCTCCATGGCTAACGTGGTAGGGATGTAAATGTCTTCCTGGAGCTGGAAGCTGTGCAAAAGTGGCCAGTGACGTCTTGTTAGTTACATTAGAAGAAGATCACATTTGTGTTTCCCAGATTCTGAGCATAAAGATCAGGATGCAGAATTTGGAGCACCCCAGGCCATGCTCATTTAGCCAAGCACCGTGCGAATGTTAGTTTAGCCAAGGAACTTCCCCTTGGTCCTCTGACTCTGGACTCCATACCTGACTGAAGATCCTCTTCTTGACCCCTTTAGGCAACAGGATTATTCAAGTTCTTACCTAAGAGAGTGATTTAAAATCAGCTCCGCAAAATGTGCCTTCATCACTGGAAACCTGTAAGGGACGTGCTGCGCCAGTCTTTGCGGTAAAACAGCCTTGGCTATCTGCACTGCAATTTGAAATCATGCACAAAGATCACCGCTTACCTCGGAAGAGTTCGTTGTTCAACTTTGGATCAGGTCGAAGAAGGCACTCCTGCATTGGGTATAGTCATTTATCTATTTGTTTATTGTTCTCTTACTATACACCTATTGCTAATGTTTACTCTAGTTTACAACCATGTGATCTCCTTGTATGTGTCTTGTGGTTTCTCTTTGTTTTTAAACTGGACAAGGAGATGACATTACCAGCTGCACTCTTTTAAGTGTATTTCTTATCTCCTTTTTGTGGATGGGAGTGTGAATGTGTTCTGAAATGTGAAAAAAAAACAGTTAGTCTCATAATTTCTGAAATGAAGGAGTGAAGGGCATATTGAGTCTTGTTGCAAATTGCAGCCCTCTGGCAAAAGCTTCTCAATTTAGCTTATCAAATTTTAACAACCTGTGATGTCACACCTACTGGAGTAATTTTAGGTCTCTGCTTTGACTGATTTACAGAGGTTGTAAATTCAGCGCTTTTGTACATTTAAGTGGGGCTGTGAAAGGGTATCTGTTGGTGTGACTCAACATTCTCCAGTATAGCTGTCACATGTGGATATAATGTATCGTAAAAAAAGCCACATGCTTATTTATTTATTTATTTAGAACTACAAAAACATGGTACTACAGAAACTTTGCAATTCAGTACCAGAACATTCTTATTACATATAATGCATATTATAAATACACACACACACGCATATATATATATATATATATAACTATATATATTTAAGTTATTATATACATATACACATACATATATTGTCTGTGTGTGTGTGTGTGGGTGTGTGTGTGTGTGAATACTGACAGTTGGGTTAATGGGGAGATGGGGAATCAATGTTTGGCTGCTTTCAACACGAATTGTGTGTGTTTGTGTGTGTACGAGTTGGGGGAAGGGTTTGGATGAAGGCACCATGGTCCCATTGTCAGCCTGGCACAGCAGAAAGGCAGTGATGTCAGAGTATGAGGGAATATCCAATGCACTGGTCCTCACATTATTTAACAAAAAGCACAGTGTTGTCCCATTTGCTTGCTTTATTCAAGGTTCTATGAAACTGCTCCATGGATCTGCAAAGTAAGCAAATTCAGTCCCGAAAAATATCTGAATATGTTGCAAGGTACTGATCTATCCAACCTTTCTGTGTCATCAAATATTGCTTTACGTATAATATAAATATATCCAAATCACTTTAACATTTTTGATGAAAAGCCTGTTCTGGAACGTGTGTTGAAACAAAAAAACATGCATTTAGATAAAAAAATGAATAAAAAAATGTAAGATATGTGACCAGTACCTCTTTTAAGTACCTAAAAAGTCTGTTAAGCAATAATAGATGCATATATTTTAACATGTAGTCATATATTTAACTGTTTCAGTTCAAAAAAGTGGCATACTGACTGATGTCAGAGATTACTTTTTTAATTTTGGTTGGGTACTTTGAGTTTGAAACCTGATAAAATGAGTAATATCAATGTCATCATCCCTCTGTTGTTCATGAAGTAAAACAGGCAGATGTAATAATAAAACTGTACATGGCCAGCTAGGTTATTATTAGATGTGGCCTTTTTTAGAGCAAGGCGGGCCTGCTCTCCCCCAGTGGACCCTGTTTCCAACTCTAATCTCTTCCAGATGTGCTGATGTCACAAGCACATGGAAGCATCAAAGCTGGAGCCCTTCAAAGTGCATGAGCCTGTGCATGAGGAGGCTGCAATTTGATTATCCGCCCCAAGAGAGCGCAGCAATTCCTTCAGAGGCTCTCTGGACCAGGCAGTAGCCTTCAACCCCCACAAAAATGTCCATAAAGTGGACACACACACTCTATACACACACACACACACACACACACACACACACGCACACATGCACACACACACATGCACACACGCACACACAGCAAAGCAGCTAGCAACTACAATAGCTTCTAAGCAACTGAGAGGATTTTGAGATACCATGTGAACTTGAAATTCTGCTTATTTATCAGACTTCACTTCATTAATGTTGATAAGGCATTGGTATGTATTACGAGCTTATCACACAGGACAAGTGGCTGAGACTCATGTAGAAAGTAGAACAGTATAAATAAGCGTACAGCGCTGTAAATCTCAAACCCAAAATATAAATACAAATGTAAATAGAGAGAAATAACAATAGGCAGATAGTTAAGTGTTTGATAATGTGGAGGTCAGTAGATGTACTGTGCTAAATAGATGTGAACCATAAAAGCAGCACAGCATAGTGCAAATGACAGGTCCACTTTTACACAGAGTAGCATAGTAACATATCTTGAGTAATATACCTGACATAGCAGTGGGCAATATGACATATGTTATCAATGCTGTGATTAATTACATCATATATGCTTGTCTGAATATAACATGGGTATGATCAGTACTTCCATAGCACTGGAAATATCATTGTCATCATAAAAAAACAGATTTAACCAATTTATAGAGGGCCTGTAAACAATAACTACCATTACACAGCTATTTCTTTTCCCCTGCAGTATAATTTTGAGGTTACGCACATGTAAAATCCTTTTGTCACCCATCAACGTTGGTAAAACCCAAAAGCTCAAAACAGATGGAAGGTTGTGGATCAGAACAGATCAGAAAACAGTCATAAAAAAATTGTATTCTGTTGAAACGCATTGGCAAACATTACAGTGGCACATACAGTGAAAAAGATGAAAAAGATGGTAAAGAAGGTAAAGAAGAAGCCAAAGATTATGTAACAGTTTTAGAACTGCACAGTTTAGTTTCAGACACCACCCCTATGACCAAGAGCAATTTTAAAAGAGTTCCATGAAAAAGTCTTTCCTAAGTGCAAGCCACAAAAAGCAGCACCTCAACTTTGCAAAATGTCATTGGAACTACAAATGGAATCTAGTGGTCAGATGAGACAAAATCAAGTAACTTTTTAGGTTTATTTAATATACTGTTTGTAGATCATCTTAATTTCTGAAGTCTCAATTTATTTGGACCAAATGTTACATCTTTCCCATACCTTATTTCTTAAACAGTTCAATTTGCAAATATTGAATTTTGAGGGCTGTCCTCTTCTGCTGGTACATTTAGTCTGCTTCAACTTTCCACACAAACCTCAGAAAATCAAATTACCGAGATTCATGTTGTGTGCCATGAAAACGTCTTCATTTATCAGGTTATATTTTTGCTGTATTGCTCTTTAATTAAAAAGTGATGTGTCCACTTTCCCCTGATAAGAGACTGTGAAACTCCTAAGACCTCGCAGCAGACTGTTGTCTCTGTGCTTAGCTTTCTCCTTATAAAGATCTATGCTGCTGGGTACCCTTCCATCAGATAAAAATGATTCAGAACGTTAGGTCCTGTGTTATTTGGATAGTCCCCAGTGGATGGTCTGCAGATGCTTGGATTGTTAACAAACTATCCAGTGAAATGTACTGCACTCTACAGATATAAATAATGCAGGTTAGGGTCTCATCTAGGGTCTGGAATGAGATTAGATCAGGTTTAGGATTGAGGTTTGGGGAAAATATTCTAAAAGTCCTGCCCAAGGTTTGTGGTTATGCAATAAAGAAGGTGGTACACTGGCTATTTTAGGGTCTGAAGGGCCTGGCCGTCTGGTTAAATTCCTGGTTTTTGTTCAGTTTATGTAACAGTCTTACAACTTATATAAAAAGAACAGTGCTTTGCAGTTATTTTTTATATGTTAACCAACTTTAACAAATGTTAACAAAAACAACATGGGAATAGATTATAGTGCAATAATAGCAATGTCTGTAACTTAAATAAAAAGTTCAGCAAAAAATCAAATGTACGTAATTTTCCACTTAACCCAAAGGTAGCTGAACAGATATGACAAGTTTGATGTTTATTAACTCGATAGTCGTTCCAATAGCCCAAACTATTTGCATAAAAATACATTACCAAAACTTCTCTCGACACGATCAAACCACATTCAGATCTTCATTAAGATTGTACAGACTTGTCTGTGTGGTTTAGGACTTAGTTCTTCAACAAGTGCTTTGCAAATCCTAGCCCTAGAGATGTTTTGTTCAGTTTTATAGTTTACACTTAGTCATACCCTATCCTAAATCACACTGACAGGTCTGCTCCACCTTAATGAAGGTCTGGATGCGGTTTGAGCAGGTTGAGGGAGGTTTTGGAGATGCAGAGCTGAGTTCAAGTGTTTATTATATATGTTAAGCATACAGCTGCAGTTCTGAAATAAGATTTGCACTCTCCATTAATAACACCTAGGTGTAGCGGTGTCTGTAAATTGGATTTTTGGCTGAACTGTTCCTTTCATCCTGAAATTCAGACACACACACACACACACACCTCACTCCCCCCCTACCCATCCAGCATGTTCTCTGGTATCAAACTGGTGCCTTGTCTTCTTCCTAGTCTTTGAAATACACAGTGCAGATTTTAGATGCAATTGATGGAGGTTCTGGCCATTTATTTAAATTCACATTTCTAGCTCATTAGACTACAGTAATAAAGGGTATTGCCAGTCTGTGGTCTTATAAAATATTGAGCTCTGAAAACTCCAAACTTTAAAGGCATTTCATCGTACTACGACATTTGCATATTGCTCAATTACTATCAGTCGTGCTCTGATTCTCTCTCAGACAGCACACAAACACACTGAATGTATGCCTCATTGGTCTTAGCATGTATTGGAAAAAAAGGAGTGAGACAATTAATAAAACGATAACAGTGTGTGCAACTGGTCCTAAAATAACTTCCAGAGTCTGGACCAGTTCCCAGAGAGCGCGCAGCAGTCTGATTACAGAGTCTGCCTGCGTCAGTGCCCCCATCCCATCACAGCACGCCTGACCTTCCAATCAATCCTCTAATGAGCAAATCCAGTTTCTGCTATATCGTTCTGTTTCCCTCACTCTTGTATGGCCCTATTTACGTGAGCCTAAGTGTGTAACAAGTAGTGCACTATAGATAAGTATAAATACTCTTTCACTGCTGCATAAGCACCCTCAGAAAACTGTGACTAGCTTGTATGTTAATAGCTGTAACGTAAGCAGCATGAGAGCTATATCTGTAGGCACTGACCTTCAGTGAAAGCGTTTGATTTTTTTTTTACTTGCAGTTAAGGGAGTAATAGTGACCCCTTCTGGTTGAATTATTAATTCTACGTATCACAAATGAACCAAGGTTCTTATATAGATTTTAAGTGTTAAATATTCATTTGCAAATTAACTAATAAACACTTTTTCTCACACATACCCTTCCTTACAGCAGGAAGTCAGGTACTGACTTGTGTCCTAGTGTCCTGTGTTTACTATTGTCGGCACGTAAAGATGTGGGCTACGCTGCTATAAACTTGTTTAAAGTGCACTTAAGCATTTTATTGTAAATATATTAGAATACATTTGTATGTGTGTGTGTTCTGAAAAGCGATGCATTGCATGGACTTTTTCCAAATGTCAGGGTTAAATCATTGATACCGATATGAACGAAATATGTTACATGTTCACAGTTATTACCAGTTCTAAGTAAACTGAAAGGCGTGATGATTATGATGTATTTTATTCACGTCAATATCAATGAAATACTTGAAACACTTGACCTCAATGTGTTTGTTTTGTCAAGCCACAGCCACGTAGATGTTAATTAGCTGGATTCAGTTTCTTGGATGTAGAAGGAAGGAAAAAGGAGAGTAGGAAAAGAAAAATGTTGCATTTTTGTCAGGTCTCTATGCATCTTTTTCAGAAACAACACATTTCTCTTGTTGTACAAAGGCCTACACAGTGCCAGCACTTCTCAAAGAAGCTTCTGTCTGCATACAGTAATCTAAAGGGCCTTGATCTATTGCTCTTCACTGTATCATGCTGTGTGCGTCATAACAGTGATAACCTCCACCAAGATTCTGCTCTCATCCTTGTGTCTCAGAGCAGATATGACACCCTTGTGAATTCACACTGTGCAGTCTAATGAATGTTCTCTGTATTTTAGGTTTAAAATGTAAAATTAATTCAGTTGTTAGGATGTAAACAGAGTCCTTTGGAACAGGATTCATGTGAAACGCTCTGTTCTAGAGAAACTTTGCTTAAACCAAAGGTTCAAGGAGTTTAATGCCTCTAAAAGCTCCCTCACAGCAAGCTATTACATTAAATGGTTATGAATACACTGTTTGATGCCTGAGAAATTTTTATACAGTGATTGCCTTGGACGACTTTGGCCTAAAACACCTTTTTCTTTATCAGTTTATGGTACATGCAGAACAAAATTATTTTTTGAGATTGACCACTATTTTGCTATTGTCAACTTTGTTTGTAAAAACTGGAAGACAGCTGTAGCTTCACGGGTGGGTTTGGATAGTAAAGAAAAATACTATTGTGTTGCAGACAGCTCTGTTGGTTCCTATTGCCACTATTGAAGAGCAGTCTGAATCAGTAAGTTACCGGTGTAATCAGAAGTTGTAATTAGACAGAGGATGGCGTAAAGACAACTTGATTCAGACTGTTCTTTAAAAATGAATTGTGAAATTCCTCTTTAACTGTGTATATATTGTAGTTCTATGAGCAATAAAAGCTGCTGTTGTGGAATAACGTGATACAAATCTAGTTTATTAAATACAGTAGTCTAAATGTAAACAAGCAGTTAAAAATACATGTGTGCAGTCCTTTACATATCCCAATAATATTGAATGTCCTTTAATATCCCAACAGTCTTTCAGAATAAATGTTTAAATGCTAGTATAAGATGTTAATGTCCTAGGATATTGAAGAATGGTGTAAGGGTGTGAGGAGTATGTTTTTAAATTTGAGAATGGGTGTTTCACATGATTTTAGACCAGATTTGAATTGTTCCATTGTGTGTGAATTCATTATTTTGTATTGGGTCAGGGACACACAGGTGTTTTTCAAAGCAGTGTTCTGACTCTGTGAGTCACTGAGACACAGTGGAACAGCTGATGTAAGCAGCACACACTGGGTGGCACTATTTCCTTAGCAATAGAAGATATTGTACTGTACCTTTCAACACTGCGCAGCATTGTACAATAAACTGCTTTGCATCAGTTCTCATGTGTATGCTCACACAAAGCTAGTTACATTCGGACCTGTACAAGCACACAAGCCAGAATGTGCATGACAAGAATAAATATATTCAAATTTTGGTTCAGTTACTTACATCCTGTCATAGGAAAACAATATGTAAATAGTTTTTCTTTTTCATTTCATGATGAATGGACCAATAGAAATCAAGAATAATCTAAAATGATATATCTTATTATATTTTATAATACTGTCTCAAATATTTCTTATTGTTTTCCCTGTTCTTGTAAAATCCTCCTTTTAGAGATACGGGGTTTGTTATATCTTTTCATAAAGATTTGTGGATTTTAGTAACACTGAATTTCACCTTTTCATTCAGTTCACTGAACTGTTAAAACTACAGTAATCACGAGGTAACTAATTAACTTCTAACTCCAATAATAACTAACTGCTAAAGCTTCTAAATCTAAATGTAAAATTTACAGACAAGACTAGAGATATGGTATATATTCTACAAGAAATGTCTGTAGCTGTGGAAAGAGTTTCCCACTCCTACAGGGAACTGTGCTCTTTGAAGCTTACAGTTTTGGAAATGGAAACCTTCATAGTGTATGTCAAGCCAATGACCTGGGACAGTATGACCTGTGTGTGTGTGTACACACATATTCATGTGCACGAGAAGGCATGTGCACATACATACAGTTGGTGTACTCCTGGTCAAATAACATATTATGTTACCTGCACCTGCTTAGTTATATATGTATTGTTAAACTGCGCACTAAATCTGAAGAAATATTAACGTAAGTTCTCTGTTTTTTTAATTACACAAAATGTGCACACACGTTTTTATGTGTGAAGAGATGTGTTCTCGCAGTATGCTAGCTAATATTTTATGTGTGTGTGTGTGTTTGTTGTATGTATGAATGTGTGCTCCTTCTCAGGGGTTCACCCCCCCACCCCCCACCCCCGTAGTGTGTGGTTGACCGGAAACAGTTGGGGGAGAAAGACACCCCTTCAGGCCCCTTTAACACTTCTGCCTGAGCAAATATTTATCCTCATTTCAGCAGCGCTCCGTTTCAGCCCTGAGGGAACTGGGCAGCTAAAGTCCAGTCATGTAATTAAAGCTCCCACCCGCGTCCATCGCCCGCTCTCGCCGCTCATTGATTTCACATGTATCTCAACCCAGGATGAAGGTGACCTGTATTGGGGTTTATGTTACACATGATTTAGTTTTTATATTAACTAAATTAACAGTAACTAAATTAACATTGATTGATAATTGATCAAAGTTGGAAAGCTAGTCACAACATGGGGTAACTTAGGGGATGCACGTTGGTAATGCCATGTGCACGTGTGTGTTTGTGGGTGTGTGGCTGGGGGTGTGTGTATGTATTTCAAACGGTATTGAATTTTCTTGATATATCAAGTAAAGTAGTGTTCAGGTTGTGTATATCAATCGTGCATCACAATGTAATATAGAAATACATGGTGTTAGTACAGACATTGAATTTACCTCCAAGGCCGTACATCATTATGTGGATGAGGTCATGCCTGTATTAGGAACACCTGGTATACTCTGGTTTATCTATTTAATAAACAAAATAAATACAGTGGCTGTTTATACTAACCTAGCCATTACTGAAAAAACAAAATGTGTTCATCAATGCAACAGCAAAGTGTTTCATAGATTCATAAACACAAGTTTGGGGAAAACGCACAATGGAGAGGCAATTGGTGCTCGAACATCTGACAAGGTTGGGAGCTCGTTCATCATCATCTGTGTGCTGGGTGATTGTATTTGTTGACCCAGGGAGACACAATTTGTAGATATTTTCAAAATGGACCACAACGAAGAGCACTGGGGACATGTCCAGAGTGTAAATGACGCCTATGAGTGGGATGACGTCAGAGATGTATGTGTCCATCATAGATATTAACATGAATAAAATATTACAATCAACAATTTTTTGTTTTACAGTTTACTCAGTATTGACAGTAACTGTGTATGCTGATTTCATTTGGAACTGATGTATACATTTAAATCAAGTGGGTTTAGTGAGATTAGAGAAACTAGTGAAAACAGAGCTCATAGGCTATGGTTGGTATCCATATTTTCAAACCGTCATACCATGCGGATGCATACGGTATCTGGTATTGTTCTGTTGGCCAGGGGGAGGGGCGCCAGTGCTGTAGTTTAGTCTTGTTTGGCTCAGTTGACTGCACCAGCATTTGTTGACGTTATGGTGCTTTCGTTTTGTTGACAGGGGTGGTGGAGTGAGGGAGCATTATTAGAAGACATACAGTTGGTATTTCTACATGCCATGTTATACCGTCATGCTGCTCAAGCACAGTAGCTTATAATTTTAGGACCAACAAAATGTTTTTACTTTTGGGGGCAAAACTATTTCTTTTTGACTAAGGTTAAGGTAGGTTATTGAAATTCATAGAGACTTATTTTAACAGTATCGTTTGGCGTAAGGGCTGCTTTAGTCTGTTTTGATGTCTTTTCACCCCAGCCAGTGTTACTGTATAACTCGATGTCATTCGCCATAAAAGGCTTATATAGGTGTCATGTAGGCTTACGAATAGTGTCCTACAGTGTTACAGAAATTGCTTATTAAATGTTGATGCTGGTATTCATTGTCACTGTCAAGCCAAAACTTTGTATCTACTTTTGTGTTTTTTTTTGTACTTACCAAAATGTCAACTGACCTTCACGCCTTTTATACCTTTATTTGAATATTTTAGGAATTTTTGGATGAATGGAACATTACAGATAGCCCCAAGTCAATCTTGTCCCATTAACTTCCATTAAAAGTTAAGAAAGTGTTCTCCTTCTCTTGTAAAGTTACCGATTTAATTTTTTTTTTTCTGGGTGGACGGGCTGGGAACTGCTGTTTTTCTTCAACAAAGCGTAAAGAGTAAAGAGTTAATATGCTGGAGACATTCCAGGAAGACTGGAGCCGTTCATCCTGTGGAGTTCCACCCCCCCTCCATCTCACTGACCTCACAGCATTCAATTGGCACTTGTTCAAGAACACAAGAACACACGTGCACACAGCCGCAAACACATAAGCGAACACACACACACACATGCTTGCACTCTATATTGGGTAAGTGTGCTGGCAAGAGGCTTCATTCGCATATGAGTTCAGCTGTCAGAGACACCCAGAGCTGCGAGAAGGGAAAGGAGAAGGGGGTGGGGGACATTCTGGGTAAGACGGAGAGAAGAAAGCAAAGCTGAAACAGCGGAAGAGAGAGAGAGCGCATGAAACGGCTCAACAGGATCACCAACACTATGGATCAGCACCACAGCACAGGAAGTGAAGTGCCCAAGAGGAAAGCCAGCGCAGCTTTTATTATCCTTCTACCTCTGTCTGGCTGGTCTTAGCTCTCTCTCGCTCTTCTCTCTTTCTCTTTGGAGCCATACACCTCGACCTGCACATGTAAAGCCTGCGCCGGGCTGAGCGCTCTCGGTAGCCTGTACTACAGTAATTGCAGCAATAAGAAAAGGAGAAAGAAAGGACATATGACACAGACCATTATAGCCAGAAGCAAGACTGTATGAATCTGATTTTCTGAGGATGAATGCCAAAACCAAGGGAAACTTCAAGGCTTCTGGACTGACTCAAAGTGGATTCAGTTACTCATGCCACTGCTGCTCAACTCCTTCGTTCTTCTTTTGTGACTTGTCTGAAATGGCAACCACATGTGGCTTCGGTCGGGCAAGGGCGCATGAAAGGAAAAGGTGAAGAACGGTGCAAAACTGGAGAGTGAAAAAGGAGGGAAGTGATAGACATAGGGAAACTATGAGTTTGCCAACTAACTGTATCTTTCTCCCTCCTGCCGACCGGGCTTTCAAAGTGCGAAATGGCAGCATCTGCGGGTCCCCCTGCGCCGTCAACCGTCCAATAGACATCATCCAGAAACGCAGGCGGTAATTCCATTCACACTTTTCTCTCTATGTCTTGAAGAATAATGCCTCTAAAGAATGCATTGTGTGCCAAGTTCATGGCAAGTAGCTGTTGCTGGTACCTCAGACAAAGGCATCGTGGGTGATCAAGTTGTTCTTCAGTGCTGATAAGTGTATGTGTAGTGTAGAAATGTCCTGACCAAATCTTAAGTCTTCAACCACAAGCATTTAAAGGCGTTCAGATTCTCAGCACTTGTCTCTGATGCACAGGTGGAGGCAAAAGTGAGCTAAAATTCCAAAGGGAACTATGTGGCTGTCCTGTTTTTCAAGTCTTATCAAGTCCAGGAAATTGTAATAAATTTATGGATCATATATTATAGTCTGTTCATTCCAGCTGATATGTACTGAACACACCACAGTGGACTCTGTGAACACAGCTCTTTCAAGGACACATAATTAGTCATATAATTCTGATTAATACAAAAGTGGTTTGAATTCATCGTAATTCAAACTATTAAAACAAGTGGTTATAATGATAATCACATCTTAAAGGAGTCAAAGTGCTCGGTTCATTTCTCATAAACTGATGCAGTTTCACTTGATTGATTTTCTCTGACCTGGTGTTTGTATATTTACAGTACCCTACACTGTGAGTAGACACAGCTCATACTGTACTGGTAATTGCTCAGGAAGGGTTTGTTCGTGGTGCTAAGGCAAACCTATGGCAAGCTATAACTTGTTGATCTGAGGAGATAACAATTTTAAAACATCAGGGACAAGCAGGAAGTGAGACATATCCAGCCATATCTAAAGCAACTTTTACAGACCCCTCTCTTCCTGTCCATTGAATTAGGATTCATAGAATTTCTGGTTTATGATCCATTGCTGAATGGGATTATGGGATCTGGATTATTACATTATCGACTGTTAACACGCAGTCTTACCCACTGTGACTCGCACAGACAATGTAAGTAATAGGTCTTGTCAAGACAATTTTAATTGTCCACTCATTAAAATGGTCATTGGATTATTAAAGTTAGTGTAAAAAAGCCAGTTTAAAGTAGTAATTGAGTGTGCTGTAGCTTTGTGGTCCAACTAAGAACCTTACATGTCTACTTTTAAACACATGCTTTTTATTTGTTTAAGTTGCCCTGAAAAAAGGATATATGTTGTCTGCAGCAGGTATCTTCATTAATTTTTACAGTCGTAACCTTTTTACAGACACACCGATGTGATTTCTTGATATGAAGAGAAAGCTTGCAATTTGCTGCAATTTGCTTCACTTAGAGAAAGACCTTTTCAACAGAGGAAGCATCTACATTTTGTATCAAACCCTAAAATTATTAAGGGTGCGCCCAAACTGATGAGCTACTTAAGAAATTCCGTTATATCATATTTCCTGTTGTGAAGAAGCCTGTGCCCATGCTATACAAAAAAGACACCATGGGGAGCTATTTGGACATTGATTCCTTAAAAACACTGAGTGATTGTATGTTTTCAATGGCAGGAAACTAGCGGAATACTCCAGCAATTGTCTTTGCATTTGTGGTTTTGCGTATACACCAGTTTGCTATCTTGGTGGAATTTCTTAGAAATGTGTACATGATTTTGCCACTGATTAAAACAAGGCATTAATTGTGTGCAAACTAGGTTTTAGAAACTACTGCTGATCAAACCTTAACAAGAGTTGTGGCCTCAAAATAAGCTAAAATATATTAATATATTCCAAAGTAAGATCAAATATATTAATATATTCCAATAGTCAGCTGGTCAGCTGTTTACTCTTGGAATACAGCCTGTTGTTTAGTCAGAGTTAATGTGAGATTAAATAAAATATTGTTTTTAGTGTTGAAACCTCAGAGCGTTATCTTATATACATCAAACACCGCTGTGCTCATTTATCTTTGACGAGAGTGCAAACTGAGCCTCAACTGACGTCAACCTCTGAGCTGTGCATGGTGACACAGGCGTCTGTGGTCGCAGCTTCGGTTGAAGAAGTGCGTGCGCAGAATGTGTGTGTGTGTGTGTGTGTGTGTGTGTGTGTGTGTGTGTGTGTGTTTAAGGCATTTTTACGAATCTAACATTTCGTTCAAGCCACTGTTCAAAGAGTGTGTTGCCCAGAGTTTTACAACCTAGACAAAGCAATGAAGCGGACAGGCTTGTGCAAGATAACCAACTTTTGTAGAGCACTAAGAATGCTTACTGTTTTACTCTTGCTCATAATGGTTTAATGCAAAGAGGAAATGGTTCAACCTTCTTCACCCCAGGCCTTAATCACATGTTTATTGAAATGTCCCTTTTAAACCCACATCTGCCCCCCAAATCAAAGGCCTGCCCTCTCTGCTCTGGACACTTACCCCAGCCTGCGCATTGAGCCTCCATGGCTGGGCACTTTGCTGCTTAATTGCTTTTGCTCGACAAGTGATGCATGCTGTCCTGTCAGGATCGATGTGATGTTCCAAATAAAGCCTGGATCTGCCGAGAGCTTAATCAGGCCCAGCAGTGGGCAGAGTGGATCCGGGAGAGAGGCTGAGCTTTGGAGAACAGCTCGCATGGAGAAGGAGAAGCGGACGAGGGCCTGTGTGCTTCTCGTTTTGAGGAGCGCTACCCTCAATTATGCCATGCTCCGCACAGCGGTCCACTCAGACCACCACTGGAGAGCCAATTGATTGCACCATCACATCGTTCCTCTCCTCACCCAACCTGGTTCACAGGGGCTATTTGTGACCAGTCTCTAGGCACTGCAAGGCATCCTTGCTCGTTTCAGAGACACCTACTGTAACCCAGTGGCCCAATGGCTTAGAATCAAATCTTTATTCTCCTTCTTTGTTTCTGCATTTCACTTTTTCTTTCCACTGGCGGAATACAATGCCTGTTTGGTCACCCTTGACAAAAACAAAGCAATTGTTTTGGAGCCCACAGAAGCCATAGCACCAACTGGAGATTTGAAAGGCAAGTGTCTTGCGCCTGACCTTGTTCCATGTCTGTCATCTATGTATGAAAGTTTGGCGTGACACATTTTTGGTGCTCAGCAGAGTAGGTGTCTCTTACCACTCATTCATCATGGCATGGATTGAAGTAGAAGACTTCAGCCCATGCAGTAGACAATAAGGAAACATTGCATGAAATAAGAGTCGCATACCGTGGCAGACGTGAGAATGATCCTCTGACAGATTTGTGAGGAAGACTTGCTGGCCATGTGGTAAAAGTGAGAGTGCCGTCTGAGGCCTGTTCCAGGATGCACACCTGGTCGCAGTCCATCATTAACTGGAGCAATATGCCTGTTCGGGTCAGAAGCTAGTGTAGCACACTTAGTTTAACCCCATTCACTCATTCCCCTCATCCCTCTTACAGTTCTTTTCATGTTGCTAACAACTATTTAGGGGAAAGAAATATCCATGCTCCCTAGCATCTATAGTAGTAGCATCTGTAAATTATTTGCATTGTGCGCAGTAGGAAAATTCTTGGGTTTTTAGGTGTGGGTTGTCTATAGGGGTAATAAAATGAAACAAAAATATATGATTTATATATTTTCTCAATAGTTCTTTATGCTAGAATTTACACTAGAAAACAATCTTTTCTTCTAATAAAAAATACTGGGTTGGTTCCCCATTACTAAAAGAGGAGGTGCCCATCCTTCACTTGCTTTATTGCAAATAATTTTATAATACTATATAATTTTTTTGTGATCAGTTTTCTTTGTAGCAGTGAGAGGGTTGGTCTACCAGGCCTAACACTCTTGCACCAGCAATGGCATTGTGTAGGTCTGTCTGTACATCTAAAGCATGTTCGGACATGCATTTCTGAGAAGAGTAGCAGAGTGTTAGTGACGCACTTCGAAGTAACACATTTTCTAACACAGTGTATTTCTTATCCTTTAACAAATACTTTTACAGTGCTTTCAATTGGTAACAAGTGATATCGTAATGACCGCTAGGATTTTTGACATTTTGATCTGGTTTTGTAGAAACTGACAGTAAAATGTAGCATGATGTTAGAATGGAGTACATTTCTCATGATCTGTTAAGGCTTGCCTACACAGAAGAAGATGTGATCTTATACTTCATGCCACATGAAGAGCAAGCTCAGATTCTCACACTTTTGTTGTTTTGTTTTCTCTACTGGCAATTATTTTTATTCTTTGCTCCACAGTGCATCAAGGCCAGACCACAGAACTCACATGCAAAATATATCTGAACTTTATTTACTCTCTGTGTTTGGTTTTGGCATCCAAAAAGAGGTGAGAGTTTCTATGCTGGTTTTTATGTACAAACTTCTCGGTGCATGGTGACACCGCCATCTGGAAGTTGTTGAAGTTGTTCTTTCATGATAACATCAGTGTCTAAGACCGAGACAAATAAATGTCTGTCATCTCTTTTCTGTGCCAGTAAAGCTCAGCTACTGGCAATTACCTTGGAATAAGTGGGATGACCTTTATCACTTCTCAGCTGAGGAGTAAGCTGAACTTTGAATGTGTAAATTCCAGTGAAGTTATACATGCTTCTACCTTATCTGTTAGGTTGTCTTCTATGTGTAGCGCTTCTAACAGAGCACACAGAGCTGGTTAGAGAAAATACATTACCAGTTAGCACAGGAACTACGAGAAGGAGAAGTGTGACATCCTGTGACGTTAGAAAGCCTTTAGACATTACTGTTTTCATGACTTCATGGCCTTCTTTATAACACATACAAGCTAATATAAAAGAATATATGTGATATCTGATATCACTCATATTTGAGTTTTTTTTTTTTCACTGTAGCAATGGAAAGGGTGTGTTCAGGGAGAAATTAAGGCAGTAGTTTTTAGTGATTCGAGCTTTCAGTTAAAGATTAGGAGATTTGTCCCTCTGATAATCAAGCTGTGCCATGTGTTATTCTTTAAGGATTGCAATTGGTCATTACAATATTACAGTACTGACCTCTAGCCTTCAGTGAATGGCATACTGATCTGCCAGTCACAATATTAAGGCGAGTGGGAATAGGATCAAATGAACTAACTGGTTACATTATTTCAAAAACAAGAATGGTTTGACATTCAAGAATTGAACGCTGAGTAGAAAAGACATGCTGGTTGTTTTACCACTGTGTTTCCTAACATATCATCAATGACTCATTTACAGATTTGATCAACGTGGTCTTTAACTTATTACCCCCCGCCCAGTGTAGTCGGGATGCATGCGTACCCATATTCTCCATAGTAAAACGGGTCTGCATGTGCAACTGGAGCTTTCCACATGATATGATGTTTTCTGTCAGTATGTAAAAAAAGCACCCACCATGCTGCCTTTATTGTTAGAAGGACATTGTGGAATTTGAATTGCCAAAGGGCTGTAATTAATTCATCAAAATAATACTAAAATGTGACTGAGGTGTGCATTGCCATGCATTTGCTTTCTTGCCCAAAATTACACAAATACACAAATAAATTAATACTAATGATTAAATTCATAAAAAAGAAATTTAATACATGAATCAAGGAGAAGCATATCTTTTATTAATGCAACATATAGTGTAGGGTAAATCCATTAATGCCACATATAGTGTAGGGTAAACCCAGAAGTGGTGGTTTCTGATGCTGCTACATGCATGTGTATTTATGAATGGGGAAGACTGCATTGCCAGTAGGGTTGAAGCATATTTCACCTGCAAAGCTATAAATAGCCCAGGCTGCTACTTGTGCTATTTATAGCCTTCCACAGTCTGACCATGTGACTTGTACTGTAGCGCTGTATAGCCCCCTACGTCATCAGGCTTGCATCGCCTTCATCAAAATTCCCTTTGAATGGCAGATGAAAACTCCAGAAGGGGCTAAGGAGAGATGGGTCTCATTTGATAAAGGCCCCTCCCCAGGTCAGCATGCCCCAGTGCAGTCCCAACACACACCTATGTGCGTCACCGCAGTGATGCTACACCACACCCCCCCCCCACACCCCCACCCCACTGCCTCTTCATTGGCTCCTCCTCTCCTCATGAATCGAATTGCCTCATTGAGTGCTGATTATGTAACATTCACACTTCATTTAACATTTGGTGCCACCACTGAACCTCCAATGAGTGCTAAAGATAGATGTGTGTGTTTTATATTTGATGCTATTACAGGATAGGCAGGGAAGCTGGAAGCGTTGCGTCCCACCAAACCACAAATTTAATCAGTATGGTATTGACTACAATAGGCCTAAATACCTTGCATTTCTCCTATTAAGTAGAAAAATGCAGCATGGACACAGAATCAGAAATAACCCCTTTAAGTAAAATTACATGAATACATTCAGATGCGCAGCTCCATGCAAAGCTTCCATTGCTGTTTTTCTGTGTAGTATCGCATCTGTGTGAAGGATCATAATCTGTATCTCTGGCTCTGTCCTTGTTCTGTTTCAGTTTCGATGTGGAGAATGGACTGTCGACAGGACGTCCACTGGACCCTCAGGTCAGCCCCAGCTCTGGCCTGGTCCTGCAGGCCACCTTCCCTCACAGCCAGCGGCGCGAGTCCTTTTTGTACCGCTCCGACTCGGACTTCGACCTCTCCCCCAAGGCCATGTCCAGAAATTCATCCACTGCCAGTGAGCTGTGAGTGCTGCACCTTCACCATCTCCATGCTAGTCTTCACTCCACTCTTTACTAGACACCTGCAGTGTCAACCGCAATTACCAGTAATGTTTAGTCAGATTATCTGGCTGAAGATTGGATCACCACTTTTCAAATATTCTGAATAATGATTTTACTAGAACTGAAGTTTATTAAGCTGTAAGAATAAGAAACCCTCAAGACATAAAATATTATTATTATTATGATTATTATTATTATTGCTTTTATTAATACATTTAACTTTAAAATTATTGCAGTATGTTTTTATAATAAGTTGCATGTTGGGGATCAGCACATGTTGATACAGTGTTTAAGCATCTGAGTGATGAACAATGTGAAGAGAAATTCACAACCAAGATCATGCCAGATAGTGGGAAATGTATTTGTGGGATACATTTCATTCCAGATAGTGGAAAGTGCACTTGGAGTTAAAACTAATAAGATGGTTATAAAGTTTCATACCCCATCAAACATCTGGTGTAATAATAAAAGTTGTAAGGTTTTAATTATCAAATGAATCTAAACCTTTGGAATATTTGTTGAAGCCCTAGACACAGCTACATTTCTTACATTGTTTAAAGCTTCCTAGCTTCCTGCTAACTGTTTGAAACCTGAAAACATTTAGTTCACCTCTTATAACGTTATAATCAAGAACATGAAGCTGACGTGCTACATTTCAGAGGAAAGACATAACTACTGCCTTGTCTATCTTTCTCTTGTCCTATCCTCTTCATGGCTGACATGGTGCTGACATCCATGTCATTTCGCTCGAACATCCCAGTTAGGTCATCAGACTCTTCCTTTGTTTTTTCTTAAGGGAAGAGGGCTTGAAACAGTGGGAAGTCAGTTGCCTGCCTCGGTGAGATAAGCGCGTGGCAACTTTATTTTACTTTAACAAACTGCATAAAATAATGTGTGTGCTCCCATCCCCACCATCCCTTCCATCACCCAGACCCACTCACACACCCCTATCCTTTAACCTGTTTAAAACTTCACCACCTCAGAAAATGCCATCCTGATTTAGGAGGATTTGATATGATGCATGCATCTTTTCTCTTTATCCATAAGCAAAGTCCCAGTGTGCATGCCCCACAGTTCAAGCAGAATGAGCTTCAGTTTACAAGGCTGATGTTAAAATTACACACAAAAATTCAGCCTTTTCTAGGTTAAGGTCACTTACATATCGAAACAATAGATTCTGTGATATTCCTGTGACTATGGTAGTTATAGATACTAGATAGTAGAGCACTATTTAAAATTGTATAAAATTAACTTGAGTATAAATCTTAATGGACAGTATTGTTGGATACTGGAAATCTTAGCCCTTAAAATGGACATATTGGACCTTGGTATTTAAACATATTGATTTTCAGAAATTGAACCATGTGCATTAACGTTGTAAATATATCATTCAGTGGGGGATGTTTATGTTTCATATAAGTGTTACTCAAGTCTTGTAAACTGAAGCAGTCCATTTGTTTGCCCCACACCACTCCCACTGAACTTTGCAGTTTGCACAGAAAGTACAGCTGTGCTGCAGTGCTATTGGATTATTCTGAGTCATATTCTGAGCCTGTGGGAAGGATACTGTGTTGTGGTTTAGAGTATAAACTCACCCTCTGTACATGAGGTTGAACTCTCCAAGCCACTTTTCTGCATAATTCCCCAGCCAAAACAGTATTTAGAATTGCTGGTCCTGTGAAGCTCAAAAAAACATCCACAACATGCTAAGAAATTAGGTGTAATTTTCCAGAGCCTTTCATGAGCTTAGTAATATTTTTTCTCTCTTATTTCAGGCATGGAGAAGACATGATTGTAACACCATTTGCACAGGTTTGTGAGATTTTTACACCATAATATTCTGCTGCGATACAATCTTCGGTGTTTGGCATGATGTTATCCACTGTATGTTATGGTAATGGTTTTATGCTACATATCCCACAGACTGAAAACCACTGCATTGAATTTACCAAACATTTATGCAGAATTACCATATTAATGAACTATTTTACATCAACACAAGTACTGCCAAAATATTGTTAATTTTATATGTTTTATTCAGACGGAAATGGTGTAGACACTTATTTCATGTGAATTTAATGCATCATTTTTTTCCAGGGTGTGTATTCATGCACTGTCCAGCAGACAAACAGAAAATGTAAACCTGAACTAAAATTCCACCTTTGGTTCCTCTTAGGTTCTGGCCAGTCTGCGAACAGTGCGGAGTAACTTCGCTGCTTTAACTCATCTGCAGGATCGGGGCAGTTGCAAGTAAGAGATTCGTTGTACTGAGATTTCCAAGCCCTTTTAGCCACTGACAGAATGGAAGGAATTCTAGAGATTATCATGCCAGGAATGGCATTGGACCACCTTCATGGAACTCACTGCCTTCTTTCTTCTCTTTTCTGTTAGACGGCCATCGGGCAGCAATCCTCCATCCATGTGCAAGCCAGGCTTACCAGGTCAGTGCTAAGGGATTTGGCACTTTCACTAGATAGTGGAAGACTGGGCCTATTTTGTAAACAGTGCTGGAAGGTTTGGGTAAAAATACCACGCCCCAATTGGCGGCAGTAAAGTGCACTGGGAACTGAAGCATGCCAGCACAGAATGAACAGTATGTACCATCATGCTATTCAGTAATCAGTCAATGAAATAAGATCAGCTGAAATAAGGGTGCGCTTATTCATCTTTCTGCTCTCGCTCTCTCTGCACTGTGTGGGGTGAGGCTGATCACAAACATGAAGAGGGATCACGGTTGCTATGGCAACCCAGGGTGGGTTCTATATTAGAGTACCCCTATGTTTCCTCAGGCAACCAAAAAACAAGGGTAGGACTCTGACAAAAAAATATGAAAAATAAGACGAATAATTTGATGACAGTGGAGAGTGGTGTAGAGGGTGAAGACAAGTTTGATAATGTGGTCTTATATGAGTTTATGAATCATAACTATGTTGCAAATGCAAAACAGTTCTTCAAGAAAAATCTTGATGTCACTTTAGATATGTTAGTAAATTCTGGCCATAAAGATGAACACATAAGTGTAGAAACAAAGCATATAATGAATTATAACAATTACATGAGTTTATGCCATTGCTGTTGCTGCTACAACAGTGAATTCTCAGTTTAACAAGCAGAAGCCTGGGAATATGTTTTTTTGTGGTTGTTGTTGTTGTCGTTGCCCAACTGATTTTAGATCAGTACCTGTCTTTTTGCAGATGACACATACCAGAAGTTGGCCATTGAGACGCTGGAGGAGCTGGACTGGTGCCTGGACCAGCTGGAGACCCTGCAGACCCGCCACTCGGTCAGCGAGATGGCCTCCAATAAGGTACGTTGTATATTTACACCTAAACGTATTCATTCACTTATTCACTTCTTCAGGACAAACTTTGAGTCAGAGTGACAGACAAAATATGCAAACAGCAAAAGCCACTGGAAATTTTGTGTTAGTTTATTCAAATGTGTACAATATTGGGATCAAGAAATACATGTATCAAGATGAATAAAATGGAAAAACATTAATGCAATTTTGTGTTTTAGTCTCTCACCCTTAACAATAATTGTACTGATATAGTCTATTTTATTTTTGTGGAAGTGATGTACTAATGATGTAGCATTTCTGTCACCATCATGTCACCATTCCTGCCTGAATGCATTCCTGCAAAAAAAACTGTAAATGCTGCAGGCCATATGGCTGGATTTTCACCTCACACTGGCAATAATTTTATAAAAACTGAAATGTTGATTTGTTTTTGCACATCTAGTGTTAAAGAAACATTTAATAAGAAATATCTTAAATGTTAAGGTAGTTACATTTTTTTTCAAGGTGAACCTTGGCAAAAACTTTGGCTGGAGCTATATCCAAACCAGAGCATGAAAAATGACTTTTTTGTTGCAAACTGATACAAAGTACTTAAAATACAATTGTGTCATACATTAGACCTTCAGGATTAATAATAGGCCAAGTGCCATGTTTGCAGTTCTCTATCAACATTACACCAGCTAATTTGGATACGTTTAGACAGTGACTAAAATAGAGTCTCCATTTTTTTGTTATTGAGTGTGGACATGCGTGTAGCTATTTTTTTTTTCAACACTGCTAACATGTTCCTATTTTTAGATCAACCACGTTTGCCTGGAGTCCACCCATGTCCATTCCCATCCCCCTCCCTGCTTCCTTGCACATGCAAATGTGCATAACACACACACACACACACACACTACACCAACACACTCTGCACCTCCCCAGTCGTGTGCTGGGAAATGTGAATGAGCACAGCAATGTGGATCTGATGTCATGAGAGACCAACACAAATGCTCTGATTGGCCCTCTCAGAAACTGCATGGCTCCTCCATTGAACGGCCGTGTGCATGGAACCCCTTGACTTGGAAGCGCACGCTTCATACACATGCATACATGGGGTGGGGGCGAGCACCATTGAAAACTATTTGATGCTATAAATAAACCCTCAACACAGCAATCTCATCCATGTGCATCCTATATTGCACAAAAATATCTCAAGTGTTTTTACTGTATCTTCGCCCAACTAAGGGGAATATCTACCGGGATAAAGTATTAAATTAGTTCATTATCACCAATGGAAAGGGTGCATTAAGGCATTATGGTGCATTAATGGTACATAATAGTACATAATTCTGGTTAAGGTAGCACACAATTTTTCCTGCAATAAAAGTACTACTTTTGCAGTATACCTTCGATATATTAAAAACTGCTTTATCCAGTGCCCTATAAAGAGACCTTAATGTGATAAGGTGCCCTGCAAATAATCTTAAATTTAGTCAGTTATGTTTAGATATATTGTGTCAATTTGTCAATAAGTGGCTGGTGTAATAATAACATTTTTGCTTATTTCACAGAATGCTACAGTATAATTTTATAATCTCACCCTGAGATATATTACATATATTGATTACATTTCTGAAAGTACAATTTTTGGATATCTTTCAGTATCAAAGATTATGCTATATTACATTTGACCAAAAATGTCACAGTTGCCCTTTTTATTTGTTATAACTGTTTAGTAATGACTTTAAGCTTTTGTCTTTGATGAATGACCAGCAAGAAACGAATTTAACACTGTTCATAAACCTTACTGTAAAACAGTACCTAGTCTTTTTAGCACAAAAGCACACTTGCACAATATCAGCGTTGCAAACACTGAGCAGCCCTGCTATCTATCTATGTCAAAGGTAACTACCATGATACTCCCAACACCTCGGTATTTAACTATTTTAATTATTCTCAGTCAGAGAGTAACTTTGTCAATACTTCCCCTAATCTTTAGTCTATTTGAATTCCTTCTTGCAGCGCATGAATGAAGCTGTGATTCCGCTTCATTCTACCCGTTTCTACACACCTGTATGCAAGGCACGCACAAACACACACATACACACACGCTCCAAGCCCCACGTGCATATACACACCTCCCTCTATGCTCACTGGCCAATCAGATGCTGACTTCGGGCTCAGCCTCTGTTGTCAGGAGCGGCTGATTGGAAGCTGTCCAGCATGCAGTGTGGAGATGGGGAGGGGGGACGGGGTCTTCATAGTACTCTCTCGATCTCTGTATTTACACACACTGCAGGGAGATGCACACAGTCAAGCATTGCCACGCTCAACCTCGATGTAGACATGTGCTGTTGATGCTTTGGTCTGTTCTTTTTTATTCACGGCAGTAGGATCGTCTGATGTATAGCTGGACTTTTCTTTGTATTCATCTTGGATTACATGCATCATCAGACTGCAGTGGAATTCCAAAGATATGCCTCCACAGAGCGTTCTTTAAGGGTCTTTACTGAACAGACGTCAGCTTTGTCCTGCAGTCTGCTCTCAACATGGTTTCACACGTGTTTGAGTGCCATAGGCACACCTTTTGTTCTCTGCAACTCAGACTTTCACTCCGGTAAGTGCTGTAGCTGCTCACACCATCCACTGGTACAAAATTAGGTGAGGGTAGAGGAATAAACGTTAAGCTGCGTGCCCCTATTTGGATGCATTCTTGGACCAAGGCTTGAATACGTCTGTAAGCTTTTATGTTATGGGCAAGCATCACGGTTGCCTTAGTGGTAAAAGCATAGGACCTGATGCCGCACCCTTGAAGCAGAACCAGTGGTTGCTCAACAAGTCTAGCATCATAGCATGCAGAAGAACAACTTGTTAATTTAAATCTTTTATATGCATTTACATGCCTGCTTAGGCTCTTTGGGAATATCTATGCATTGTATGACAAATATATCTGCATATTAGTCTAGCATGTATAGCAAATTTTGATATGTGTGTATACAACTATATAGTAATATATGTATGTGTGCCTGTGTGTGGCCATGTTTTTAGCTCTTTGTGGGGACAGTATGTCCATGGAATGATGGAAAACACAACAATTTGTAACTAGCTGAACTTTTGGCTGGTCTCTTTGAGAGAAAAAAGCAGCTTTCTTTGAAAAAGTAAAAGCATTTCCTTAACATTAACAAGTTACTTACATTAAGGTTAGGGTTAGGTTAGATGTTGGCAGAGCTACAGCATTAAGCCAGTGAAAATACACCACAGAGTATGGAAGGTGTGTGTGTGTGTGTGTGTGTGTGTGTGCGCGCGTGTGCGCGCGTGTGCGCGCATGTGTGCGCCCCTAGTTGTTAGACTTCCCTCTCGTAGCCACATGCCTGATTACATAACAGCCTCTGCAGAGATGCAGGAGGTTCATTCATTGAGCAGTCATTCCTCTCAGACGCCTGTAGTGTCTGAATGAAGGGTCCTGCCTCCTCACACAGCAGCCACTGTGCACAAGCTGGCGGCAAGTGCTTTCTGCCGCTTTCTCTTCTCTTACAGCACCTTTGGAGAAGCCACACCACTTCATTACAACTTGTACACTGACATTTACAATGTGTGCTGCGGCTTCTTCTTCCAACACTGAATACAGTATGTTTGTAGGGATTTATCAAAGGAATACCCCAGTGCAGATGACTACCACAGTCAACAAATTCAAAAGCCAGTGGTCAAATGGTTAACCATGTGCCTGCTGGCTTCTGATATACTTGTGTTTGGAGGCAAAGAGTTTCTAGGGGAAACAAATTATTGCCCACACATTAGAGAAACAGCAAATAGACATCAGGTTGAAAAAGGCTGGAATATTTATTTAATGCAGATGCTGACTTTGGCAATGGATCAGTAATGTGCTGGAGAGTAACAGCTATGTAAAGTGACATTTGGCAGATGCTCTTATCCGGAGCGACTTACAATCATTAGTTACAGGGACAGTCCCCCTGGAGCAACAATGGTAGAAAGTGAGGTTTGAACCTACAGCTTCATCAGAGTCACAGGCAGGTGCTATGTCTAAAATTAAGTAGCCAAGTGAAACCATCAGCACTTGAATTTGTTACATATTGTAGTGTAAGCTGTAGTTCAGGATGTGCCAGCAGATCACTGCCCAGAGCATCACACTGCCTCCGCCAGCTTCCCTTCTTCCCATACTTCCTGGTACCATCTCTTTCCCAATAACAGACAGATATAAACTTTATTGGTCCCTAAGGGAGGTTCCCTTCGGTTCCAATTAGTTTTTACAGCACCCTAGGACATCTAATAAAAAGCAAACACACATCAACAAAAAAAATATATATTCGTAAAGGATAGAAAGAAAAACAAAGACATAAAATGATAGTGATATAATAATAAGGTAACATGGTGTGATAAATGTGATAAGTGATAAAGTGACAAGTGGCATCTGCACATTTTGCGATAGGTACCAGTTAAAAGAGATAGCTGCAATTAAAATGGTAGATAAACAGTAATAATAAATATTGATCTGATATAAACAGTGAATAAATAGTGAATTGCACTGACAAACACTGAGTATAGTTATTGGGTGCTATATGTTATGTGACAGACCTGGCTGATATGGTCCAAAATGGGCAGCAGTTTGTTTAATGTTCTCGTCTCTGCCAGTGTCGCTAGTGAATCCAGTTTCATGCCGACCACAGATGTCCAATGAGCGCAGTCTCCTCAGGAAGTAGAGCCTGCTCTGACCTTTCTTGTAGAGGTGGCCAGTGTTGTTGGCCCAAACCAGCTTGTCATCCAGCACCAGTCCGAGGCACCTGTATCTGCTCACAACCTCAGGACCCCCCCCCCCCTCGATCTGGACCGGGTGGGGCACGGTCTAGACTTCCTGAAGTCTATTACCAGTTCTTTGGTTTTCGAGGTGTTGAGCTGCAGATGGTTTGTGTGGCACCAAGTGGCAAAGTCCCTTACCAGGTTCCTGTACTCCACCTCCTGGTCCTCCTGATACACCCCTGATGGCCATGTCATCAGCAAACTTCTGAATGTGACACGAATCAGAGTTGTAGCTGAAGTCTGAGGTGTGGTGGTAGCTCAGTGGGTAAGATACTTGCCTCTGGACCAAGGGGTCATGGGTTGGAATCCTACCTTCAGCATACCACCACTGGGTCCCTGAACAAGACCCTTAACCCCAAGTTGCTCCAGGGAGACTGTCCCCTGTATGGAATGGAAATGGAAGTCGCTTTGGATAAAAGCGTATGATAAATGACGTAAAATGTAAACGTGTACAGGCTAAAGAGGAGGGGGGCTAGCACAGTCCCTTGTGGTGCTCCTGTGCTGCTGCTCACAGTGTCAGAGATGATGTCTTCTGACTCTGATACTGTGGTCTGTCAGTGAGGTAGCTGGTGATCCATGACATTAGGCATGGGTCCACTTGCATCCTGACCATTTTTTCTTGGAGCAAGAGGGGTTGGATGGTATTAAAGGAATAAGATCCTTACTGTGCCACACCCCTTGTCCAGATGCAGAGGGCTCGATGCAGGAGATCCACGCCAGTCTCAGTGCAGTATGCGAACTGTAGAGGGTCCTGTGCATGCATGATCTGTGGTCTGAGGAGCCGGGGGACCAGTCAAACCTGTTGAAAAAGTTATTGAACTTGTTTGCCCTCTCTGCTGTCCCCTCCTCTGAGCTGCCTGTGATGGTTCTTACTCCCTCCCAGACCTCTCTCATGTTGTTTTCCTGCAGCTTCTGCTCCACCTTCCTCCTATAGTTCTCTTTTGCCTCCCTTAGACACACCTTCACATCACGCTGTGCTGCCTCTGTGGGCTCCCTGTCCTTCCTTCTGAATACACAGTTATACAAGTACAACTTGCAGTGAAATGTACCCCAAATCACATCTAAGGCTGTGCAGATTTCCAAAATAGATAACCTAGGATTACTTAAAGAGAGATGAA
>JBBPCY010000037.1:14101787-14119000 GCA_037974405.1 Brachyalestes nurse
TTTTATGATCACTGAATACCTCTAGATTAATATGAATACATTAGTAGAACCATTAGTATCATGCAACAGAAAAATAAGTTAGATAAATCATCTAATTAGTCATTAGAATAGTCGACTATTCGATAAAATAATCGCCCGAATAATCGGTTTAAAAATAATCGCTTACCCCCAGCCCTACATAGAAGGACCCTCCCCCAGGGTCTTTGGTGATCCCCCCCCCCCCCACTCTGACTCATCAGTAGATTAGAAGCAGCTCAGCAAAGGCCCATTAGGCACATTGCATTATAGACTACATGCTGCACAGTTTTTCAGTGGCTTTACTGCATGTCTATCATTGCATATGGGCATATTGAAATGTGCTGTGTTGCCTAATAGTGCAGCTGTTCATTAACCCACACTAAATATTTTAATATGACTTTCACTAGGATGAGAAGTTGTTGTTCATCTTGTGCATTTAGTTCTTACATTTTTCTCCATTTGTTGTAATTTTTTCAAAACATGTCAGACATGCAGCCATAAACCTGTCAATACAGATAGTAAAATGAACGTAAATCTAACGTATTACATCATTAACGAAGTATGTGAAAATCATTCTTTGATATAAGGCAGATGTACAGGAAAGCAGCAAAAATAACTCTAGACTTGGAAGTGCTGATACGCGCAAGTGCCACTCAGGAATATGAGCCGAAGCATGTGGTAGAAACAGATGGGAAATGTATTCTTTTAGTGCTGGCCTTGTTTAGGAGGTACTGGGTTGCAGTACAGGGCTCAGTGTCATGGAGACAGGAAACAATCCTGCTCCTGTTCATTACAGCTTTTCAGGTAACCTAATAGGTCCCTTTAGCATTAGTTTCTCACTAGCATGGGAGCTGTAACCTTGGCTGGCAGTGCTGACTGAACGAAGCTGTGTTGATAGTCAGAAGTGTGCGCAGGTAATCAGATACTCAGTATTCTGTTATAAGTGCCAGTAATCAAATATTGAAATAGTTTCCTAAAAGCATTTGAACACATTTCTCACAATGTATGTCCGAAAGTATGTGTAAAGTAAAGTGATCATTCTGTCATACATGCGCACACCACAGCACACAGTGTGAACAGCACGAAATTCTTCCTCTGTATTTAACCCACTCACTAAGTGAAGCAGCGGGCAGCCAGGAACACAGTGCCTAAAGCCAGTAACGTGCTCAAGGGTACCTTCTTGTTTATCTGTAAATCTGTTAGCATCTTGCTATTTTTGTTATCACTATTACTACTATTACTATTATTAATATTATTATTAATATCTACTTATTGTGTTTGGTTTTGCATCACTTTATTTTGTCTGTTTGTCTTTTTGGCAAGTTTTTTTTTCTTTTTCCTTTTCTCTTTTCATGCCCCCCCCCCCTATTGTGCGTGTATATTCTAATTGGTGTGTGTTTTGTAACTTGAAACTAAAAACAAAGTTGTCCTCCAAAGAGGGGAGGGGGGGTGAATAGGGCAACTGCATAGACACAGCTTGTATATACTCAGCAGAAAACCAATATAAAGGGATGCTCTGGAGCAGCCATACATGAGTCTAAGGTCACTGTGCCCAGTGCTAAGCATAGGTTAGAGGGGCACAATGCAAAGCCACCCCAGCTTAGGGCTGTGGAGTAGTGGAATTGCCTCTGTAGTGACAGGATCTCATCCAATATAATTGGCACGACTTGAAGTAGTATTCTTGATTCCGAGCTAATCATCTAACATAGTAACTGACCTCACTAAGGCTCTTGTGGCTGAATGCAATCAAATCCCAGCAGAAATGTTTTAACAACTGGAGTAAACCCTTTCAACAAGAGCAGACGGTAACAGTTTATTGCAGTAAAAAAAAGTTTTTCACAGAAATGATTTCTGGACTACACCCTGCACATATCTCTACATCACCAGTGGATTTAAAGGAAAGTCAGATGTCATAACTAGTGAAACCGTGTCTCAAGCATCAAGCGATATATTTATAACCATTTCATGTAATACTTTCGGTGCTTTTAGAGGCATGAGATGCTTCAGATGTCTGGGTCCAATTCTGAACAATTCTGCCTCAATGAATTTCTCAAGAACATTGCATTTCACGCTAAAACCCTCGGAATGACTTGATTTACACAACGATTACCTAATTATGCAGATTTTTTGAGAATATTCAAATAATCTGAATGCGCAAGCATAATTGTCAATAAGAGCCCTGTCAATTGATTTAGTCCTGTCTTGGTAATTACACAGTATAGTTGCCATTGTTACTTTAATTGGATGAGCTCTTGATTAATTAAACTAGCATTTTTCTTTGCCACTCGTGATGAGTACGACCACAGAGCACTCCCTCTGATTCACAGTTAAATCAGCTCAAGCGCAGTTCCAAGGAGTTTAATTGGTTGCCTGTGTGGTGCTGTTAGCGCAGGTCAAATCATATCACACTCTGAGGTACACAGCAACTAATGCATTTTCAAATTATATTACCATGGTTGCATGTTGAGATCATGCTTTACATTTAATCAGGTTTTTAGAAATAATTGTCTTTCAAAACAGTGTGTTATTTTCCTGATTAGGACACCGCAGGGCAAGAGCGCTATCGGACCATCACCACAGCCTACTACAGGGGGGCCATGGGCTTTATCCTCATGTATGACATCACCAATGAAGAGTCTTTTGCTGCTGTACAGGACTGGTGAGTGACCTCCGAAACCTGGTGTCAGAACATGAAGAAGGTTTTCTGCATGGGGGCAGATTGAGTGGTCACGATTTCCTGCCAAGAAGAAGGTAGCAGGATTTCAAAGGACACATATATTATTGGATGCAAATGTAATATAAAACAGTATATTAGTAAATAAAACATAATGCCGTGCGTACATTTTGATGCGCCGTGTTGGTTAGCTCCCCAGCTCACATTGTGACACTAAGCTGCCAAAACAGCCACATGGTTGTGATGTCACAACCATTAACAGTCATACAATCACCCATTTGACCTACAACAGTTTAGCCAAGTAGTGTTGTTACTGCGGACAGTAGCAGGACTGTTGTAGTGAGAGATGTTTAGAAATGTTTGAAATGTTTCAGCCCTCCAAAGGATACTGACACTGGCAGCAGTTTACTTCTTAACATGAGGCACAGTTCAGGCTCATCAGTACAGAGATCATTTGCACATAGCAGGCTTAAAGACAGCAAGAAAACAACCTTTGGTTTTCCTTTAGATGAATATTGTCACATAAATGAATCCCCAGTGGTTTTGATACACTGATTATCAATTAACTTAAAAAGAAATGCAAGAAAAATGTGGTTTAACAGTGTAAGAACTATTTCCTGCCTTAAATATCCACACCTTTGTACAACAGGTCTACACAGATAAAGACATACTCATGGGATAATGCCCAAGTGCTTCTGGTGGGCAACAAATGTGACATGGAGGATGAAAGGGTGGTTGCTGCTGAGAGGGGTCGGCAACTCTCTGAACATCTTGGTGAGTTTATTCTTTATTATTCAATTAATTCACTTAACCATTCAGTTATACATCCTGGACATGAGTTTTGTTCTTGTGGCCATGTACTGTAATGATATATATTATATTACTGCCTCCAAAAGTGGAAATTAGTGCAGATTAGGTCATTTTTGTAATGACTGTCTTGTGATAGTTGTGATAGCTTAAGATAAAATTAACCAAGTACAGTCCATACTATAGTCTATTTAGTAAAGAACTGTTATTTAGTGTCAGAGGTTAGCCTTCAGAGAGCTCTAATTGTTGTATCAACTACTTTAGATTTCTGACTACTTTAGACATTTCAACGATAACCAGGATTAGTTTGATTTTTGGCCAAACTATCACGTTACTCTCAGTTATCAAAGAGTGCAGAACTCCATTTAGATTCATTTTATTGCAATTCCTTTTGCACCAGGTTTCGAGTTTTTCGAGGCCAGCGCCAAAGACAACATCAATGTGAAGCAGACGTTTGAGCGGCTGGTGGACATCATCTGCGAGAAGATGTCCGAGAGCCTGGACGCAGCGGACCCCGCCATCACAGGGGCCAAACAGGGGCCGCAGCTGACCGAGCAGCCGGCCGCCCCACACCAGGACTGCGCGTGTTAAAAGCTAAAAGAGCCCCCCTCCCCAAAGCCTCTCCAAATACACTGCCCTCCACTACCGCACCCAGGACAAAAGGTAAAACAACAGTAAAAAAGGGTTTAAAAAGAAAATCTAAGTTTAGCTCCACCCGCTATACATCTTCTCCCTCCTTTTCTACCCCATCTCCTTTTTCACTACGTTGAGATTCATTTTGAGAGTGTGATTTCATTTTATATCCCATGACCCCATGTTTATCAGTACGTCTGCTTTGCTACCCACCGCTGTCTTAGACTAGGTGAGGGTAAGCCATATTACACTTTGAGATTCTATGATTAGACTTAAGTTTGGCGAAGCAGAAATCGTTCTGTTGTGTTTGCTTCATTCAGCTCTTTTTCTTCTGACTTTATGTGCCATTTTTTCACCCTTTTTTTCATCTCTATATTTTTGTACAAATCCTTTTGTTCCCATGCTCGCCTTTTGTTAAACGAAATCAAGAACAAAGAATAGAGGAGAAATTTCTGTATATTTATTCCAAATGTGTATATAGACGATGTGCAGTATTTAATTAATACAGGTATAGTAACAAACAATGTTTTTGAAAACGACATCATTCAGAGAATTATGAAGAAAACAAGAGAAGTCATGTTGATGTTTTTGTGGTGATCCTTTGCATCGCTCGTCACAGACCTCCCTCGCCGAATTGTAGGTGTACCTTTAGTCACTGGACTGCTTCATCTTAACTCTCTCATGAGACTTGTGAGGTTCAAATGTCACCCACAGATATTCCTCAGTGTAAAATGCATGGAAGGAAATGAAGCCATTTAGGCCAATAGTTACAAGATTCTGCACTGCTGAGTAACATCCAAACACTTGTAAACAGTTTCTTTGAAAGATGTAATAGTTCAGTGTGTGTTCTTGCAGTCACAACACTGTAGCAACAGGACTTTTCTTCTGCCACGTTGAAAGGATGTCTTCAGTACTTCTCAGCCTAATCTCGATCTGTCATATCTGCATCTTACAGCCAAGATCCATAGACAGTCATTTAAAAACAGTGAATCAGAACACATTGGTTCAAAGCACGGGGGTGTGGGAGGGATGTGGAGGTTTAAAAACTAGTGGGGCGTGGAGTGTCCTCGACAAAAAGTGGATGGATCCCAGCATCCCCAACCTAAGTGATGCCTTTTCAGGAGAATATGTAGAAATGATTGTTGTAATGTCCTGGGGCTTGGGCAGATGGAGATAAGACTGAAAAACACTGGAGTACATTCCAAACACCAAACCAGCCCTTATCTGCAACAGGACCCAAGATTGGTGTCCTCTGCTTTTTGACCTTTTGTAAATGTTTTAATGTCCAGACCAGTGCAGAACGCTCGTTCCCCCTCTGTGCTGCAATGACAAGACGAGGAAAATATCTTATGTTGTAAATGTGTACTGTGTAATGTCACAAGGCTGATAGTCAGGACTGTTAGTAGCTACCTTAAATAGGCATTATTAAAAATATAAGGCGATGAAGGCAAACAAGACCCAACGCCCCAAAATAACATTTTTGTGACTTCAGTGAACTCCCCCCATACTACAGATAATTCTCCGCCGTTTTTTTTCCTTTGCTATGCTGTCTTCCCAGAAACTACTGTAAATACATTTGAGTCTTTAGTTTTATGTGTGGATTGTGCTATATTGACTCTGGATTTAAAAAAAAAAAGAAAAATGTAATTATTTCAAGTATGTGCTTTATCTGCTATTGTGTATGCCTGCTTGTGAATGAATGTGTCACTTTATTACAAAGCAATATTGAGAAAATATCTTTTAAAGTATTATTTATTTCATCACGTCCTTCTAGGAATGAGAGGAATATTAAGGATTTGCAAAAAAAAAAATCCTGCTACATGGAATTTTACCCAGGTTTGCCAGAATCAGGAATGCTTGTTAAAAGTGTATGATATGGTATTCGTACCAGCATGTCCTGTCTCACGTCTCAGTGATGACAGGGTTCGAACAGGGCTGTGAAAAGGACACGAAGCACCGATACCACACCATACAGCAGACAGCTTTTCCAAACAGACCCTCTGTGTCCTTGGCCTGTTTCCTCTGCTTTACCTTACTAAGATCATAACAAAGCTAGTGGGATTGGATCGTGCTAATGCATCTTCAGTGCTCCTTTTCATACCATCTGAACACCAAAACCATGCTGATAGAGTTGAAGTAGCAAAGGACTTGCTCGTTGCTTTTGTATTTTTATTGCTTTACCGTCTTACTTTGTTGACTTGTTTTACAACCTGCACTTTGGTTTGTATGCTTTATTGTGACTTTTTTCTATTTATTTCATTTTGGGTTTCTTTTTTTTTCTAATTTTCTTCTAATATGGGACTTCAGTGTCTGTTCAAAAAAAAGATCAACTATTATGCAGTAGAAAATTTACTCTAAATACAATAAGGATTATGGTGTCAAATGTTCAATGGTGAAATTTACCAAACCAACTGTCTATGTTGTGGAAATTACTAAAATGGAAAAAAAAATAAAATAAAGGTTTGTGCTGTAAAATTGTAATTATTTTCGTCATTTTTGTAAGCATGTTTAGACACTTTTGTGTGTGGTACACAAGAAATGTCTGCACAGAGCTGCACTAGAGGGCACCAGAGGACAGTGTTTTTTTTTGGCAGGGATCTAAAAATAGCCCTTTGCCTTTGGGGGAAATATGACGTCAAAAAGCAGCCTGCATCAGCTGTTGCCATGGGAACAGAGACTCAAGCTGATCAGGTGACTTATGAAGAAAGATGATCAGCCTTGGCTGGGAGAGTAAAATGTGGTCAAGAATAAAAGTGAAAAGAGCAGTTTTGGTCTCTCAGTACAGGACCGGTTTCTTTGTTAGAAGATTCATTAAATAAAACACTTGTAAATGTGAACTTGTAAGGTTTCCCAGACAGACATTGAGCTTGGTCTTGGACTACCATTTCCTTTCAAAAAGAAAACCTCTAAATCCAGAAAACAACACAGGACTAGGCTCAATCCCTGTCTGGGAAACGACCCATAACATCACAGCATTGATAACAGGTGACTCATATAAAAAAAAAACAATGATCAACAGAAACCTCTGAATTCAAACTGGCTTTTTGGTTAAGCAATGTTATCATTTTACTCTGGTAAAAGCTTAAGATCTGTCAAACCATTAAGAATTAGTAGTACCAACCTAACAATAGAACTTAAAGGTGAATAGACACAATATTTTCATGAAATATTACTACACATCTAGTTTGATACAAGCTTCAGGAGATGATTGAATGATCTTATCCACAAAATGGACTAGTGCTAGAGAAAATTAAAATCTAGAATATAAACCTGTACTGTCAAACAGGCAACAATCTGACTCTATTAAAATAACTTTAAGAAGTTCAAAGAACAGAAAGAAGCTACAGAATATGTTTGCTAACACCTCCCTGGAGGAGATGAGGTGCTTTATATGACAGTAAGAAAGGTACATGCAATGAAGTAAACAGCTATGCTATGGGGATGTTTGTCGATTTTTTTTTGCATAGTACAATCATTGAGGGGAAAAATCTGACTGCTGTGAAATGGTGCCATAGAGAAAAACAGGTAAACATTTTGACAAGTGGTGGGATTTCCCTTGAATATAATTTCTAGTTATGCGCATGTTCACCTGCAGAGGGAGCTGCATCACTTCCGAAACCACACAGCAGGGGTGCACAACTCCAGCCTGCATTGACAGTCGGTAGCTCCCCTATTCCAACACATTTACTGAACCTGATGAGTCAAACAAGCTGTGTTTGTACAGTGAAATCACCAAACTGGGACGGGACACCAGACCAGGTTTGGGAACCCTTGTCATGATGCATAACATGGGTGGAATGTGGCAACATAAAATAAAAATCTGGTCCTTTCGATTGGTTTTATTATGACAACTATTTACTCTAGAATATTAATTTTTTTATGGCTATTAATAGAGATTAAGAGCAATAATTAACAAAAACATTTATTGACAATTTACAGCATGACTGCATATAATGTTCAAACAAAAACAGACATATCAGGTGGTAAAAACAAAAACCAGAATCCCAAACGAAAACCAGAATCCAAGGAGAACAAAGTTACCTTTCATAAAAAAAAACAGATGCCATTTTTGTATTTAACCTAAAATCGACAATATCCATCTCAACCAATCAAGTCGCATCTTTTTTTTCTAGTTTGCTGTCTATGAAATTGAGAAACTGAAGTCCTCGTTTGCATAAAATGTCTGCATTTCTAGGTAGAAACATAGCCAATTAATTTTTTTATATCGAAAGCCCCTTGGATACATGCGATGCAAATTTTTTTTTATATCTATCTGTATCAAAATTAAATTGTCGCATTAAAATCAGATTGTGGGAGAAGGAAAGTTTTGTAATACAGTGACATGTTGGATATTAGTGGTCTACATCAGACGAAAAGGTTAGGGAGGGGAAAAAAGAAAAGACTACTGTGTTCAGTGCTGATTTTTGACACCCTGTGGTTTTCCAGGCTTTTTGTCTTGCTGCTGTCCACGGCCAGTACCCGGCATACCTCGTCCACGGCCACCAAAAACACCTGTGAAAACACAGATTGTCACTTCACCAACCATTGCTGCTGATAGTGTGTCATTTTACTGAACAAAAGTTGTTTCCACATAGATATTTCAGATAATATGCAACACACTGAAAAGTATTAAAAGCACATTTCATCATATTTCATTTTGACCGTATACTATATGCTCAGCCCAATTTACCTCGGCCAGCGCCACCTCCTCTGCCCTTTCCCTGCTGTTTGTTCTGCTGCATGCCACCTCTGCCACGGCCCTTGGAGACAACTTCCTCTTTAACCATGTCAATGATTTCGTCAGGGATCCGCAAGTATTTGATAGTGCTTCCTCGGATGTAGCATTCAGGCATTCTCCAAAATTTATCTCCATCCTACACACACATTCCACATGTTGCACGTTATCATAAATGTAATCATTTTCCCCCTATTATTTGTGAGGTCATTTTATTATAAACCCATAGCAATGTCGTGATGATGGTGTCAGTGAGCTTGTGTTCATTGATGGTTTAAGACATGTACAAAGATATTTTGGATGTAAATTTCAAGAAGTCCTACAAATAAACTGCTCTCATGAAAACAATTACAGTAATGCATGGGAACCTAATAACTCTGTTTAATGGTTTGACATTTTGTTTTCTAATATAACTTACTTGATGCATCGTTTCGAATGGCAAAATAGTGCACATTATTTTTGGGGCCACTGTAGGTGCACTTTGTAGGTTTAAAATGTACACCATCTATGGCTGGCAGCCAACCCCTACCCAATTCAACAATGAAAAGGGACTATCAGAAGGATCGCAGTTATCACAGTAACATATCAATGAGTTTTGTGCGGTTAGTGACGGTATCGGGGTCGGCAGCATTGCTGAGGTTTTTACACTGTAAATATAAGATGCTACTAAGTGTACTGCACTGAACAGGCATCTCAGTGTACATGCTGTATTACTATATTGGGTGGATACTCACACGCGAGGTGCAGATAACTTCTCGTAAATTAATGTTCATCCAGTTGTCACAGCTGACCAGATGACCGTTATATGTCTCTCCATTCTTCAGTTCCACCAACTGGTAAAGGCAAGTTCATCAGTCCATAACTCTTTTCACTATGTCCCTTCACCAAACATCATTTTCAAGCCTATGACTATATACTTGCACTCTAAAGAGCGTTACAAATGGTACAATTATCTACCTGCAGAAGTCTATTAACATTGTTATTTAACATTATTCAATCTCCATCTTGCATCACTCGCAAAATATTTTAAAGTCACTCCAGATGAAAGGACATTAAATACATATCTTTCATTTGTAACAGACACTGGTAGCTAATAGAGCAGCTAAAATTATTTCGGGTACAATTTAGAGAGACATAAATTTATCCCAAACTTACCATTGGGTGGTTCTGTGCTGTTTTCAACAAAGATAGTGGAAGCTATATGAAAAACAGAAATTAATCTTTAAATCTCCGTTTTAAACCACTTCAAAAACAACTTCATTACAGTTTTTAAAAATGAAAGTAGTTAAATAAATACACTTTGGAAATTTAAAACAGCATACTCATCTCCTCAAATGGTTTCCCATTTGCTGTCTTTCATACACTATATGCATTAAGACATTTTTCGGGGCTTTGACCTCAACCCCATCCAACACCTTTGGGATGAAGTAGAACGGGGGTTGCGAGCCAGGCATTCTCATCCAATATTAGCGCCTGACCTCATAAATGCTCTACAGCATTAATTCCCACAGTAACATTCCAAAATCTTGTGGAAACACTTCCAAGTAGAGTGGAAGCTGTTAAAGCTGCAAAGGGGGGACCAACTCCACATTTAAGTCTATGCATTTATATGCAATGTCCCTGTTAGTGTAATATACAGGCATCCCAATACTTTGGTCCATTTAGTCAATTTTTTGAACGATTTAGGTCAGTTGCACTGTTTTATGAGCACACTGCTGTACACGAGATGTTTAAAACATGTTCTAGAAAGAGGCTAAGGTGTAAAAACTAAGCCTTTCTAGAATCTTACAGAAAACGGGCATCGTTACGTTCTTCATATTCCCTGGAGCTTCACGAGATGCTGAGGGCCTTATGATTTCTTTAAATGAAAAATAAGACATGCTGCACAACAAGCACCCGGGCCGAGACTCAGTAATTTATTTTAATGTGAGAATTTGGCTTCAAGATGTTGTACCATAACTAGGTTAGCGCAAGCATCTCACTGGTTTGTATTCAAATAGCAACACGTGCTAAAAAAAGCTAACTAGCCTTTGGCTAGCGTTTTATGTTGTTACACAACGTAAACATGACTGTGTACTTACCATATCGGCAGACTGAATGAACTAGATGTTTATCGTGAGTTTAAATTAAACTTTTGAACGTTTCTGAGGTCAGAAATTTGAGAAACTCTTAGGACAACAGAAACCAGCTCACTCCATACTTCATTGCGCCTCCATTTTTCTCCTGGTTTACTACAACGTGCCACGGAAAATATCAAAATAAAAGTTCTATATTTATCAACTTAAAAAAATGAAATTACAAAAATATGATTATGGTTCACCTTTATGCGACCAACAAATCAACAGTATCCAACCATTTCTTTATTCATAAATTTGTTACAAATTCGAATCCCAGGACTGCTAGTGGCAGCACTGAGATGCCCTTGAGCAAGGTACCGCCACACACTGCTCCCCAGGTGCTGTATTCCTGGCTGCCTGCTGGTTCACTTGGTGACCGAGTTAAATGTAAAGAAAGAATTTCACACTGTTCACACTGTGTACTGTGTTCATTAGTGACTCTAAAGGGCCACTTTAAAATGAGAAATTTATTAATATTTACAAGAGTTACAACAGTCAATGCAAAATTATGAGTGTCCTGAAGTTGTCTCTTTGGTATTATTTGACTTCTTTTTCAGCATCTTCCTTTTCTTGTTGTGGACTGTTTCCAGAACTCTCCCCTTTAATTCTTTTTTTTCTTTCTTCTTTTTGGTAAACTCTTTTTTTTTCTTCTCTTCCAAGTCAGGATCCTGTGATAGAACATGCACATATTGGTATAAGAAAAAACAGTAACAAAAAAGCTAAGTAAAAAGGGATTAAATTCTATAATCATAAATTAGTTGTTTTGCTTTTATCTCACCAATGTTTTAAAACGTCAGTTTTTCTTTGAGAGACCGCTTTAAACCCCAAATTCAAACAGCAGTTTATTTTCTGTCTCTAAATCAGTCTTTGGAGTACACTTACTTTCCCTTCTAAAATCATTTGCTTCCTTTTGTTGATCTCCTTTTTCTCCCCAAAGTCTGTGGACTCCAGTTTCTACAAAAAAGAAAAGAAAGATGTAGCTTCCAATTCCCCTCAGCATTTTAGCCATCACAAACAGAAAGGAAATTATTTTATCAGGTCTCACAATTTCACACTGTCGTCTCGTCACGTTGACCTGGGTTAGGATCTTCAACACCTCTTTCTCTTCCACTGGATATTCCTTCAGCTTGGTCTCTGGAAAAAAAAACAGAATAAACTAAATAAAATGAGTTAAAAAGCTACTTGCTGGTGATACAAATATCTCTAAGCTGTATAGCATCTTTACTGAAAGGCCACTGTTTTAAACATAAAAATACACAATATTTAATATTTAAGGTTGTGTTCTTGTATTAGCAAAAACAGTGCAACTCATTTTACATTCACAAAGCCAAACATTCTTAGGTAGGTGACATGCACTATGTGAAAGATGTATTCTTGATAGTTGTATTGCTTTGGCTGTGGACTTACGGATCTGCTCCTCAATGGCATTGACCAGATGAATGTCATACTGTGTGACCAGAGTAACTGAAACACCATTTCTACCTAAAATACAAAAACACAATTGAAATAACGGTTTTGTTTAAACGCAGAGGCAAATTGTTAATCTAGTCTGGAGAGGGACAAAGCATACCTGCACGAGCAGTTCTGCCCACTCTGTGAATGTAGATTTTAGGCAAGCCTGGAGTATTATGATTGATGACAACCTGAACTGTAGGAATATCCAGGCCCCTTTTTGAGATGAAAAAAGTAACAAAGTTGGCCATATCATAGCTGCATTAGAAATTACATAGAAACAGGAATATAAGAGCACCAACAGCATTCATGGGTTACAGATCCATTTTCTTGTTTGCTGTGTTATCAGTAATGGACATGGTACCTGGCAGCAACATCTGTGGCTATCAGAATCTTGAAGACGTTGGACTTGAACTTGGAAAGGTTTGCAAACCGTTGCCTCTAAATAATAAAAAAAACGTAACAATGATTTAGATACAAGAAGACGACAGTAATGCTAAATGTCAGTTTAACAGCCTAATCAGACAATACATATTATACCTGCTTCATCATGGAATGCAAAGAGATAGCAGGAAATTTGAATTCCCGAAGCATCATTGTAAGAATCTGGCAGTTCCTAAGGTGTAAAAACAATTCTCATTAATTTATACCCTTATTTAGATTAAGTTAAACCTTCAGATTGACAACAACATAATTGTTTTTTATTCTACATATTTATAAGTATTTTTTTTCTAATACTTACTTGCATGTGTTGGTGAAAATCATGATTGACCAGTCATCATGTTCATCCTGAAATTTTTGAATAAGATGAACCAAGTAAGCGTCTTTGACTTTCTCAGGCGCAAGGATGTATCTCTGATCCAACTCTTCCACAGTTCGGACCCTGGAGGAAGAAATACTTCTGTAAGATGACTCTTCGTTGCGCAAGACTTCATGAAAACACGCTGTGGAATGGCTGGAACATTAGCTAAAGTGTTTTCTAAATACAATTGCAATGGTAAAGATATATGATATATGTGATAGAAAAAGGAAAGCGTATTGCTTTAGTACTTTGCTTTGACTGGCCTGCTGTGTTCAAGGTTCCAGGTTACTTTATGTTACATGTACATAGTGTGATGCGACAAGGTTTCTCCGTGGACCATGGAGCAACATATAGCAACATTCAACAGTCAACAGAGTGCAAGTTACAACAGACAGTAGACAACAGACAAACAATAAATAGACAAAGTACTGTGGACACTGTGTAAACCTTCTGGAGTGATGTGTATTGCACCATAAGTATGATTAACGTACAGGAAGCCGTTAACAGTACCAAGCAAAGTGCAAGCGATGACAGAACAGTATAATAAATAAACATCATAGCAGTGTAACTGTAATGTGACAGTCCAGAAAGAAAATACTGAACCATTTATACATATATTATTGCATATGAGCATATGATGTCGCACTAGAAAGTGACATAAGGGTGGCTGTATTGGCATTAAACAGAGTTACAGTAAAGTGCAGGTGCTGATTGAAAGTTCAGAATGTAGTATGATAAGTATAAACAGTATAAAGTGAGGTAGTTCACTGAAATTTGCTGGTTAACCAGAGACCTGATTGTCCGCAGTATGAAGCTGCTGCAGAACCAGAGTGGAAACTTCGCTACCATTTGCCAGATGGTAGAAGGGAGAAAAATCAGTGTAATGGGTGGGAACAGTCCTTCACAATGTTACTGCCATTAAACCAGTGGGGGTGTGGTGGTGTGGGGTGTACACCGATAACCTTCTCAGCTGCTCTCACTATCCGCTGCAGTGTGTTACAGTCTGAAACAGTGACGCAACTGGAGAGAAAATTTTCAATGATACACCTAAAGAATGTTGGGTGGGGGGCGCTCACTCTATTCAGTCTCCATAGAAAGTGCAGGCGCTGCCAAGCCTGCTTGGCTATGGAGGTAGAGTTGAGGGTTCAAGAGAAGTCTTCCATGACATGGATGCCCAGGAACTTGGTGTTTTTAACCCTCTCTACAGCAGTGCCATCAACGGTGGATGAGCACCTCATATGTGTAGGTGGAGACGTTGTTGTTCCTGATGAGACCCACCACTGTCGTAAATTTGATGATATGGCTGGAGCTGAACTTTGCTGAGCAGTCATGAGTCAGGAGTGTGAGGAGCAGAGGCCTGAGAACACAGCCCTGTGGAGCTCCTGTGTTCAGTGTGATGGTGCTGGAGACTGCCAGTGCAGACTGACTGAGTCAGAAAGTTTAAAATCCAGGTAACCACGGAGGTGTTGAGCCCCTGTCTGCTCAGCTTGGTGGAAAGTCTCTAGGGGATGATGGTATTGAATGCTGAGCTGAAGTCAAACAGCATCCTTACGTGACAACACTTGTGACAATGTTAAATAAGACCGAAACTGGAACTGAAATTGAAATGTATGATATGCCTATCAGACCAATTAGAGAAAACCAAGGCTGTGTGTGGTCCTAATATTCACCCTTCCATCTTGTGTTGTGAGGTTTCTTTGTCTCAGAGAGACCATAAGACTCAGAGAGACCATAAATATAGCCGTTTAGGGAGCACTAAAAAGTCACAGGACATCCATTGTAAACATACTGTGTGCCTACAGGAGCAAAATTAAGTCATTCAAATATACAACTTATTTCACATTCTAAGACAATACAGTTTATTTCATGAATGGTATTTCATAATACCCAAATTATAATTGATCTATTGCATACTAAGGTGAGTCTAGTTTTCCATGTGTTCATATAAAGAGGCTTCTGACAAATTCTGACTGATGATAATTCTCCAAGTAAGTTCAGTTGGCTTTGCATGAGCGGATTGGACAAACACTAACAGTAGAGCAAAATGAGGCAATGCAATGTAAAGTGTGGTTTCTTACTCTGACTTGTTCTCCCAGAAGAAAGGCTTGTTCATGGCAATGTTCTTCAGCTCCTGCAGTGTGTCGGTCAGGGTGGCACTGAACAGCAGTGTCTGTCGTTTTGCCGGCACAACTCTGAGAATAACTTCCAGGTCCTTTGTGAAGTCTGTGCATCCCTGTTCTAGCAAACGATCTGCCTCATCCAGGATCTATGTAGAAAAGACACCAGATTAATCTAGTAAATCAGCTGCCACTTAGATTCTGCTTAGTGAAAGACTATGTGCAGATACTCATGAATGAACCAAGATTAGAGTAGGTAAGATAGCTATAATCTTACTAAAAACTGGATTCGCTTCATGTCAAACGTGTCAGAACTCCGAATGTGATCAGCTAATCTCCCAGGTGTGGCGACAACAATGTGTGGCTTTTTTGACAGCTCCAAACCCTGGGTCACCATATCTTTTAAAAACAGAAAAAACACAGATGCTTAGTTACAAACTCTTTTGCGAAAGTATGACAAAAGTAATTGTCTCAATTAATAAAAAGAAACAAGACCAACAATTCATGCCATTTTATCTAAAAAGGTTAAGACAAATACAAATTTGTTTGTTGTTTAATGGTATTCTAAGCAATTATTTTAAACCCATTTCCCTACAAGCTATCTTAGCCTTTTTATTTCACCATAAAAAATCTGGTCTCTTCTAGATACTGGTCTCTTCTAGCTTAGTGAACTACATCAGTGTACTTACCCATCCCTCCAACAATGATGCAGTCTTTCAACCCCAGCGGTTTCCCCAGCACCCGAAACTGTTCCGCTATCTGATAAGCCAGTTCTCTGAGAAGGAAAAAGAGTATATGCAATGTAAAATTACAGCCACAGTAGATTATTACACTGCTAGTAATTCCTCAGGTTAGTCTTGCTCTGTGCAAGCATTGCTCACAAGCACAACATGTGTAAGTCAGCCAACCTTGTAGGTGTCAGCACCAGGCAGTAGATACCATAGGGATCTTCAGACAGTTTCTGGAGGACTGGTAAAACAAAAGCTGCCGTTTTGCCACTTCCAGTCTTTGCACAGCCCATACAGTCCCGACCTGCAGAAAACAGAATTATGAAGCCACCTTCCAAAACACAAAATATCTTTGTGATGTAACAATAAGGAAACTCTGTTTCACTATGTTTACACATTTTTGCTAGTTCATTTTTTTCCCCCATTATGTTATGTTGGTGACTGGTGATACCTCTGCGGACTGAAGCGATCAAAAAAAAAAAAAAAAAAGTAGGACCTAAAAATTTGTACTAAAATTCCTCTGTAGTTCTTCAGGCATTTTAGTACATGAGTTGTTTCTTGACGTCTATCAAAGTTCGCTGAAAAGTCAGGTCCAGTCAAGTGGGTTTATTGTCATTTCAACCATATACACTGTACAAAGTTAAACGAAACAACGTTCCTCCAGGACCATGAAACACCACGAAAACAGAAACAGAACACCACAAGTCTACAAGCGCAGACAGAACAGAAGAGAGTGCAAGAAAAACAAATAAGAAACAAAACAACTGGACAATATTTAGTGCAGTCGACAATAGCTACAAAACTAGTCTGAATGAATACAGAATTATGACAGATACTGCATTCTAGCAGCAGAGAGTTACATGTGCAAAAATGCAGAGCAGAAGTAGAGAGCAAAAGAAAAGTTTACCTCATTGATTCACAGCAGAAACTGTTACTTGAGTGTGGACTTTCACTGCTTGCAGTGACTTTACTGTTAAGTGGGGCAGCTGCCAGTTAGGGAGTTGCCCCTGCGATCAGAAGGATGTGGATTCGAATCCCAGGTTAGTGGTACCGTGTTCACAAGTCATTTTTACCAAGTCCAAGTCAAGTCTCAAGTCTTTGTGCTCGAGTCCAAGTCAAGTCTCAAGTCT
>JBBPCY010000037.1:14119100-14153101 GCA_037974405.1 Brachyalestes nurse
CCCAAGTCCAAGTCAAGTCTCAAGTCATTGAGGGCAAGTCTAAAGTCAAGTCACAAGTCTTTGTTTGTGCGACTTAAAAGCGACTCGAGTCCCCATCTCTGCATTGAGGTACTCTTGAGCAAGGTACCCACACACTGCTCCCTGGGCACTGTGTTCCTGGCTGCCCGCTGCTTCTCTCAGTGAATGGGTTAAATGCAGAGAACTAGCTATTTCGTGCTGTGGTGTGTTCATGTATGACAAATTAATATTACACATACACACAAATTATTGGTAAACCAGCACCGGAACATTTCAGTGAACTATTCCACTTTATCCTGTATATACTTCTCATACTACACTCTGACTTTCAGTTAGCACCTGCACTTTATAGTAACTCTGTTTAATGCCAGTACAGGCACCCTTATGTCCTATCACTTGACTAATTTTACACTTACTCAATTTGGTTTCTATGCTGCTAACTGTCCTGCGATAAGGATATGTTTCCAGTGCAACATAATATGCTCATGTGGAATAATAATACAAGGTTATATGGTGCAATTTTATCGTTATGGGTTTTCATCGTCTTCACACTGTAATCTTGAGATACATTTCTATGGTCCAATAGTATCCATCCTGCAAGTTTGCATATATTTCCCACTTCTATGTCACACTTCTTTGTTGTCTACTTACTGTACTGTCTCAGATTTACATCACTGTTACATTGTCTATTTATTGTATTGTTTCTGTCATTTGAAACAATTAAGCAATTTCCTCCAGGATCAATATGGTTTTCTGATACATTCCTTGCACTTTGCTCAGTGCTGCTAACTCCTGTGCAAAAATCATACTAACAGTGCAATACTAATTATTCTGGAAGATTTACAATGTGTCCACATTAGTTGTCTATTTATTGTTTGTCTATTGTCTGTCATAACTTGCACTCTGGCCAACAGTTCAATGAGAACTGAAACATAAACTGCCCCACCCCCACACACCACTGACACACCCCTCCCTGAACAACTCAGACGTCAATAACCTCTGTAAATACCCTCTACTTATTACACTGCACATTTAACTTCTGTTCTGTATATTTGCACACAACTCTCTGCTGCTAGAATACAGCACCTGTCAAAATACTGTATTCATCCAGACTGCAGTTGTTACACAACATGTTGTCTTGTCCTGTTGCTCTTGCACTCCCTTTTGTCCTAATTGCACTTGTGGTCTTCTGTTTTGCTCTGTTCTTGTGTTGCACCATGGTCCTGGAGGAACACTGTTTCGATTCACTGTGTATCTACTGTGTGTATATTGTTGAAATGTCGCTATATGTTGCACCATGATCCATCGAGACGTCTTATCACACCATGTGCGTGTACACACCTGCTAGTGATAACAAAGTAATCTTGAACCCGGAATTAGTTTTTAACTCCTGTATAAAACTCAGGTCTTACCTTCTAAAATAGCTGGGACACAGTTTTCCTGCACTGGGGTGGGCTTAGCGATGCCCATCTGTTTACACTGCTCCACCAACCACTCGGACAGGCCGAGGGATGCAAAGGTTGCCATGTATTTCCACTCTGATATGACCAATCGACCTTAAACAGCCTTAAACCTCAATCTTCTGTCTTCTCTCTCCAGGTGATAGTAAACTCCTCGTGGAACCTTCAGTCGGGCGCGTTTGATTACGTCACACAGCTGCGTCTCGAGGAGTGGAGAACACCCCCTCCTTTAGGGTACATTCATTCAGGAAATGCTGCACAGATTTTAAAAATAAATATAGACTCCTAAAGAAGATGAGGGTGCGTATGAAACTATGAACAACTACAACAAGAAAACGTTACATATATTATTCTGACATATACATTATGGCTCATCCATATTTCTACATCTTTGTTTAGAAAATTATTTGCGCAGCATACCTGCGATGTGAACGCACCTCAGAGGCTTAATGCATTACGTAGTGTAGCTGTGCAGCTCAGAACCTCAGGAGGAACCGGGAGCGGGTGATGCAGGGGGAAGAAGAGGAATTTAGCTCCAGTAACATATTTTTATACTGTAAACGTGTGTTTCTGCAAGGTCAATCTCGGACTCTGAGCCTGGACTGGCAGGTGGGATGTAAAAGCGTTTTTGGAGTGAGGACTGCCCTGTATTATGAAGTTGTTATGTGCGTGTGTTAGTGCTCTGTGCCATGGAGAGGGCTGCGAGGCGACGTGCCGTGGAGGGACCTGCAACCCACGCGTGATGCCCCTCTCCGTGCGTGCCGTGACTGAAGATGGCGGAGCTGGATGGTGGGGAATTCTCTGCAAATCGTTCACAGAGCAGGTCAGTTAAGTTTAATGAGCAACTGAAAGCCCCCACCGCTTCATGCAGGTGTCTGCCTTTAATGTGCAGTCCATCTGTTGAGAGGCAAGGTCAGTAGAGTTCAGGGCTAACCTTACTTTGTTTTTGGAGGTTATATTAAAGCTTTAATACAAATAAATAAATAATAGATAAATGCACAAAACGAAGAATGACAGTGCCTTGTTCAAGGGTACCTCAGTGGTGCCACTAGCTGTCCTGGGATTCGAACCCACGGCCTAACCACTAGGCCACCAAACCCCAAGTTTTGACCATTGGTTGAGAACCTAGTGCTGTAGCTAAAGGCGCATTTGGCAGACACCCTTATCCAGAGCAACAGACAGTCCCCTTGGAGCAACTGAGGGTCCAAGGGGACTGTATCTTGCTCAAAGACACAATGGTAGAAAGTGGGAGGTTTAAACCTGCAACTTTGTGGTCATCAGATTCACAGGCAAGTGTTTTACCCACTAGATTACTACCACCCCAAAAACTACTATAATACCTAATAATAATAATAATAATAATAATAATAATAATAATACTTGCAAATTTCCCACCCATTGGGACTTACCTTACCATAACTTATTTTGTCTAATCTCATCTTATCCTAACATATAAAATGTTAATGAACCCCATTATCCTTAGACAGGCTCTGCAACCTGTTATTGTCTGGCCAAATTACTTAATGGTCTGTTAATCTAACAGGGCATCTCTTATAAGCCCAGGTTCCTAAACCCAGGTTAAACTTAATCCTAGACTAAAGAAGTTCAGAGTCTGCATACTTTGCATAAAGTGCATACATAAAACTGCCCCTGCAGTGAAAATGCAGAATCATTAACTGCAAAAAATATACATTTTTGTCATATTGGTTAATTGTGGTTTGCTTTTGTGAATAATGAATTCAACCCCCATTATGACATAAGTTTTGAATGTTCTTTTATCTTGCAATGCCTGACCTTATGCTTTGGTTCCTGAGTCAAGACAGACTATTTCTTTGATGAATAATTGACTGTTGATGAATAATTAAATAGAAAGTACAGTTGCCAGTGTGACGTTGACTCATGCTTAGGAGCTGAGAACTGTTGCTGGGGAATTGTAGTGCAACAGACCAGTGGGATGGATTTCTGAAGTTTCATGGATTATATAACAGGAGATTATGAGCCGTGAGTGGTAGGAGATAAAAGGCCTATGTAAACCGATTCCTCTTTTTCAGCATGGCTAACAATAAGAACAGTTCCCTCCGCTGCACATTCTCGGCCCCTGGTCACAGTAGCACTCTTCTGAAGGGGCTATCTGCCCTAAGAGAGCAAGGCCAGCTGCTGGACGTGGTGCTCGCCATCAACGAAGAGCGCTTTCAGGTTCACAAAGCTGTTCTGGCCTCCTGCAGTGACTACTTTAGGTAAGATGATAGTGTAAAATGCTCTTGGTAAAGCAGTCATTTCAGAATACATGAGGCTGAGTATTATCAGAGACATTTTAATACTTGTTTGGCGGGGTTGTATGAAGTTTCCTGAAACATAATACGCTCCAATCAATAATTTAAGCAATTATCCGGCATTTCCTCTCAGCTCAATAGATTATTTAGCGCTGCTGCTCTAATGGTTTGAACCATTAAATCAAATGGTTACAGAAATGTATTTGGCCTAACTGCTGAGTGCACTGACTGCAGAATGATGGTGAGGCTTCATGTTTTGCTGAGTGTTATGTTAAATGTCCATTTCCTACAGAGCCATGTTCACTGGTGGAATGAAGGAAGCAAACCAGGACACCATCGAGTTAAAGGGCTTGTCAGCCCGTGGACTGAAGCACATCATTGATTTTGCCTACAGCTCTGAGGTCACTCTAGACCTGGACTGCATTCAGGATGTGCTTGGCGCAGCCGTCTTCCTGCAGATGGTGCCCGTGGTGGAGCTTTGTGAGGAGTTCCTCAAATCCGCCATGAGTGTGGAGACGTGCCTGAACATCGGCCAGATGGCCACCACCTTCAGCCTGTCTTCCCTAAAGGAATCCGTTGACGCCTTCACTTTCCGCCACTTCCTCCAGATCGCAGAAGAGGAGGACTTCCTCCACATTCCGATGGAGCGGCTGGTCTTCTTCCTGCAGAGCAACAAGTTGAAGAACTGTAGCGAGATCGACCTTTTCCACGCCGCCATCCGCTGGCTACAGCATGACGAGTCACGCCGGGCTGGGGCCAACCAGGTGCTTCGCCACATCCGCTTCCCACTCATGCGCTCCTCCGAGCTGGTGGACAGTGTCCAGACAGTGGACATCATGGTGGAGGATGTACTTTGTCGACAGTACCTTCTTGAAGCCTTCAACTATCAGATCCTTCCTTTCCGACAGCATGAGATGCAGTCTCCTCGTACCATCATTCGCTCAGATGTTGTGTCACTTATAACTTTTGGTGGTACACCTTACACTGACAATGACCGTACAGTGAGTAGTAAAGTGTATTATCTCCCTGACTGCGCAGCACGGCAGTTTAAGGAGTTGACGGAAATGGAGACTGGGTGCAGCCATGCTTGTGTGTCTGTTCTGGACAACTTTGTGTACGTGGTGGGCGGGCAGCACCTACAGTATCGTAGTGGTGAAGGGGCGGTGGATGTTTGCTTCCGTTATGATCCCCATCTGAACCAGTGGTTGCGCATCCAGCCCATGCAGGAGAGCCGCATTCAGTTCCAGCTTAATGTCCTGCAGGGCCGGCTGTACGCCACTGGGGGGCGTAATAGATCCGGAAGCTTGTCCTCTGTAGAATGCTACTGCCCCAAGAAAAATGAATGGACTTACGTTGATTCACTCAAGAGAAGAATATGGGGTCATGCAGGCACCACATGTGGAGACAAACTGTACATCTCTGGGGGCTATGGGGTTTCGGTGGAGGATAAAAAGACCCTCCACTGCTATGACCCAGTCACAGACCAGTGGGACTTCAAATGCCCCATGAACGAGCCTCGAGTGCTGCATGCTATGATAAGTGTAAATGACCGTGTGTATGCTTTGGGAGGTAGGATGGACCATGTGGACCGCTGCTTTGACGTTCTAGCAGTAGAGTATTACATCCCAGAGACAGATCAGTGGACCACTGTGAGTCCAATGCGTGCAGGCCAGTCTGAGGCTGGCTGTTGCCTACTGGACCGAAAGATCTATGTCGTTGGCGGATACAACTGGCATCTGAATAACGTCACAAGCATCGTCCAAGTCTATAACACAGAGACAGATGAATGGGAGAGGGATCTTCACTTTCCAGAGTCCTTTGCAGGAATTGCTTGTACTCCCATAATACTGCCTCAAGCTGTCACTCAGCGATGACAACCTAGCTGGAACAAGTGAGGAGATGTTGCATGGAGTTGCAAAATCTTTAACACCCACACACACCTTTTCACCCAGTTTAACAAATTAAAGTTCTCCTTAAAGGAATACTCCAGAATTTTCCAAACTGTCTGTACCTGCTGCATCTGTATTGTACTGTTATCGCAGATAATATTTTCAACACATTGGCCAACACCTTGCCTACTGAAGGAGTCAGTGCAGTGTAGTTTTGAGTCAGTGCATTGTCTTTTCTTTTCTAAATACAGGGTGACATGTTAAAATTTTTGTCTGTGGTGATAGACCACCTGCTTCAGGTACAGTAGATAGAGATTAGGTTGAAAAATTATGCAGTATTCAGTTACTTTAATTTAAGTTTGTGTCTGTAAATGAGTGTCTGTTCAGTGGTGCAAGCAGTGATATAGTGTCCTTTTACTTTACTCCTTACTGGTTGTCTAAGATGACCTCAGGAGTATAGTCTTTGTCTTTACAGATGAACATTTCATATTCTTATGCCTTTTGAATGTCTAAAGAAAAGCCTTCCATGTGTAGCTGAGATATCCGTGTGTGGTTATTATGAATACATAAAGTTAAGATCCACAACCCAAAAAACTGGTACCACCTTATATCAAGACAACCCTTGTAAAGAACCCTTTATTATTAATTGTGTTAAAAGGTCATAAAAACGACATTAACAAAAATTGAATTAGCCGTTACAATGCATCAATAAAAAGCAGCAATGAACTGTTATATCTGATGCATATGAATTTAAAGCTAACAGGTATAATGCTGACTGATGGAAAGATAAATAACCAGCAAGTTCTGAGGTTGTATGTGGACTGTAAGCAACAGGTCACTTTTGCCATTTTGATTTTGTGTTATAACTGTATTAAGGAGATTTAAGATGTTTGTGACCTAAGTAATTACTACTAATCTAATTTTAAACCATCCATAAACCGTTTATAAGTGGAGTTATTGTAAAGTGGTACCAAAAATCATATAATACTCCTATAAAGTTGTTAAAAGGGGAAAGAAATCTTGGACATCTACAATGAAACACAACTATGCACCTTCTGTTTAAAACTTTAATGGAGTTACTGGGTCAGGCACACTGAAACGGTCCTGTAGCAAAAAGAGCTCTTAGCATGTGGACGGTTTGCTGCCCTGGTTTCTCAAGGCTAGTCCTGATAACTTTAATGAACTCTGCACATTTTACTCTTGTCCCTCGCCTACAAAACCTGATTCAGCTCATCAGCTAATTAACCTGGCCTTAATGAGCTAGATCAGGTGCATTACAAAAAATATGAGGTCCCCAGAATATTACAAACCTCGGAGGAAATTTCTCAACTCATTAGCACTTCTGGGGATGCTCTTATCCCCTCTTTCTCGTTGTGCATTAATACAGTTCAGCGAAACGTCCCCTGACCCCACATGTAGTCCATCAACCATTTACTGTCAGAAACCACATAAGCAAGTCTATTCGATATTACTTACAAACTTCATATAGTTGGACAGAAACTAATTTGTAACTACGGCATAGGATCTCACTTGTAAATCCAAATGGGCTGATTGACTATATCTGGAGTAAGAGGAAAATTGTGTACATGATGGTCATGACTTGATTTAAATCGATTGTATAATGGAGTCCTTACTAAAGCACAATATGGATCATGGCAAAATGTCATATTTTTATTGCAGTTTGAGAAATTCTTATTTTGGGATCTTCCAGTTGCCTGAGTAAATGTCCTTAATTACTTATTTATCCTCCATAGTCTTGGTGATTTATCACAAAGTCAGCAAGCACAGTACATCTATTCCATAATGCACTTTAACCGAATACAGTGTAGCACAATCCAGGTGCGGACTAGACTGAGTATGTTCACTGTGATGGTTAAGTGAGAAGGTGCATTGGACTGAAAGTCTGGTATGATTCGCATAGTATTACTGAAGGGGTGTCTTTCATAAGTGTGCTGCTGTTACCACAATGTGTTTTGTAAGACTGCATCAGTATGCGTTTTTCTTCCTATACAAGAATGTATAAAGGTCACCACAGTCTTAAATACCACAGCAGAAGGTTTGTTAAACACTGAATGCTGGAGTGAGGTGTGTTTTCTAGGTTTTGCTTGTGTTCGGTGTGATTCAGTTTGTAATGAACAAGCACATTATGTGGTACTATATCTGTATCAGAACTAGGCGTCATTATGAGCTTTACTTTGCCTCCCTACATTTGTTGGCTCAGAACCTTTCTAGGACAGTATTAGCTAGTCTGGCATTAAGGTAGGGTTCTTCAGTTTCAGAACTGGGCACTGATCCCCCTGGACCAGAACTGAAGAACGTTTCTTTAAGGCTTTTAATGTGGCATGAGACTATCATGAAAGAATGTGGGCAGGTAAAATGGCATTTTTAAATATGATGAGTGAGATTTTGTTGTTTTTCCAGCAATTAATTGATATTATTATGTGAGCATTACTTTAATTTCACTGATGTAGTGTGATATAGCTGCAAAACACATCTACCAGACCCTCACTTTGGACCAAAAGGCTTGGATTTGTTGAATACTTTCTTCATATATAGTGTCCCTATAAAGCATTTCAGTTACAGAAACAAGCTTTCGTCTTTAAACAGAGGTCCACCCTGACTATACAATACACACTTTCAGTCACGCCTTTAGACTCAAATAACAAGTCAGTGCTTTCCCAATAGGCTTCTATTCTTGGAGCTCCTTACGTTGAATATGTTATATATGCTGAGCACTTTTTGGCTCCTTAAAAAGGAGGTACTTCCAAAAATGTTACAGAAAGAAGTTCAAACATCTGTGCTAAGAAAAGCCTTTAGAAAAAAAGTACTATTTAATTCAAACGTTTAGGCATGCTTTGGTGTATTCTGGAGTTAAAGTGCACTAAAATCTTGATGCTGTTACTGACAATGGGTGACTTAAACTAAACTTACGAACATTGTTTCTTTATTCTGCCATGAAAAAGTGAATTACATGTCCGGATGTGGTTTCAGCTTCTGTGTTCTCATGCTGTATGATGATATTCATTACTATTGTGAATTAGATTATCAGAATCAGAAAACTTTATTGATCCTGGAGGAAATTGCTTTTTCACAGTACATTTCTCTGAGAATATTGTGGAAACTGTCAGTAGCTGATCTGTATGTTTCATCACAAATAGAACATTATTAGTCCTGTTTAATTGGATTTGATAAGGCACAGTGTATAGGGATGGGTATCAAGAACCAGTACTAAATTGTTTATGGTTCCTAACTGGTCTGATGAACTCCTGGACAAACGGTGCTGCTGTTCGTATTTATGCAGCATTAATTCTATGATGGCTGCCTTTTCAAACTGTTCATGCTAAATTGGTTCGGTGAGAGGGATGGAAACAGCACTCCACCCTCATTATAGAGAATACTCAGGAAATTATTTCTCTCATTATAACTCGTAATAAAATAACTGTTGAATCTTTTCATATGATGTCTTTATTTTTTGCACCAAAACAATGGAGAGTAGTTTCAATAAGAGTCTCTATAAGTATCGGTATCAGTAAAATCCTGAAGATACTCATCCCTAGCAGTGTGTGAAACACTAAACAAAATTAGTTGTATTAATGAGCTTTTACAGTATTTCTGGTTCTTTTTTGTATGTTCCAGCTTAACATCAAAGCTCAGAAAAAACTGAAAATCGTGATGGATATTGATATTGTGAAAGAATTGATTTTAAGCACTGAAAGAACCCAGCAGCTGATGTGCCCGTGTTTATTTAATTACTAGAGACTAAATGTGCAATGACTTCAACATCACTTTTTAGGTTCTTAGTATTAATCTGATTAAAGAGGGCATTAATGTTAAGCATTATTAATGCTTAGCATTGTCAGGCTGTATTAGTTTTGTACGTGAAACAACTTCAGCCCTCCGTTCAAAGTGTCATTTGAAGGTTAGACTAAACTTCCGAAAACATAGTACAAACAACCACTCATGAAACGACTTCACTCAAGAATCGCAGGAACTTTACATGTGCTATGTACAAGCGCACTGACCTCAGACATTTCTAATAAATCTCAGGCATTTGTGCAGAACGTACTAACAGTAAACTGAACCTTTTTTCCTAAACTTTAAATTCACCTCATCTCAGGCTTTCTCATTTGTAAAATGTTCTGAGCATACAGTACGTATTTTGGGAGTCTTGTTATGAAAGCTTTAAACACGAAGAATGTAATTCTCATATTTTACAGCTCTTTTTGTCGGTGTGTAAGTACAGTGTTAATGTGTTGATCATGAGTGCCGGGGGAATCAGCATGTTATATAAGCTCCCGTTTGTGCTCTACTTTATGTGTCGTGTTCAATGCTGTGAAAGAGATCTGCTATGCTTGTTCGTGGTCCTACACTTCTGAATGTATTACCCGTTTGGTAGCAATTTTATGGTTCTTCCCCATTTTTTCTTGCTCTTGTTTCTATCTGTGAGATCATTTGTACTCCTTTTTCAGCCAGCTAATATACTGTACCAATACATGGTGTCTTCAGTAAAAAAATTGAAATGAATAGATTTGTGCCTTGCTGCCCACATCTGTGTGTTATATAAAGCAACCACTGCAATTACAGAATGATCCGCAATGAGTTTCTTACTTAGAAAAGACTGGATGAGGAATACATATTGTAGATGTCGGAACAAAATTGTGTATTTCCATTTTGTTTTTTCACTTTTTTGCAGATTGTTTTGCAAAATAGTTGTTCATTACCTTCTATTGTTTTTCCTTTTCCTGTAATGTTGCCATTTTACCAAAATGACGTCTTGTTCTGACACTGACAGTCAACTGTTTTAAAGAAAACATCCTTTTGTGTGACCAGAAGACTGTCACAGATGTTTAAACTCTTTCAGATTTCTTTTAGCAGGTCTGCCCTTTTTGATTTACCTTAGTTAAGTTGCTTAACATGTGTTGCATGAAAAACTTTTTTTATTCCACAATTGTTGATGTAGGAAAATCAATTTGAGCTGGTAAAAATTTTATCAGTACTTAAACATGACATTTCACATGTAAAGATCAAATCTGACATCAAATTTGAACTTTAACTAGTAGGCATTTCACTTTAGAATGTGAGATTTTGCTTGGAAGGTAAAGCATGTGTAAAACTACAACGTGCTTATTTGTTTCCCATGTTCGGATTCTAACAACTATAAAATCGAATTAATCAGTTAATGAAGATACTTATGTTGATTTTCTACATGTGCAGTTTCAGTTTTAATGTAAAAATATGCAATTTTTATTTGTATACCCAAGAGTTTTGAATTCAGGTTTTGAATTTTGAAAATTCTGAAATTCTGGGGAAATCTGGGGAAAGTGTAAATATTGCACACTAAATATTTTAGCATGTTAGACATGTTAGACCTCACTTGGAAATTAATGGTCCAGCTTTCACCATAAAGAGGTTTTGAATGCATATTGGCCTCCTATTATAACCAGTTTTTAAACCCGGACATCTGAAGCCAAAACAGCTTAGAAGTGCAGTAGAAGAATCTTAATATTAAGGCCAGTGTTTCTCACCTATTATCTGATGTGACTTGGATGTAGAGAAAAGCCAAAACCATCCCTAGCAGTGTGTAACAAAAATATGCTTATTCATAGTTGATAGCATTTCTAAATGTGGAACTGGTTCTTTTTTGTCTGTTCCAACTTAATCACATCAAATCTCAGAAAAACTAAACTCATAGTGAACACTGGTGATGGTATATCATGGAAACATCTGAGATTTGTTTGCCCTTTTGCCCACCTCCACTGTAGGTATCCAGATTGGCTTTGAGTACTAAATAGCCGACGTGCCAATGTTTGTATAACCCACCTGATTACATCTCCTTGCGGGTGCACTGCATGAGATACACGATATGGACAAAAGTATTGGGACACCAAATACACAGACTTTAATATTGAGCTGGTCCCCCCCGTTGCAGTTATAACAACTTCCACAATTCTTGGAAGGCTTTCCATGAGATTTTGAAGCGTTTCTGTGGGAATTTGTGCCCATTCGTTCTGTAGAGCATTTATGAGGTCAGCCACTGATGTTGGACAAGAAGGCCTGGCTTGCAATTTCCGTTCCAGTTCATCTCAAATGTGTTGGATGGGTTTGAGGTCAGGACTTTGTGTGCGTCAGTCAAGTTCTTATGCACCGAACCTTGCTTTGTACACTGGGGCATAGTCATGCTGGAATAGAAAAGGGTCTTCCCCAAAATGTGTCCACAAAGTTGGAAGCATAAATGTCTTGGCATGCTGAGGCATTTAGATTACCCTTCATTGGAAGTGAAGGGCCACCTGAATTCAACAATTAATAGGCATCTTCAAATACTTTTGTTCATATGGTGTATATTTAGCTTTCTACATAAAACTGATGGCAGGGAAATGCCCAGATTCAATGACTCACATGCACCAATCCTAAATAAGTTTAACCCTTTAAGACATTTTTGATACATATTATGATGGAGGATCACAGTGTCGCACAACCTCGGACTACAACTCCCATGATCCTTCGCGCGGCGACGACGCGACGCCACGTACGTCTGGCGCAAAAAAGAGAGAGAGGTCTGTTTTGGAGAAGAACGGAAGATGGCGACCTCAAACAATCCGCGAAAATTCAGCGAGAAGATCGCCCTGCACAACCAGAAGCAGGCAGAGGAGACCGCGGCGTTTGAAGAAGTCATGAAGGACCTCAGCATTACCCGGGCGGCGCGGGTACGTGTCGGGTTTATTTTGCTCTCGGTGTTTTCAGGGAGGTGGAGGAGGAGGAGGAGGAGGAGGAGGATGAGTGGGGGGGTCGTTAGCCGAGCAGCTAAAGCTTTAAACTGAACACACACGACTCCACAACATTCGCGTCGACTGGCATCCACAGTAAAATCATGTTGACACTGAAACTCGACGAAACACGCGTCGTTTTCGTCACGTTTGGCCGAGCAGCGAGCTCAAACGAACCGGAGAGACGGCGCTCTGATGCTCGCCAAAAAACGGGCAGCCTGCCCACAGATGTGCTGCACATCTGCACGGAGCCCACTGGCTCGACTGTGCTCGGTGGTACTCTCTTCTGTTTTCTACGTTCAACAATGTCCTGCACTGTCACTCATTTGTTTTTTGAATCCACTCTTATTTCTCCAGAAATCCTTATAATTGACCTGAAATGGCTTTCAGGTTGTTTTGGTTATAAGTGTCTGTGTGCCATCTCCTTGCCTGGCAAAGGCCAGGATTATTACCCCTCTGCCCACACACTTCTCCAACTTTGCCAAAATCCTGACATGCTTTTTTGTTTATTCATGCTCACCATAGGGAGGGATCCGAATCAGCCAAAACCTCCAGAAGTGTCTGGCTGCCTCCCTCTGTCCAGTTTTCAATTTGACAACCATCATAATATAAGCAGGGCTCCACTGATTTTGCTTTTCTTTTCAAGCATCAGATTTGTTTTGTTTTGTTTGAATGTTTTCCCTTTATGGTATTTCAGTTAAGTTTCATTCACTCATGCCTTCATGCAGTCATTCACTTTGTCACTCATTCATGCACTTTTATTTTGCACAGTTGCAGTTGCAGAAGACCCAGTATTTGCAGCTAGGCCAGAATCGTGGTCAGTGCTATGGAGGTTCACTGCCCAATGTCAATCAGATTGGAAATAGCAACATTGACCTGCCTTTTCAGGTGAGCCCTTAGACACTATATCAGTTGGAAAAATCTTTTTGTTTGTCACTGTTTTTTTGGTGTATTTGCCCTATTTGGTTCACCAGAGATTCTTACAGGTACTGTAAGTGAATTTTCAGTGTTTTACACAAACTTTGGTGGGGGTTTTTTTGACTAAGATAAAATGAGCAAAGTAAAGTTGTCACTAAAGGAAATCGTCTGAAATTGAATGTAAAATGTAGTATGTGTAATATCTGTAACATTCTCTGAGGATAATCTGCGAAGAGCGAACATCTGTTTAAGGTTAAGCAAGTCAAAATTAAAAATGATTAAAAACAGTAGCAAAATTATTTTAAACGTAGAACATGCATCCAAACTATGTTATAACAAGTATATCTGTTGTAAACTTGTGCATCCTGTGGTGCTCTTTTCATAGAAATGTAAGATCTTATGCTGCTATTGCCTCTGATGACAGTAACATTATAAAAAGGCATTTTAACTGTTTCACACAGTTGACATAGTTGACTTTAAAACCGCACCCTTAGATAAAACCATGTAGTAGGCAGTGTGAATAGCCCCACCTTCAGATAAAACCCAATGAGGACAAGGTGTGAGTATTTAGACAGTTTTCCACTTCAAGCTTTAGCAGACAATTGATGTGTGCACTGTTTTTGTTGAGAAATGGGGATGCCATCACTGCCTTTATCATTGCTTTTCATTTATGAAACATTAGCAAGACTACAAACAGAACAATCCGATGATTTCATTGCTTTTATGCTTGCATATTGCCAGTCCATCTTTGATTAAAAGGCTGCACTATGTTTTTATTTGTCCAGCTTTCACCAACACTGAAGTGAATATAAAAAATGAATGTGTTCAGTTGTAAAGAGTCTGTGACTGGGGCTGTCTTAAACGTATGAGATTCCTTTTCAGACCACGGTTTTGGATACCAGTCGAACAACTCGGCACCATGGCTTGGTGGACCGTGTGTATCGTGACAGGAACCGGATCACATCCCCGCATCGCAGGCCTCTGTCTGTGGACAAGCATGGCCGTCAGATATCCTTTTCTCAGCAGTGCTATCTTAAGTTTGGTTAACTCAGAAAACCCATACACTTCTTTTGTTTTCTCAGTTTCAGCCACAGTTTTAGACCTCTGGGCCAGTTTCATGGACATTTAAGCAATTTCCTCCAGGATCAGTAAAGCATTCTGATTCTGATGGATCAAGCCTAATCCTGGACCAAACTTCAGTACCAGTTGTATTCACTATTAAAATTCCTCTTGGACCTAGTCTGGCCTTTGGAACCAGTTTTAGCCTCAACGCTGCATTTTATAACCTGCTGAAGGAAAGAGTTTGGAGTGTTGCTTTCAGGTTCGTTGACAGATCTAAATGCAAGAACAAATAATCCGTTACAAGAGTCTTGTTTAACTGTCCTGAGTGATTTGTTTATATTGCATATAAACAATGTCAGACTTATTATTAGCAAGGGCAAATACTTCTGCACATCAAAACAAGACTTGCCTTAAGCATATTCAAATTATATAATTAACATATTTATTACATAATGAATATTACAAATGTAATACATCAGTGTGAATGTCACTGTCACAATAATAAAACAGTGTGGCTACTTTGCCTATATTGCTTCACCTGTTTACCTGACGGTGCAAAGATCTTTGCTAAGACATATTTAAATACGGTTGTATTTGTATAGTGTGTCCTTTAATTTTACTCGGTGAGGCCAACAAAAAAAAAAAAAACCTGAAACTAAATGTTTTCTCATAGCTGTTATGTCTGGGCTGTTCATTGCAGATCCACCTTCTGAGACAGCTTGTAATCATTTTTGAAGTAATAGGCTGTATGCAGCATTTAGTCAATTAAATAACAATACTACATTGTGTCATTAAAATATTTAGGATCTGTGGTATCTAGAGAGTTAAGGCATGGTTACTGTGCATATTAGTATTCAAGACAATGATAATTACATAAATTGCTCCTCTGTAAGACAGATTGCCTAATTTTAGAATAAGCTTGTAATCAACAGTAGATAGTGAGCTTACACGGCAAAGGATGTTCCCTTCCTGGATATGGAAAAGTCAGCATTAGTTTCATGTTGCCATTTTCTAGTAATATATTGTTGATAAGGACCATAGCCATCACAAGATGGTCCTGCTGCTACTTCTACTGATGATATACAGGCAATGGTAATAATAATAACGGTCATAATTATTTAATATATGTATAGTAGCAGTGAACTACGGTAGTGCGAAATTGCACTGCATATGTTAGTTTAATGGGTTAATGTCACTGCGCTTGAAAGGAGGCGTTTTCCTTAACATGGTTACATTGACAGCTGCCCTTATGGCTCAGTGTATCTGTCACCTCCCCCTGACACCAGCTGGAGGAGGTAAGACAGTGTTTACTATTGGGAGCTGAAAACTTAATTTGAAGTTCACATGTGTGAAACTTTCTCTACAGCACACTTTCACTATCCATCTGTTACAGGACTAATTCTGACTCAGCCTTACATCAGAGTGCCATGAATCCTGCTCCCCAAGACACTTTTGTTGGAGGATCCCAAGAGCTGCAGCCAAAACGAGGTAGCAAGATTAAGCTTTTCTTCCTTGTGTTGGCCCAGCCTAAATAAAGGATGCTCAATTCTCTGCCTTTCTTTTCTTTTTTTTTTCCTTTCTGTTTCTAGTCTTATTGCTCACACCCCCAGATACAGAGGAGCCTGAGACAGAAATGGAGAAAGATGACCAGAAGGCATCATTGTGTCCCAAATCCCATGACGTTCCAGGGATTAAGTGAGTACACAGTATACTGAATGTCATTATCTTTCAGTAATTTCTGGGTTATTGCACGTTCTGTAGGATTGTTTTGATTTAACACCATGAGTGTTGAAGTCTCTGGCCAATGCTTATTCGTGGTGACTGATTAGAATTTGAGCATGAATTTGAGGCTATTTGACCTCATTGTGAGCAGTTTTAAAAATGTACATAGATTTCTCTGCACAATCAAATGTTCTGCTTTCACAGCATATTCCCATCCCCCGATCAAGAAGTGAATACCTCCTTGATGCCAGCCACACACAACACGGGCGGCTCCCTGCCGGACCTCACCAACATTCAGTTCCCTCCTCCTCTGCCGACCCCCCTAGACCCAGATGACCCTGTATCCTTCCCCACCCCAAGCACCTCCGGCAGCACAGGCAACCTCACTACCAACCTCACCCATCTGGGTATCAGTGCTGCCAGCCACGTTCCCCCATCGCCCCCTGGCCAGACCCAGCCTGCTCCTGCCCTCACACTCAACATCGATGCCCAGCAGCAGCAGCAGCAACCGTGTCCCCAGCAGCTCTCCCCTACTCTTTCCCCCACCCTCTCACCTCAGATGCCCATTTCTCAGGTATTTTCAAACTAACCACACTAAACCCTCTTTTAACATTTTTTCGTAATCAATGTTGCCAGAAAACAACCCTAGACCTAATATTTCATATTTGCATTATTGAACTTTTTTTTTTTATGTTGCCTTTGAATGGAATGCAAATGTGAAAAACTTACTGTCTTTAATGCCATATTCTGCAGCCAATTACAATGGACAGCATGTCACTGGAGCAGCAATTGTCTCAGTACTCACTCCTCAGCCTGCTAAGTGACCTGCAGAAGCAGCAGCAAACCCTTCCCCAGAATATCCGCCTCATCCAGCTGCCACCACTCACCGTTAGTTCTGCCTCTAGCACACCACAGACCTCTCTTGCCACTCAGTCACCAACAGCCACCAGCGCACCAGTCAGCTCGGTGAGTGCAGCTTTCCCCATCCTTAGAAAAGTGATACAAATTATACAACAATGACACACAAGGTTGCTACCACAATTTAGGAGTTGGGGAGTTGTTTTGGTTTACAAATCCTTGTAATATGTCGACGAGTACTCCAGTAGAGATAAGAGCACTCTAGGGTTTGACCAACACGGCGTTTTATGGCACATGTTTGTTTGCATCAGTGTGGCGCATCCTAGTTTCTGAGGTGTTCACACATGGACCCATGTCATAGTGGACGTGTGCTGTCATTCTGAAAGGCCTCTTATTTCCAGCAGTATCGCAATCAGACTGGGTCTCCAGCCAACCAGTCTCCAACTTCTCCAGTCTCCAACCAAGGCTTCTCGCCTGGAGGCTCGCCTCAAGTAAGGGCGGACCTACACCACTGCTTGTTGTGCTTTGGCCGCTCATTTGCTGTCCCAGCTCTCTGTTCTCCTTTCTCCACTTCTCTTTGTCTGCATTTCAATTTCTTTCTCATTGCTCAGATGACGCTGTGAATTTATAGGTACCATTTATTGTGTCTTCTAGTGCCATTGTGATGGGCAAAATGAATGGGTGGGTGAATGGCTTAAAAATTCACCCACTTTGCACATGGGGATATACTTCAGCATTGGATATAAGGTAGCAGAACACTAGCCAGCTGTCTTACATGTGGTCTGGGAGATGGGGGTGTCCAGCTGTATTGTGGTTTAATTACACAATCTGTTTGATGTATCAGCGTCGTTATCTAGCTAAGAGCAATGCACAGGATTTTTTTTTTGTGAAATGCTGACAATGTTGAAGTGTGTCGAAGGCTGTTTAGTCTGTGTTGTTTGCTTCAATAGCTAAATATATAGCTTATAACTGTAAATGATGTTTATCACAAGTGGTGCTTAGTGTTTATTTTTAGTCAAGAGCATGTCCATCCCTGTATTTGCTCAAATAAACTGTAGTTAGGTGAAGAGAACAAATAATCAGAATTGCAGTAGATTAGAATCTTGTTAACCACTGACATTTCTTTTGCTTTAAATAGGTCATTAACTGCGGTGCTATTCTGCCATGATGCAGTTGACCTCCATGGTCAGATGCATCACTTTAATCATCTTGCCTTGGTTGTTTGTAGTGGGACGTTGTAACAGTAGAAATTCATGCTGCATTTATGCCATTATAGTGTAAAATGTTAAGTTTAGAGATGGTTACTTTAGATTGCAACACTCGCTGATTGTGCCGTAATAATGTAGTAAAAGCATAATAATCACAGTGTGTGTCTAAAGATCATCTTCCTGAAATAGGCGTACACTGTAAATGTGGTGAGGCTGAAATGAAAGGAATGTCCTTGTAGCTCCCTGTATAGTTATTTATTTAGTGAAGTGATGTAAGCATTTACTGAGAACAGCAATGTATTGACTCTTACTAAACAATACAAACATCAGATAAGATTTGTATTGGTTTCCTAGGCATTTGTCTCTGTTCTTGTCTGAGTGAAGTTGAGGTTTACATTGAATTTATTAACTGTTGATTTCACTTACCAAGTGTGTCAGTTAAAAGCTGTGTTTTATTGATGTTAAACTTTGTCACTTGAGATATGTCGCTGCTTTTTAACGGATGTCCTCAGGTCTTTTGCGTGGATGTCTTGTATTAGACATTCCCGCATATGTCAGTGTCTTGCATCTGTCCTGCTATTTAAACATTTTCACACTAACAGACATCATAGTCTGATAGAAGTAATCAAGGTATCTCTTGCTGTATTTTTAGCACATTCCAGTTGTGGGCAGCATTTTTGGAGATTCATTCTATGAGCACCAACTGGCATCCAGACAAACCAATGCTCTGTCCCATCAGGTTAGTGGTTGTTTCCTTCCATAACCTTTGGGTCCTGTTTTATCACTTTATATAAATTGTCTGAAAAAGTCTTGGGCTAGTAAGAGTAATTGGCCTGTTTGAATTAGCATCACAGAGTACAGTTTTTGTTGATCTGTTGCTTATAGTACCCTGTGTTGTTCCTCAGCTTGAGCAGTTCAACATGAACATGATAGAGAACCCGAGCAGTTCTAACAGCCTTTACAGTCAGTGCTCCACACTCAACTACACACAGGCAGCAATGATGGGCCTAACCGGGAGCCACGGCAACTTGCAGGACACACAGCAACTAGGCTACAGTAACCATGGCAACATTCCCAACATTATTCTCACAGGTATATTTTTTCTCTGTTTCTTATTGTGTAAGTCCTTCCAGGGATCTGGACTTGTCAGTGGCATGCATGAATGCAGTTTTTAAATGTTCTCATGCAAATCTAGCAAATCTGCCTGGACTCAAATGATTTCTGTGTTTCGTATTTTTTCCCTATACGTTTCGAATGATAAATATTAGTCACCGGGGAGTCCCCGCCTAGCCTCTCCAAGGAGCTGACCAGCTCACTGGCTGGTGTGGGCGACGTCAGCTTCGATGCAGACTCTCAGTTCCCGCTAGACGAGCTAAAGATTGACCCGCTGACCCTAGACGGACTGCATATGCTGAACGACCCGGACATTGTTCTCGCCGATCCAGCCACCGAGGACACGTTCCGCATGGACCGACTGTGAAGCAAGCAGCAGCTGGAACTCAAAAGAAGCTCTCTGAAGAGGAAGAGGCTGGAGACTACTTATTGTGCAGCTGCATGGCCACCCGGTTTATCATCCAGTCCACAGCCCTCCCTGCCTCCCCCAAATGGCATCTACAATAGCATGCTGCCAAAGCCGTCTGGGGAAGGGAGGCGCTCGAGCACAGTGGTGGACGTGGCGTTGCTGCATCCACACTGGCTAGTTTTTTGCAAGGCGGCTAGTTTTAAACCTCGTCCGTTGTACAAGTGTGCGCTATGCCCCCCTTTAGACCTACGTGTTGAGTTGCTTTGTTTCCTTCTGTTCTTTGGGGTTTGTTTTGTTTATTGTTATTGTTTGGTTTTTCTTTTTTATGTTTCTGTCAAATCTGAGGTGATGTTTGTCTTTCTCATTTCATTTTTATTTTGAGTATTTATTCCGTTTTCTATGAAAAGCAAGTGTCATGGTGTGTGTGTGTGTGTGTGTGCGTGCGTTAAACTTTATTTACCTAAATATTGAACTTCCTGACCATGATGGTTTTCCCCCTAAAACACAGCTTTATTTTTCTGTACAATTCGGTTTCTTTAATACTGTTTTTTAATTTATTTGTTTATTTTCATGTTTTCGTATTCGTATGTTTGGCGTGTCATGTGAATGTGAATCACCAACTTTCGTTTTTGCTGTTTACGTAACGATACCATGTGTCTTTTTCATGTTGTTCGTTTGAGTCGGTGTGCATTTGTGTGGGTGTTAAATTATCAGTATATTTAAACTTTTCAGTTATTTATTGAACCTTTTTATTTAATACTAAGGAGTACTACTCCCCCCATACTACTTTTTATGGATTTGAGAAAGCATCGCTCGCTGCTGTATGTACTTTAGTATTGCAAAGGGTTTACTATAAAAAAAAAACATTTTTTTTTCTTTTTTTCCCTTTTTTTTTTTGCTACATAAACTCCAAACACTTCATGGTGGTGACGTGCTGGCATTGGTGTTTTTACGTTTGCCCGCAGATTCACTGATGTAATTGTGTCAGAACGGCAGCCATGCCTCTATTTTTGGTATAGATATTGTAAAGTGTACATTTTTACTTGTTCAGTCGCTTGTTCAGTTGCAAACTGAAAATGTTAGTGCCGCCATTGACTTCTGAATTTGCATTAAAAGGCTGTCATCATGCAGGGCCAAAACCGTTAAAGGGAAGCTTCAGAAAGCTACTGAACTCATCACTGTGAGCTGACCTGATTTTGCCTTATGAACAAAAAAAAAATGCTGTTTTTAAGCTGTCAGTGTGACAACGAGTTTTCTAATCATCCTGTTAATGTTTATTCTCGTATCTGAAACGATTTCTGATCATGCACAATCAGTGGCAGTATTGTGTTTTTTATAAATGTGGTTTTTCAATTAAGTACTGTATGGCCTGTAGGTTTAAGTGTCCAGCTTAAATGGAGGTTCTGTTGTGAAGCCAGGCGTCAGTGCGTCTGAGCTGCTAAAGTGAAAGTAAGGGGAGGGTACTGCTCCTTATTCTCAGTGCTGTTTACCAGAATGTTGTTCTTGTCTTTATTCATCTGTGTTGATGTGTTTGTTTCGGTCCATTCATGTGATGTCTCATACAATGTCTTATGTTTTTGAAAAAAATATATATAGAATCACATATTTATATTTATGTACACTATGAAATTATAGAAAACTTTACTGTTTGTCACTGTTTTATGCCACTTGAAATAAGGGCCTAATTCAGAAAAAAGCATTATAATGCTGCTTTATCCAGCTTGGAAATTAAAGCACTTGGTCACTGCACAAAAAAGCAAAACAAAAAAACAACACATTTGGTACCAAATCCTTATAGTGGCAAATGATGAGCATGATGCCATTCATTAGTGGTAAACAATAATATTGTAATTATTGTTTACACTTTTTATTTTACTTTTACAGATCATACATATTATTTTCACAACATTGTGAATATATCAGTTTTAACTGAATTCAGCCAAGAATCTCGAACTTGACTTCATGTAGAGTGCAGTCTGTAAGTAACTGGACAGCAGTGCAGTTTTTGGATTGGCTCTGCACATCCACACATTGGATCTGAAAGTAAACAAGGGTTGTGAAGTTAAAGCGCAGAATGTTGACTTTATGAATGTCAACCAGATCCCAGCATGGTTTAGATATAGCCCATTGTTTTAGACGACCATAAGAAATTCAACAAATAGTACAGGGTCATGTGAAATTTCTTTATTTGCTTTCAATCTTTATTAAGCTTTTTAAAAAACTTCTTTGCACACCTCTTTTTTTCAGGCAGGTGCGTAGGTAATAACCAAGAGGTCGCTGATCAAAAGAAACAGTCCCGCACACACGGGATTGTTTCTTTTAATCTTTAGAAGGCAAAATGCCGGCTCAGAGGAGCAGTTCCATGTTGTTTTTTTTTTGTCATTTAAGAGCATTCCACCTTTTCGGGGCATGAAAAGCTTCATAGTTTCTTGGTTTTTTTTTTTTTCTTCAGAATTTGTTCTTGTGGTCATTCTTGTTCTCACCAGTACATTATTTAACATTTAATTTATGTACAATGTTGGTTTTAGAAGTTGACTACATTTTGGATTTTTCAGTTTTATGATGGCCTACTTTACCTGCCATTGACACAAACCTTTGGTCTTCATGTAAACCCACTCTAGAATTTTTGATCTGTCTTTTCAGCTGGGATGGACACTTAATACAGATTCAAATGTTTTTAAAAAGTTGACATTCTGTGCTTGAACCTCATCGGTCCAGGGTGCTGGAGTGCAGTCATAGAAATTGGTCATTGTCCAATTACGTACACGTTGCACTACAATTGATCTAACCAGATCTGTTCGATCTTTGTGAGGCATATGACTTTAAAAAAAATGTAAAATGTGAAATGTACAGATTGTGCGATTCCTATGCAAACTAGAGAAATTTATTAGTCTACAAATCGAAATATATCTTGTTGAATTAAGTGAATGGTTTATATGGTGTAGCTCTAAAGCTTTTAATATAGCAATTCACAGATAGTGTAGATGGTTTATTAGGCATTTGAAATAGGCCAAAATCCACTACTAGCATTGAGCAACAGTTTACAGCATGCAGTGTTAATTGACGTGGCCACACTAAATCCGAATTGCGAATAGCGTTAAACCTTTTTTTAAGCCCTCAGACAATGCCATTCATCATCAGTTTATTTAAACAAATGTGGATTTTTTTTGTTTTCAACGTTTATTTCAGACACTTGTATGGTAAATACTGTACATAGAGCTTATCACTAGACTATGACTGCATGTCAAAAACAAGAAAAGGACCTACAGTAAGAGGCTTTCCTTAGCTTGGCTGATTTCATTATAAAGTGTGCTGCACATGATTACACTATGGACTTTTTAAGTGAGATGCAATGCATGCATTGATTTAAAAAAAAAAAGTGATTTCATTTGATCACATCATATTTGCGTATATTTTGGTAGATCACCTTTGGAAGTACAGTGTATGGGGCTCCATATGAGATGTTGTGCGTCACACCAAATTACCTATTGCTTGACCAAAGCAGTTTTGTTCTTGTTTATTTCCCCCTATCTGTAACTGCTAGTTGTTGTTTTTAATGACTACTTTAGATTTATTTTATTTCCGTGTTTTGCATTTTTTATTTTCTTCTGTGTGTTTTTTGTTTGTTTTGTTTGGGGTTTTTTTGTGTTTTTTTTTTTTTGTTTTTTTTTTTTGTCCCCCGATCATGATTGTAGCGAGCTGGACCTTATGTTTGTTTATTGTTTGTTTTGTTTTCACTTGAAACACTCATCAGTACAGTGGCTTAGCTTAGCTCTTGCATCTCCACATTACAGACCCTTCTCACAATCACTGATATATATCACTACATGTCACTGATATATATGGCAGCTTTTGTGCTACTTTGTATGTGTCTGTGTGTGTGTGTGTGTGTATGTGTGTGTGCGCGCGTTTGCGTGTGTGAGTGTGTGCGCGTGCGTCTCTCTTTTTGTATCTTTTCTCAGTGTGTTGCTTCGCACTTTAACAGTGGCTTTATGGCATTAAATTTGGACTGTTTAATCCTCTGAGAACACTGACTGTTTAGCTCTGTAGATGTTTTTTTTTTCTTTCTTTTTGTTTTTTTTATGGATGGCTAGTCCCTGAAATCAAGGCTATTTTTCCTTAATGTGAAAATTTTAGTGGTGAATTCTCCACTGTATTGCACTGATAACTTTGAGGGATAACACTTTTTGGGAGCAAATATGTAACTTTACAATGCAAACTTTAAAAAAAAAGAAGCAAAAACAAGGGCTCAATCTTTGTGCTCTAAGTTGTGTAAAAAAAAAAAAAATTGGGAGATGCAGCCAGAATGTATGTTTTATTTCTCTCCTCGGGTTTCCAGTAATTTTTCTCATGCATCGTAATGGCAGTTTTTGACTTTTTATTGAACCGTTTTCGATCTCCACAACAGTTTGTTTATTTTGGACGTATATTATTTCTGAATGCAGAGCCCCTTTAAAGGAGCCTCCTTCAGACTCCCCTGTAAGCCTTAAGAGGACTGCTGGGCAGTTGCTATGGTTCTCGTATATCCGCCAGTTTTCCACCATTATAATAGACGAATGAGGAAGTGGTTCTCTTATACCAGAAATATTTGTTGATAAACCTTTAGAGTAATAGTGTGGCCTATATGAAATAGATATAGTATATATGATCCGCCAAACATAAGTGCCATCTGCATTGATTTACTCTTTGAAAATCATTTTTATTTAGCTGAAAAGAGAAAAAATAAAAGCGACTGAGCAGATGTATGGGGAAAAAAAGTGCTCACGAGAACATTAGACAAAAGAAAAACGCTTAAAATCTGCAGTCACTCAGATCAGAAACAGTGCTGTTTATATGCATTTTAAATACATGTACTGAGATGAAGAAAGCATCGTTGGGCTGGAGCTTTTGACCAGCTGTGTGCGGCAAAACATTTTCAACAGTGTTTTGAAGAAGTTACATTATTCATAAATGTAGAACTCTCATGTAACTGTATAGATTTTCTGGTGTGGTCCATATTTTGACTCATGTTTGTGGAAATTGGTTGTAGAAGGCCACTTTCTCTCTGTACATAGTCTCAGTGATCGTTTCATGGATGTTTTCCGTTCTCAAAGTATGCTAAATATGGATGTGCATGATGTCTCGGCTACATATATCAGATCGTTCTTATTACATCATTTATATTTTGTAATCTGTATTTCTGTACGTGTTTTTAAAATATATACATTTAAACTGCTGTGTTTGTGATTTCGGTGCCATGTCACCGCCGCATCTCGACAGGCTTGAAGGAAGTGCGTGTGTGTTGTTGCCTTAAAACAGAAGAGGTATTATTTTTTTTCATTTGACTCAATGTTTTATTTTATTTTCCCATAATGGAGGTCAAATATAACATCATGATTAGGGATAAACATTTCTCATTTCTCCTGTCTGATACTGTTACTGAGACCTTGAGTGTCAGTTAGATTTTTTGCTGTTGTTTAAAAACTGTTCAGCCTTAAAAGTAACCGGTTTTAGCTGAATCACATCACATAAAAATAAGCCATCATGCTCAAACTACTCAGATACTCTACCTACCCCACAAAACGACACAATGAACAACCTGACTTCAAACAGTTTAAGTGTGTGCTACTTCTGGCTGTTATGTGCTCCTCCGATAGCCGATCCTGCATTTTCTGCCACTATTGGCATAATACAGATACCATGCCGTCTCTAATCACAATACATTTTCACAACACACAATATGTCTGACTTTTTATGTAATATTGGAAAAAAATAGCAATAACACAGCAAATTGTTTATTTCCATTACTGAATTATTGCTCCACTTTTACTCCAGGCTTTTCAGATACAACTGACATCAAGCAATTTAAAAGACTTATTTCAGCTTTTACAGTAATTATACATTTACAATGACACTCTGCCAAAATGTGTTAAGCTGTCAAACTGCCACTGGTGCTAAAGGCATGACTGACTGCGTGAATGGCCATTCAGTTATATAGCTTTGTTTTGTACAGACTTCATCTAATAGTCTCACCTTCTTACAGTTATTTACAGTTGGATAGTGTAGTCTAAAGATGTCACTGCGAAGAGGTGGATAGAATGTCTTTGGGGCTGTGCCTGATTTTAAATTTGAAGCTGGACTTGCTTTGCCCTGAATGTATCAAAGTCCTCTGGTAGGGTATCTGGAGAGAAAGACGTGGACAGTGGTTAGAGTTGCTGGATACATACATTTTCTCTTCAGTGTAGCTTTTGTAGTCTTGAAAGACAGCAACTTCGCATTATAATCTGAATTAATTATAGCTAGCAGTTTTATTATAGCATAACAGTTGCTCTGTTGTTTTTTAAAGGCCCCTTTTTTTCTTTTTACCCCAAAGGTCCACTTTTGAAGTGTGGGTTTATGTCCCAAAAACAGTTAACATTCTTTTTTCCAAAGCCATTTTCAAACCTCTCTTTAGGGCTCACAATTAAATAGGCTACTTTAGTTACTGTGCCTTCAAGACATACATACATACATATAAGAGCTCTCTTCTGTTTTAGCCTCCGTGTACATCATTCAAAAAGCAGCCACAGCTTAAATGTTCCTTAAAGCTTCGGCATTAACAGACAGAAAAATCGTGGTGGGCTGAATATGCACCACAAAAACAGTGAATTCAAAACAGGTCATTTTTGCAACTTCCTTCCCATATGTGGACTGCATGGACCAGGTTTACACACTAAACTTTTATTTAAGCCAGTCTTCGGTGCAATCGTTCAGTTTATGTACTTAATACAATTTCTAAAACATGTTAGTTTTTTGAGTTCTTATATTTGTGCGGATTAAATCCTACAGCCTTGAATGAAGGTACACTGTCACACCTTCATAAACACATTTCACTTTTGTAGTAATCTTAAGTTTCATGATTAATAATTAAATAGTAAGGACAGGGCTCAAGGTTAATACATCAAATTAGAGGTTAATAACCAATTAAAAAAAACAAATTAAGAAACTAAACATACCATTGCATCGGTAACGTAGGTTGGCCCAGATAATGTTCTCCTGTGAGAAGCAGAATACTCCTAGTCTGCCACCTCTCATTGTTGTGTCAATTATAATTCCTGTGTCTGCCACCATCTGGGGACCCTCATAGAAACGGACCCTGTATGTGTGATAGAGATCCAAACACTCTTAAAGATTGAAGTTCAGGGTACAGTGTTGTGAATTCAGTGTAGTTAGCGCGTCAGGTTCGTAGGCAGAGGGCTGTCCACAGCTGTTGTACCTGATGTATCCATCATGAGGTCTGTGCTGCAGGAACCAGCGATAAGATGTCTTGTCCTTCCAGCCAACGTTTCTCGGATCTTTCCACAGCAGCTTCACCTGTTCGGGAGTGTCGCCTGTGTGCCACAGTGAATTCCGCAGGTTCTCTCCAGGCCCTGTGTCTGATTTCACAGCCTGCAACCATAATGATGCGGTATACATACAGTACATACAGCAAGTGTTGGATTATGTAACTTCTGCAAGCAACATTGGCACAAGAACTGTGAGTTGGGAACTTCATGAAAATGTTCCGCTGGCCATGTGGCTGCACACAAGCCTGAGATCACTACATGCAATGCCAAGCAATGGCTCAAGTGCATGCTGCAACTGGACTCTGTAACAGTGGAAACCTGTTCTCTAGAGTGAAGATTCACAGTTCATTATCTAACAATTTGATGGATGAAAGCGTGCAAAAACATACTTTGGGATGAAAAACATACTTTGGGCCAGCCGCCTAACATCTGTGCTCACAAATGCTGGAAAGCCTTCTCAAGAGTGAAGGCTGTTACTAGCCATAAGGTGGGGGCAACTACATATTAATGCCTATGATGTTGGAAAAGGATATCTAATAATCGTATATAGGTGTGACTGACATACTTTTGGCCACATAGTGTACCTCAGGACCGATTTGCACTGTGCTAGAATGGAGTGGTCCTCAAAGAACCCAATGTCACAATAGTGGAAAAAAACCTGCGACCTGTAATTAGTGGCATGCTAATGGAGTCCAATCTAGAAATCTGTGTATACCTTGAGTTGGATCCCTGGTTCTGCCACAGCTCGGAAGGGATTAGCCTGCCAGTATATCTGCTCAACCTGCTTCCACATGACCACATAAAAACTGGAGCTGTCCTGATAGCCAAAGATAAAACCAGCGTAGTCATCATCCGTTACCGTATTCACATGAAACGTTCCTTCAAAGTCCACCCCATTGAAAGCTGTGTAACCTGAGTGGGAAAAAAAAACAAGAAATGATTTATTTTGTAGCCTGCGTCATAAACTGTTACTACATTTTAGGGGTATTATAGTGGATGAGGTAATGTTGATGGTCGATCCATAGGTGTATATTACCAACAGCCAGTCCTGGGTCACTGTTCATAGTTTGAACTATCTCTCTCCCCTGTTTGAAAAAAAAAGATTTGTGTTATAAAGCTCACCTATTAGGCCTTGCCATTTCACTTTCTAAAACCAGGACATAGCAGATCTGACCTGATTGAGCACTACCCAGTTTGGATCAATCTGCGCGTCTCCCTCTGGGTCCAGCACCACAGTCTGGTAAGCTCTGAAGTCAGTGAGAGTGACCTCAGCATTCTCAGGACACACATCAATGGGGTCAATCACCGTGTCGTTGTCAAAGTCCTTCTCACAGACGTTTCCAATTCCATTACCTGAAATTTACATTAGGAGAATAAACAAAGTTTGTAAGCCAAATAAAGAAAAGTTTACAATTACAAATGTTACAGGATAAGGAGGAGTAACTTGTCAACAGAATTTCTACTGTATAGTCCGGTAAAAAATCCAGTTTACATAGTCAGTCTAGATCTAATGTAGAAAAGTAGTGTGTGAACAGCTTGTGTTTTTATCATTAATGCTGTTGTCATAATGCCATACATCAGAAAATGCAGAAGCAAGGCTAGGTACAAGTCATAAGTGACAAACAGACCATCCGAGTCTTCCTGTAACGGGTTGGGGACGAGTCTGCAGTTATCTGGTCCTGGAGGAAGGAGATCTGGAATGCCATCATTGTCGTCGTCATCATCACATTCATCCCCCTTGCCGTCCTTGTCTGTGTCCAGCTGAGAGCTGTTAATGACTGCAGGACAGTTGTCTCTTGAGTCCTGATGACCATCTCCATCACTGAAAGGAAAGGGAATAACCATTTAGATGGATAGCGGTATGAGGGAAATAATAGTAAGCTGTGCACAGAAAATGAGATACCTGTCTTTGTTAGTGTCACATGGATCACCAATTAGGTCATTATCCATGTCCAGCTGTGAGAGCAAAAAAAGGAGGATCATGAGGTTGTCTCAGAACGTTTGAACCATTCTACCTTCGTGGTAGATTCACATTTCTAACTAAATGTGAAGTTTTTATGGCTTTGAAGCGGGATGGGAGCAAGACCTGATCAGGATTTCGAATGTATGGACAGCTGTCACACGCGTCACCAACATTATCGCCATCTCGATCGATCTGGTCAGCATTGGGAACCTTCTTGCAGTTGTCCTTGTCATTTTTGATCCCTAAGGAGCAAATCAGAAGCTCATAGAGCAGCCAGATTAAGAATTGCAAAGGCTAATGGAAATACCTACGTCATACATACCATCACCATCTATGTCATCATCGCATTCATCCCCCTTCCCATCAAGGTCAGTATCCTTTTGGTCATTGTTTTTAATCAGCCGGCAGTTGTCGCAAGCATCTCCGTAATCATCCTCATCAGAATTTTTCTGGTTTTCATTTGGGGCAAGCACGCAGTTGTCCTAGACACAAAAAAACATTATGATATAAGGTATTATTGTGACACCTCTTTCAGCAATTCATGACTTGACCAAAGGGGCAAACTGACCTCTATATTAAGGATCCCATCTCCATCTGCATCATCATCACAGGCATCCCCAATGTTATCTTTATCAGCATCTTCTTGGCCAGAGTTGGGCACGGTGAGACAGTTATCCTAAAAATACACTTTCAGTGAGATTCTTGGGATTGCAGTAACCTACACTTTCACATATCTCTATAGAAAATCTGTTTAATGAAATTAGATTTTCTTACTTTAGCACAGTTTCTCTCTGGACATTGCAGTTTTTCATCAGGGAAGCCATCGATATCTCTGTCCAGCCCACATACATATCCATTGCCAGCCCATCCAACTCCACACTAAACACAGAGATATTTTTTGAAGAAGTTTTGCTAGATGTGGACAAATGCCCTATGCACATTTGCTAGCAATGCCATCTGTAATTCTTTGAAAGTCTGTAACAGAATCCTTACAGCACATTCTATACTGCCATCTCGGTGGACAATACACTCAGCGCTGGCATGGCAGGGGTTGGGCTGCCCGTTCCCACAAGCCCTCTCTGGCTTACAGCCCTGTGTCTGGTCTCCAACAAAGCCTGGCTTACAGGGGCCACAGCGGAAAGACCCCTGTCAAATACACACATACAGAATGGAGGGAAATTAAAAATCAGTCATCAGTTCATCCAGTCACAGAAATAGTGAGACTAAAACAATGACTATATTGGGCTGAAATCACTTCTTCTCCACAGTCATTATGAATTAAAATGTAACAGTTTTCTCAGAAATAATGATTCCCTTATTTTGTGTCCCATATCTAATGTACCCAGTGTTACACCCCAGAGAATACAGTGAAGCCATGTTGACATAAAACCAATTTGTGCTGCATACATTTTCTATTCATGTTTGATTGTTAAACTGTTGCTCACCGCTGTGTTTTGACAGAGGGAGTTCTCCACACAGCCTCCGTTTGAGATTTCACACTCATTAATGTCTTTACAAACCTATGAATCAAGACAAAGTAGAAGAAAGATGTCATGTTTTAGCAGTGTGATTTCTGACATATTCTTTTCAATTTTAAAGATCTCGATAGAGATCTGAGAGCAGTGACCTGTTTGTTGGCTTTAGCATAGGCAAGTCCAGCCCCTTGCACCTGTGGTCCTGTGTAGCCAGCCGGACAGAGGCCACAGCGGAAACCAGGAGATGTGTTTATACATCTCACACCCATATGGCATGGCAATACAGTACACTGCAAGCGTAAAAAACAATTTGTGATTAGTAAGTGTCACAATACCAATTGCTATGAAGGCATGACAAGTTTGATGAACTGTCTTAAATGTGTAGATGTAGTAATATATATCTGAATAAGCTACTAGTTTCTGGGGAGCTTGATGCTAAAACTGGGAGCTTAGAGCTTCAAACATGCTGAGGGATTTCTGGCAGAGCACAAGGAGGGTAACACTGATTTCTGTCACTAACTAAACTCGCAATGACAGTAAATTTTTAAAAATCTGATTTGTCAATGTTTCATGTTACAGAACATAATGTTACAGAAATTGGTTGAATTTGAATCAGAGGCCACAACAATGTCTTCCATAGCAACATACAGTGCTTGAGCGCTTCCTAACGTAAATTGTAGTTTCCCCATTCAATTTTACCATGAATATTCAAAGTCTGTCTTAATGTTTTATGGATTAGTAACAGTCTTCTATAGTCTATAGTAGTCTATAGTTCTATAGTATGTACTGTATAATATAGAATCTGGAGAAGTATGCTGTAATTATTTTTCAACCAAAAGGAAACAGCGTCAGTTTAACACCACTTTGCAGGAGCTGGTGGTACATTTATTTTGGCTTTTGATAAACAACATTCCTCTGCTGAGTCCCACCTCATCCACATCCGTGCAGTGGGTGCCGTTGCCCACCATACCCTCAGGACATGGCCCGCATTTGATTCCAGTGTCCGTCTCGATACATTCCACACCCGGGTGACAGGGATTGGGAACACAGGAAGGTTTTGGCTTTGGTTCTATAACATCTGCACGCATGCCTACAGGAGCGCAAACCAATGTTAATGTCACTCTCATTTTACGAAGACACAATAATGTTTGATTCTTGAATGTTTCTTCTTTTTAAAAAAAAAAAAAGTTTAAATCTTTTTTCCGTGTCTAACAAAATGCTGCTACCATCATAATAATTACAAAAAAAATACTTTAATTAAACACAAAATGGCAAGATTTAACACAAAAGTTTTCTTGTCAAGACCAATACAAGTATTTGAAACTTGGATTGAAGTTTGTAATTTTTATTTATAGAAATCATTTATAAAATGTAAAGTTGACATTTCATGAATGAAGAACATTACTAATATAAAAAGTGATGAATGGTTTGGGCTCATGTCATTAGTAAGGTACAATAAAAATGTTTAGAGCTGCTGTTACCTAAACTTTTAAAAATATTCATTATTTGCTTTTGAAAACCTACCAAGAGGTTGAAAAGTTGCCTTTTGAAAATAGTTTTAAGTGATCTGAATAATAAAGTGCTGTCTTTGCAGCCACTCTGCAGTGTTGCTCCTCCACATGTGAAATGGTTTGATCATTAACTTCTGTATTTACTCAACATTACATTATATATACGATTGCTGCTGAATAAAAACCTCTTCCACATTCTCATGCCCAAATTACTCACCACAGGCCTCACACTCCATTACTGTGTTCTTCAGGAACACAATTTCCTCAATCTGTGTGAGGAGACAGGCCGAAGAATTAGCACACATATGTATAGAAACAAGATTAATGGCTCGTAGTCTTACTGTATTACCTGTTGCTTCAGTAATTCCTTGATTTCAGCCAGCGCCTGGTTCGTGCCTTTAATCTGTTTTATTATCTCTCCATCTATAAAAAGACAAGATATTTGATTACCAACACTAGAAATTATAAATGATATTATACTAGTATATATAATAGTATCAATATCGCCACAATCAGCATGAGTGATCCATGAGGGCTCATTTTTACTGAATCCTGACTTTAACTCAAATTGTGATTTCTGATGGATGATTTAGCCTGCTGTCAGAGATGTTCACAAGTCATTTTTATCAAGTCTCAAATCTTTGTGCTCGAGTCCATGTCAAGTGTCAAGTCTCTGAGTGGCAATGTCAAGTCAAGTCTCAAGTCTTTGTGCTCGAGACCAAGTCAAGTCTCAAGTCTTTGAGTGGAAATGTTTACAAATGGTAACTCTAAATGTGGGATTTTTGAGCTGTAAATGTGTAGCTCTAAATGTTTAGAAGATATGCTAATTGGACACGCCCCGTGATTACAATTGGCTGTTGCTCAGCAGGGGGCTGAACTGTGTGCTGTGATATTCCCTCACCAACATGGAGGATTTGCCTTAAATGATCGAAAATCTAAATGTTAAATATGAAAAATATATCTCGCACTCTAAATGTGAAACTTCACGACTCCAACGACCCCTGGAAAACCATTATTATCTGAAAACCGTTCACCTCGGACAAAAGTAACGGGACACCGGGGCGAGGTGAACGATTTTTGGGGGTTATTGTGGCACGAGGGGTCATAGGAAAGAGTGCGAGATATAAGTAAATAATTCCATGAAATGAACATTGTTTACGAGATATGACCCACGAGTCAAAAAGTGGTCGTCTGCTTAAAGCTGTAGCGCCCAGATTACTTAAGTAGACAGGTACTGACAGCAAACAGTCCCTTATGCAGTCCCTTATGGTGAACTGAAATACCTTGAAAGGAATATTAAAAATGATAATATGCCATTTTCAAGCTGCCAAAAAGTGATTGCAGCTCATAACTTTGGCTGAAATACTGTTTCTACCTCAAACTTGCTAGATATCATTCAGGAGGGTTATATGTGGCACATTATACTGCAAACAGTCTCTTATAACTGATAATATGCTGTTTTATAGCTGCCAAAAAACGATTGCAGCTTATAACTTGTGACTGAAATACTGTTTTTATCATTCAGGAGGGTTATATGTGACACATTATACTGCAAACTTAAAGTGAGCCTTTATTGGACAGTCCAAAGAAACTCAAATGTCCAAAATGTTGTAATTCATAAAATGACAAAAAAAGGAGTAATGCCCTAATGGAAACAGGTGGCAGGAGATCCACTTAAACAAATCGGAGAGTAAGTAATACTGATGATAAAACACAAGAAAACAGAAAGAAAAATGTCATGCCAATAAAGAGCCTCCAGTAACTACAATTCTAACATGTTAAGAAACACAAAATGCTGGAATAATCAAACAAACAAACAGCAATTAAAGCTGAACTCGGTGCTGCAAGTCCGGATGCCTCGGCAGAAATACTTATAAAAGGAGGATATTGATGTTTAGTACAGCTAAATACTGGATGTTTGAGTTTTAGAGCTGTACATTTTAAGTAGTTTGATAAGGTTTAAAAAAGACAACGGCTGTTTATTTTTAGTTATGTTCTTTTCTGAGCACTTTAAAAGATATGTCTGTGTTAATGTTTTCTGAATAAAAATTCCA
>JBBPCY010000037.1:14158609-14186002 GCA_037974405.1 Brachyalestes nurse
TAGCAGCTGGGATAGGCTCCAGCCCCCCCCCGACCCCGAGTGCGGGACTAAGGGGTAGATAATGGATGGATGGATGTTTCAACTCCTCAGTAACATTTTATAAGTTTGCACGATTTCCCGCTTAGCTGTCAGAGAAGGAAATGTTGCTAGTGACACTTGTGTAATATGAGTGTTTGTAATAATGTGTGGTGAGTCAAAGTGGACAAGGGCATGTTAAAAAAGTACTGAAATGGGGCCATTCCCTCCAGTAAGCAGGGCATCAGACCTTTTTTATAAATACCCACCATAAGAGACTTGTGGCAACAACATGACATTGAGTAATCTACAAAGGAAACCACTTCTGACTGGAAAATAGATTTATTTTTTGAAAATACTGGATTGTCAAATGAAACATGACAAAAGCAGTTGAATACAGGAAAGTAAGGACATTACTTTGCTGGATCGTTCAGATTTTTCACACTGGCTTCTGTGTCATTTTTTACTTTTAAATGGGCTGGGATAGATTCACCTTTCAATTGGGCTTAAAAATCCAGTGACTTCATGTCCATAGCTCAGATCACCACATGCTTTTGGCGACAGGAGAACGGATTTCCACTGATGAAACGCAATGCACATAAAAAATAGACAGACGATAACTGTATATTATTGGGAAGGGTGAGAAGTGTTGGCGAGCTATTTACAGAGTTCCTATGTAGTATCTGTCATTTAAAGCACCATTAAAAAAGGAAACTTGAGTTAACATCAGACTCCTGAGACTCCTCCCCTTTTCCGCTGACAAATGGAAATCTCCATATCAAAAATGGCCTGAGAGGGATCTCGAGACACCAGTAGTTGTTTGGAGGATTTGTTTTTGTTTGTCTTCTAACAAGAAATTGGGTTTTTACTCAGCTTTCTTGGATTTCCTCTTACGAGTGCCTTCGCTCAGTTCCTCCTTGGTTTTGGCTGGAGATGCGGGGGCAGCGGTGGCTGCTGGAGCAGCGTGATGATGGTCATGAGCATCTTCACCACCAAGAGGGGAGCCGAACAGCAGGTGGCACAGCCAGGACTCAATCAGAGCGAAAGGAGATCCGTGAGAGTGGCGAGCAGTCATAAACACCTACAAAAGTTAAAAAGAGTCCAAAAGCAGGGTAATTGGCCTACCTGTGCTTTCTTTTTACAGCCAAACTGTTAATATAAATAAAATCTACAAAACTGTAGAAATACGTTTTTCTTTAGAGTGGATGAGATGCACCGACAGAACAGTAGTGCCATATTTAAAGGATTCAGGCGAAAGAGTGGAGGCCATACCTTGGAAGAAGCCATGAACAGAGTGAAGATGCAGATGAGCGTGCTCTTGGACACAGGAAGCCAATGTGCCTCCTGGAGAGTAAACAGAATGGCTCCGTACAGGCTGGCTTTGGTAGGGCTGGAGACACATATAAGACAAAATGTTTACATTTAGTGACCATAAAATGTGTTGATTGCCACAGACAATAATTTCACTGTTTCCCTGTTGCTTCAAAATGTGCCCTCTGGCGTCATATAATCTGCCCACTGGCGTCATATAGGGAGTACAGGGAAACATGTCCTATTATTGTCCGTGGTAATTGGCTGTAAAAAGAAAGCACAGGGGTATAAGTTGCAGAAGTTACAGCACAGAACCAAGGAAGGAGCACTCACAATGACATACTGAGAATTTCATTGGTCTCTGGTCTCCACACCCCACGCAGCAGTTGCTCAAAATTTGACATGAGCGCTACTCCTGACCCTACAAGGACAGCAACAGAATAAGAAAGTGACAGATGATAACAGACTCCTACGCCTCAGTGGCCGTATCAGGATTAACACACTTCACTGCGCCATTAGAGAGAGTGCCCAAAGCAGCACTCTCTCCTCTGCTTTTTGATGATCCTAGTTTCTCCTGGAGCAGACGAATAAGGAAACATACTGAAGAATTTATGAGTGCATATAAACTTGAAACTAATGAGAAGAAAGAGATAGAAAAGCTCTTGTACATGTACAGCAACTAACATTGTGCTTGCACACTTATGTGCTTCTGAAACTGTGCTTCAGTTACTTGTTACATCTCCTAGCTTCATAACCAAAGACTTGACATAACAACTGCATTCAGGCTGAAAGAAAACTATTCCTTATTATGTTTTTCCATGGTTGAAATATTTAGAAATAACAGTTTTGGCCCAGTGGACTCATGATGTAGCTTTTCAATTCATTATTTCTAAATCTTCACATGCTTACCCTTGACATAGCCAGTGATGACCATGATGAACCAGCCATGGTGATAGGCATGGTGAGCGTGGTGGACTCCAGCAACAATTTTGCGAGTGCGGACAACTTCTTTCATGGCCACCAGCACCAGCTTGATGGGCAGGAACGCGACGCATTTGTAGAACAAGTTAAAGGGACAGAAGAAGATGAGATACCTGTGGTGTTCAGCCAGCACAGACAGACAAATAATACAATGTGTTATATAAAAATGTAGACATCCAAATGTTGAGGTTAGGTATACTGTTGTGGTAGTAAAAAAAAACATGTATCTCTGTATAATATTGATCCAAATTTAGTTAATCTCCTGGACATTCCATGCATATAAAATCACTCCATCTTTTTATCTGTTTAAGAAAATTCTGAATAAAAGAACTGTAAAAATACTTTAAGTATCTGTACAGATTTTTAAAACGTTTTCAGTTTTTTAACGCACAATGTCCTATAAAGTCACGCTTTTAAAGACACATGGCCCAGTGTTCTGAATGGAAGTCTTCACAGTAATGCTCATCATGATTGTTGTTTCATCTACACCTATAAGAGCTGGCTCAAACTGGTTATGGAAATTCTTATGAAAATCAGTCTGTCCACTGTCCAGGCTACTGATACAGTCTAAAGACTCTCACCAGACAGCTGAGGCCAGGAGGATGTGGCTGTTATTATGGAAATAATCGATGGGGCTGTGTCCGAGCATGATGTCTGCGAGGATGTAGCTCCCGAAGCAGTAGAGCATGGCACAGAGCCAGGAGGCCACAGGGCTTTTGCGGGACACCTCCACTGCACCTGCAGACAACACGCACTGTTACAGGCACATTATCCAAAAGTACAGGATAGCTATGGCATACATTTACTTTATTAATGTCAATATATTTGTCTTCATAACCACACTCTACAGTAAACCTTCCACTACTTTGATCAAACAGTCGCATCCTGTCGTAACATTTTTTTTTCTCAATGTGTACACATCCGTGAGTAATTCCTCAAACTGCAAGAATGAAGATCACACAGAAGCTTCTCTATCTTGCTAAATGAAGAGTGAAATATTTTCTCACATCATGGGACATCACACAAAAAAGTGCCTAAAAATAATACAGTATTTGTTAGTCTGTTTTGTGTGTGACCCTGTGAAACAACTATGTGTCTAACTGACAGACTAATCAAAACATAACCTGGCAAATTCTGCATTAAATATATTATTCATTAAGTCAAATATCAAGGGTAACTCAAGACCTATGAGCCCTTCCAGTCAGTAAAGCTCCATGGATGAAGAGATCTTATGGAACAGGTGTGGCCTGAGCAACAGGGGACATTTGCAAGGCATTCTGTCAGAGACGTGAGCCTATCAAATGTTGACTAAAAATAAACGTTAGCCTGTTGCGTCTCATTCGTCGCAGCTGGCAGGCTTGCTTCGATCTTTGACCTCCAACACGCCCCAAAATGTCGGAGCTCATTCATGCGACTTGTCAAAGGGTGTAAAGCATGCGCCAGCAACTATTACACTGATCATGGACATTAAAGAGAACAAGTAGGATTTTTACAGCTTTCATTGAATGGACATCAATAGATATAGATAGGTCTATGCAAACGTAACATTAACTTTATTAATGAAGACATTTCACTAGTGTCTCAGTAGACTTCTAGAGGAGGATTCTGATGCCATATCTAACAAATCTGGCATATGTAAAGTGCACAAAGAAACGGGGTTCAAACACCCACTTACAAGTAAAGTAACATTTTAAATAGTTCATATTAGTGAAATAATTTCATTTCACATGACTTCCTACAGAACAATATTGCATTGAGTACTAAGTCATGAGCCTAAATGACATACTTATTGTAATTAAATGACAACAGGTTTTGAGTGATTAGACACTTTTTTATTACTTTTATTCACCATCAGGACTTAAATGGTTGATACACTGATGTGACAGTACAATTGTCTTAAATCTACAGCCACATAAGATGAGTGTAAAAAAACAGGTCATTAATGAGCTCTAAATGAACATTCTCACATTAATAATTGAGTCATTAATGCCACACTAATATTTGCTCTGTGGGCATGAGTTTAAGAAAACTTATTAGTTTGCGCAGCATGAGCAGTTCTATAGGCTACTCTACTTTTTCATGCGTCAACCAATCACAAACAGTGGCTACAGTGGAGGCGCTCTTGCTGTTGTCTATTTAGGGCAGGTCTATTTATTGCACTCTGCTATGTGCCCTCACTCTATCAGATTTCGAAGAGAGGTCTCTGAGAGTTGCCTTGACCCTAAAAAAAGGAGAAAACGTTGGGGGAAAAGACTGCAGAATGGCCAACAGATATAGGCCAGTACATACAGTTAATGGCATCACTTTACTTGGGGCCAGCAAATGGCATAATATTGCCACATATATAACCACGGTCTAGGATGAATTTCCATGCTTATTCAGAAGCCTTCGTATGAAATACACTCAAAGGAGGAAAATTTGAAAAATAATTGTACAGATCTCAAGCACATATGGTCAATATTTCTGACAGAGGTATCTCATCTGCATACCCCAATAACAAGACAGCCATGAGTAAAATGCAGCTCCAGACTTACCTGGTTCATACTTGAGGTAGAGTATGGACACGACGTAATAGGCGAGATCGAAAACTGGGAACATGGCCATTTTTGAGAAATAATGGGCAATCTCGCCCAGATTAAGGATATCCAACACCTCCATGGCTGTGCAGTTGATGGCGCTAGATCATGAACAGAGAGCGCTGCGTGATGCGTATTAGACTGAGGCGTCTCGCCTCAAGCCCCCCGTATCCGTGTCCCCGAGTAAAGAAAGTCTGGGCACATGAACCCTCCTATTAATACACAGCACCTCATCTGCACCAGCCAGTTTTACGTACAGCTCCAGGATGGCAGTTCGGCGCAGTGCTGCGATGCGGAGCGCGGCTTCAGCGCCCCCTGTGGCGCTTAATGCAATAACACAGCAGTCATCTGTCAGTCCACGAGTGAAGTACTGAAAATGATGAATATTTTACAATCAGTCAATCAGCCAGTCAGTTAGACAATAAACCAATCAATTAATGAATCGATAGAATATATGTTCACGCTCAACACTCGAATGTACGCTATATAGACAAAGGGACTATAGTGACTTTACTGACGTAGCATTCCCTTCTTTCCCTTCTTTGTTCTCTTCTTTGCAGCTATAAACGCTTCCACTCTTCTTGGAAGGCTTTCCACAAGATTTTAGAGTGTTTCTGTGGGAAATTGTGCCCATTCATTCTTTAAAGCATTTATGAAGTCAGGCACTGATGTTGGATGAGAAGGCCTGCCTCGCAATCTCCACTCCAGTTCATCCCAAAGGTGTTGGATGGGGTTGAGGTCGGGGCTCTGTGCGGGCCATTCAAGTTCTTCCACACTGAACTCATCCAACCATGTCTTTATGGAGCTGCTTTGTGCACTGGGGCAAAGTCACGCTGGAATAGAAAAGGGCCTTCCCCAAAAAGTCCACAAAGTTGGAAGCATGGCCTTGTCCAAACGGTCTTGGTATGCTTAAGAATAAAGATTGCCTTTTACTGTTTTTATTCTCGTATACTGGACTTTAATCTGTCTGCACTGATGGGAAGAAGAAGGAGTCACAGTCCCATGGCTTTGGAGATGAAACAGGGGGATCCACCACAGGTGAAGTGAGCAAAAAAGATTTTGAATTATATGATTCATGCTTCAGGCTGGTAATCCTCCACCTCGCAGTGCTGCTGAATAGCTGAAACGATATACATTTGGTCAAAATGATTTTCTTTAAGTAAGCGGTCAAGCCCAAACCCTAAAAAACAAGCGTGTCCCAATACCAATCCGTATTGTGTATACGACGCGTCCTTCATTCGTGCGTCCTTTAGTGCATCGCCTGTTGTTCAGATCATGCTCTATAGGTGGCGATGGTGAACGCTCTTCAGTCTGTGTCATCGCGTGTCGTGAGAAGAAGAGGGAAGAATCGGATATATTAGCAAAATGCTCGGAGATTTGCTCATTTTCGGGTATTTGTTTTTATTCTGAATAAAACAATACTTCTGGTAGTGTTTGTTTGGAACAAATGTCATTCGTTCTTATGGTTCTGTTATATGACAGTGGATAGTTGTCTGTGTTTTTGTGTAGAAATAAGCTAGCTAAGCTATCAGCAGCTCCACGTCACGGCTCTGTTTGTGTGTTTTTGTTTCGTTACAGAACTCTGCTGATGAATGCTGGAGCGGTGCTAAACTTTAAACTGTACGTACACACCTGCTTGCACTTTTACTCATTCTAGTGCTGTTTTATTCTCGTATACTGGACTGTAATCTGTCTGCACTGACAGGAAGAAGAAGGAGTCACAGTCCCATGGCTTTGGAGATGAAACAGGGGGATCCACCACAGGTGAAGTGAGCAGAAAAGATTTTGAATGATATGATTCATGCTTGAGGCCGGTAATCCTCCACCACGCTGTGTTGCTGAATACATTTGGTCAAAATGATTTTCTATTCTGAAGATAAACTCTCATTCAGTTTTTCCATTGTCTCTGCATTTTAAAAGTTTCATTTCTAAATGAAGGATTCAGAAGTAATATCCTCATGATCAAAGTACTGGTCTAATACAGTGCAGTTAGAAACCATACAGATTTACACAGGAAAATATCTAGTTTTGATCACTGACAGTTGTTTGTACAAGAGCAAGCAAGAGACTGAGAGGCGTATTAGACTCTGTTCAGGTGCCAAAGCCTTTATCTCCAAAGAAGTAATTTTACAGAAAAAGAAAGACAGGTTACATTTTATGATGGTTATATACCATCATTTGTGACAGTTAATTATGTATTAATTTCCTCTCACTCTGTCTCTCTCTCTGAAAATGCTATACATATATGGCCAATATAATCTTCAGGCCTGTAATCTTCCACCACGAAGTGCTGCTGGATCGCTGTAACAATATGCATTTGGTCAAAATGATTCTCCCTACTGAGGATAAGCTCTGACTTTCCATGTTCTCTGTGTTTTAATTAGTTTTATTTCCAAATGAAAGATTCCCAGGTAGTATGTTCAAAGTAATGGTCTAATACAGAGCAACTGATGTATAAACCATACAGATTTAAAAATACCTAGTTTTTGAGAAAATACCTAGTTTTTAAACATTGCTCAGTTTTAACACTGTTTGCACAACAGCAAAAAAGAGAACATCAGAAGAGACTAAGGTACATATTAGACGGTGTTCAGGTGCTGAAGTGAAATCAAAACCTGTATCTCCAACAAAGTAATTTGACAGAAGAAGGACATATTATTGTTTCATTAAGGTTTAATACAGTAATTAGGGCCAGTTTGCCTTTTTCAAATTATGCACCATCTTTCTGTCTCTGTCCTCTCTCTCTCTCTCTCTCTCCCTGTCTCTCTTTCTCTCTCTCTCTCTCTCTCTCTCTCTCTCTCTCTCTCTCTCTCTCTCTCTCTCTCTCCCTCTTTCTCTAAGAAATACAAATATATAGTCATTATAATCAGTTATGGTTTTTCTACATCATTTGAACACAAGCTAAATTATGTATTTATTTAAGGATAAAAGTCAAATAGTCCTGTGCAAAATTACAGCTTAAATGAACATTCTGCATAACCTTTAGTAGCAATAACATTTCTTATAACTTGATATCGACCATTCACGTTATTCTGGAGCAGCAATGTGAGCCCACTTGTCTTCACAGAGCTACTTTAATTCACATTTACTGGTGTGAAGTGCTTGTATAAGACCCTGCCATACCATTTCTGCTAGATTTAGAGTTTAATTTCTTGCTGCTTCGCTTACATTCCAACTTCAGCTCATGTAGAGACAAACAGACAGCCTACATGAGGACACTGAACAGATTTTTGTGGTTCATTAGATAATAGAAAGTTGTCCAGGTTCCAAGGCAGCAAACACCCCCGTACCATCCATCCACCACTTTGTTTGAAGTTTGATGTGATGTTCCTACTGTGAAATTCAGAATTTATTTATCACTAGATTTAAATTTATACTTCAGACTGGTCTTTCCATAGAATATCCCAATAGGCTCAGAGATTATCCAGGTGCTTTTAAAAAAAATTGGATGTTTCTTTTGGTTAGCAGTGTTTTTTGCTTTGCTGCAGCCTTCTGAAATTCACCTGCAGTTCCGTTGATATTCCCCTCAAACTTTTGGTATCTTCTAAAATGATTTACTAATGAAATTTGAGAAAATGTCATTAATTCCACCAGTATGCCTAGAGCCTAGTGTAAATAATGCCTTTTTGTAAATACAAATATTCTTTGTAAAATCAGAGTGAGGGCATATTTTTAACAGCACTGTATATAAATCTGTGATTGCAATAAAGTTCTAAGAATTTATTTCGTTAGGAAATGGTTAATAATGTGATAAATGTGAACTGGTTGGGGATCCCCAAGGACTGAAATGGAAATCTGCAGTAGTGTAGTAATCTGTAACTTTTCCACTTCTCATGTGCAGGTGATAACATCAGAGAGTTCTTATTGAGCCTGAGGTACTTCCGCATATTCATAGCTCTGTGGAACATCTTCATAATGTTCTGCATGATCTTGTGAGTAGCTTTTTTGATATGAACAAACCTGTAGATACTGTTCATTACATACATTGTTTGATGTTTAAGCTTTGTGTTATAACTGCATCTCTTCCATTTGCTTCAGGTTATTTGGATCGTAACACACTACTGGATACCCAGTTGGACATAAAGGACAATCCTAAGCCCTTTTCTTTTTGGGGGAAGTATTGCGGTGTGGTGTTGGGTTAAGATCTGGCTAAACTTTTCTAAAAAGCATCTGTCACCGTGTTTCTGGAGCAAGATGTTTGTCAGCAATTTCATGTTTTACTTTCTATCACAGAAAATAAGCCAGACTCTTACAGGTCATGTGTTTGCGATTATTACTGACCACACTGTCTTTGTTCATGTCAAACTGACATGTCACTTAGATTTGCATGTCGGTTGATGTGCTTGCGTTCGCAGACAGATTTTAAAAGTGTTTGTGAATATTCGCTGCACGCTCAAATACCTGTGGATCAATGCAATGTAGTAAAAACCTGCCCAGTTTATTCCATTAACTTATACTTTCTCAAATTATTTTTTTTCTTCACTTAGTGGGGCGTAAGTTAAATGTATAAATGATGTTTAGATTCTTTTATAAAATGACAAATTTTTACAAGTGAGTCTTTTTTTTTTTTTTTAAGAAATGTTTTCACAACTGTTCTAAAACACATAGATTATAGCTTTAAGGGGTGCTTTAAATATTGCATTTGTGGCTGGTTCATATAAATTTTGTCAAGTTAACAGTTTTCATTTCATTTCCCTTTTCATTCCTGGGGAAAGAAATGGTAACCTTTATTACAAGTGACTTGCATTACCTCAACTCATGCTATCTGGTAACTTACCAAAATGAATAAAAAACTGCTCAAAAAATATATTCTCAGAGGGCTTTTCCCTGTGAACCTGCAGTTGAGGCGGTGGGGGAAGACCCCTGTGAGCCTTGGAAATGATGAGGCCACCCTTTCAAGGGCAAAAATATTTAACCATGTGGGAGGTTTCATTAACACTGATGTGCCCTTTTGCAAGGTGCAACTTACTCTGTGTGCAACACCTTATGTCTACATTATATTAATTGAACATAACGTTAAAAGAATTTCCATTACTCCAACACACCCATGTTCCAGTTATTCATTTTTGAAAATACAAGGCTATCGCCCAATTGTTATCAGTTAAATCAGGGCATCAAAGGAAGGAAAAATTAAAAATATGGTTACAATTTTGTTGTAAAATTGTCTGCATCCAAAGTAGTTGGAACTTATTCCTACTTATTTACACCTTTAAATCGAATTTAGCACATGTATGACTACAGCAAAAATCCAAGGCTTTACAGACGAAACAGAAAATTATGTTTAAAAATGCCTATTCCCTGTGTTATGAAATATAAACAAAAAATACACTTCAGTGTGAATGATTTTTCAACAGCTATATATCAGAAAATGCTGAACGGTAACAATTTTAACAAATGACAATGTTTAGCAATATTATAAATGTAGTGTAAGGTTATCACTATTCCATGGCTTTCACCAGTCCGTCTTAATGTAAGAAAATATTTCTGTATTATGTTTTAATGTGATATTTAATGTTCACAAGGAAAAAATAAACCTAGTTCTTATCCGACGCTGAAATACTACTTGGTTTGAAGGGCAATCGAACTGTTACATGAAAACACTTTGTATACATTTAGAGGCTGTTTATAGTCACTCATGAACACAGCACAGTGTGAGCAATGGGAAATTCTTTTTCGAAATATAACCCATTCACTAAGTGAAGCAGTGGGCTGCCACCAACGGGGAGCAGTGCGTGGAGACGGTATCTTGCTCAAGGGTACCTCAGAGGTGCCACATTTGAACCTACGACCTTCTGATTACAGGGGAAACTTCCTAACCAGCCACCAGCTGCCCCGTGTAAAAGTACAACTTTCTGAGTTTCTTTTTTTTACTCGTAAGCGCTAAATCTCCACGCGCGGTTAGAAATCTACTCGTACACGTCATAACGAGAACGTCCAGCGTGTCACAATGTGTCACAATGGGGCTTTTAACTCGAGACACGGTTACTATGGCAACGTCTTTTTCGCAGCGCGAGGGTTCGATCCGGGTCTGCGCGGGAAGCTTCACGGTGACTGGTTGACGCGAGTCACGAGGACCGCGAGGGGACGGCACGCAGCGGCCCTGTGTGTGTGTGTGTGTGTCTCCGTGGTCTCCAGTCCCTCGGAGTTCACCGTGTACACGCCTGACGGTCGAGAGGAACACCAAGTTCAGTTATGTAGCCTTTACACAGCCTCTGTGGTCTGCTGGAGGTTTGTAACCTCTCGGAGGAACGGTACTAACCCCCCGTTATGGCCCTGACAACAGCATCGACCACCCCGGAGCAGCTGAGAGACCGACTGCTCCAGGCAATAGACAGCCACAGTAATGTAAGTAACAAAAGGGCAGCTCTGTCTGAAAGCCAGCACTTACGACCTGCTACCCAGCCAGAAATCCAGCTTTGCGTTTTTAGCCCAGAAGCAAATATTTCCACCCTATCCGTCCAAATGTTTACTCTAGAGTCTCAGCAGTTTGGCTAGCACTTCCGTGGTAGCTGTGGTTCAGAAGCTAACTGACGTTAAGGGTATCAGTATAGCTGTGCTCTTTCCTTGCATCTCTTATGTTTCACAATGTATTTAAACATACAGTAGATAATACCTGTAGTAAGCTTTGTAAGTAGTTTGTGTATAGGGAGGAAACACACACAAATGCAGCATATGTTTGAACTAAGTGTGGACAGCTTTGTCCATTGTTTAATAGATATTTAGAATGTATTGGGAGTTTTATGTTTTTTTTATGTCGTTGATTTGTAAAATCTTGTGTGCAATTAGCAGGAACCAGCTGTCCACCAGAGAAAGACCCTGGTTATATCACAGAGGCAGAAATACGGTACAGCAAAAGGCTGCTTACAGAAAAACACATGTGAACTGTAGCATGGCACAGCAACTTCATTTGAGGGTTTTAAAATCTCTTGCTCAGTTCACGAAGAGATCTGAAGTATTACATCAAATATAATAATAATAATTAATAATAAATAATAATAATACTTTTTATTTATAGTTGCATTAAAAATGGCAAAGTTGGACAATGCAAATAATTTAAAGACAATATGTGAGCATGAACAGATTTTTTTGAGTTTGGATTTAAAAAGTGAGAGGAAACTAGTGTTTCTAAGGTCGGGTGGTAATTGGTTCCAAATATATCTAAACTATGTAATATCCATCTAGATCAGTACGAGAAACTATGATGGATATTGCACTGCTAAATGCTGATCACGGTCTGTGGTGATAAGGCTGAAATGTGAAGAGTGTTTTGACAAGGTTTTAGCAACTCTTTATGTCTACACTATTACCATTTCATTAATGATTTTCTCTCTCTGCAGTGAGAAGAGCAGCACATTTAGACTACAGAATAGACACAGTTTGTCTTTTTATTGCTGTTTGAGTAAATTCATCTAATCCTGAGATTAGCATTTGCATACTTCTCTCACAAAGAGTCTAATTACTGGAAAGTATGGCTGAATTTGCATGTTTTTTTTTAAAAACAGAATGGTGAACAGAAACCTGAAACGTTTCTGACAACATTTTGCAGGTGCACATTTGGGAGTTGATTTAAATATGATGAAAACTCTTCAACTGTCATTGCTGGGACGGATGTTTCAGGTTCAGCAAGCTTCCAGTGTGTCAGCATATTTGCAGACAGACATATTTCCTCCAATAAATGGCCTCAAATAATTTTTTTCTGTGGTAGATCTTAACTTTTGTGCAAAGTGACTCTGAATGTGATCTGAATGTTAAAATCATTTTCATATTAAATTGGTGGTACACACAGCAGACTTTCTCCATTCCAGTGAGATTTCAGCTTGTTGTTTGTGCTGATATTTTAGTTCCATATTTTTTGTCTTGTGTGAATCAAAAATCTTTGTCTTAATCCTTACTACAGTAGCAAACATATATAAGTCTGTGTGACTAATGCTAACGTGCTAAAAATGATTGTTTTGTAACAAAAGTCAATTGCTTTCAATTAGCAGATCCACAATATGGTGGCTGTGCTGGATGTAATATCCAATCTAGAGAAATACCCCATCACCAAGGAGGCACTTGAGGTAAGACATTTAGGCGGTTACTAAATTAAATGTGCTTTTGTCAAGCTTCATATTAAATAAACAGCATAAGTGTGCAAAGGTACTGTGCAACATATTTTTAAGGTAAGAGTACTGTATAATTATACTATGTTGTTGTCCTGCTGAGCTACTTTCCTGCCTGGTCAGAATGAATTTTTTAGGCAGACATATGCGTGTCCTTTTCAAGTGACTAACCATCCAACTTTAACCAAATTCAGTTATACAACATGGTTTCATGTTATATTATTCTGGATAAGGATTTAATTTGCTATTTCAGAAGAACAAACTATATCTCTGTCTATATTTCAGCTATAGAAATATTCCAGTTGATGACAGCTGAATTCCTGGAAATAAAAAAAAGACACCATAACAATGGCTGGAGATTCATTCAGCTCCATAATTGTGTTGTCATGCAGAAACCCTTCATATGGTGAAAATGGCATTTCATTTAAGTTTCTTAATAAAATGAACCCATTTAAACCTATTATCTTACTCATGTTTTATCACATTCACTGAAATACCATGATACATGTTATATAGGTCATTAACAGTTTGTGAAGAATACCAGTCTGTTCTGTGAGAACACTTTGGCCAAGAGGCCTAGATAAGCATGCACAGGAGTTTGTGATTCCCAAGGTCAGGGCTAGCAGATGCAAAAACATCATTGAAGTTGAGCAGAAATACATGTAGGCACAATGGTTTTTAATATATTTAGGGATAGACATTCTGCATGTATGTGTATTTTGGAATTTTGCATCTGTACCACCTCAGTGAAACAGGACATCTTGGATGACCATTTAAGAGTTTCTGAATAATTCTGGATAATATGGTGGATTTTACAAAGATCATCTTTTGCAAGGGTACCAATAATTATGGAACTGACTGTAGATGTTGCTAAATCTTTAAAAAGTGCTTAATTTAACAATAGTTTCAAAAAGATTTTGCACAAATTGGTAACACTATAACAGAACACCAGTACTGAATCAGAAGCAGAGCTTTGCTCTTCAGATGATTTTATTATTTATTTATAAATTCCCTGATTGAAATGTATGTTCTTGATGAATCAGCTTAGTAATTAGTTTGCGATTTAAATGATCAAAATGGGATCTGCAGATCATTTTAAAGGTATGCAATGCAGTCTGAACAGTTTCCACTAGGGGAAGCTGTTGGCACTCAACTCACTTTTGACTTGTTCAGATCACATAGAGAAGAATCTAAGTAGATTTTTGCTCACCTAGATAGCAGTTTTCCTATGTATCTCAGTTTTTTTTTCATAATTGTTTTAGCTGGTTTATCTTCCACAGTTACAAAGTCATGTTGAACTGTGAACTTTGGTTGGCAAACATTATTCAGTCTCAGTAGCAAAACAGATAGTTTGTGTTTCTTGGATGAAAAAACAGTCAACAGTTAATTAATTTGCTTATGATTAATGGTAAATAAATGAATTAATAGTTAGATATATTAAGGATGTACTTGAATCTAGAAAAACTGATTGTATGCGTTCTTTTGTGTTTAAGGAAACCCGACTCGGGAAGCTGATTAATGACTTGAGGAAGAGGACCAGAGATGAGGATCTGGCTAAGCGCGCAAAGAAGCTTCTGCGTAACTGGCAAAAGTTGATCGAGCCGCAACAAAATGAAAAAATGCCAAAAGAACTTTCAAGCACTGCTAATACATGCAACCAGACTCCATCGGTACCTGTTACCAGATCTGTCCAGACTGTGACAGATGCAGACAAGAAGCCTGTTTTACACACTAGTTACTCTTCAAACTCTGACAAGTTGCACTTCGTTAATCACAAAAGTGAGCAGAAAGCAGAGGAGAATCTACCCAAGCTGAAGGCCTCAAAAACAACAGTCTATGGACAAATGCCTGCCCTGTCATCTTCCAGTGGAAATGTTGGAGGTCCAGATTCTTTTTCTGATGTAGCTTTTCCAATGAAGGCCAGTACTGTAAAGCCTGTCTCGCAGGCTCACTGTCTCAATTCCCCTGAACCCAACAAACATCCTAATGCTTCCACAGTCCTTAGAACTTCAGTATTACAACAATATGGACAAAGAGACAGAGCTTCTACTAAGAAAGAGCAGCAGAAACTCCAAAGTCACTGTACCCCTCCTAGTCCTAGAACAGTAAAGCAGTCAGTAGCAACCAAGTGGCAAGCATCCTTTACTGGCTCTGATTCTGAATCGTTTTCCACAGTGCCATTAAATTCTTCTGTCCACAGTATGCATAGTGAGGGTCAGCAACCAAAAGAGGCCTTGCCAAACTATAGTGATAATGAACCCATTGAAAACACAGAGAGAACACTTGACCAAATGCATAATTTGCAACACAAGTCCAGAGGCTTGAAACGCATTCACCCAGGCTTACTCAGCGAGGTCACCAATGTGGAAACTGAAAAAGATGTCAAAGCCCCCGAGGGAAAGAGGAGAAAGCATCAGTCAAGAGACTATGCTGTCAGTCTGGAGGGACGTTCAGGAGAGGACGTTAAACCTGCCCGAGTGAAAAATCGTAAATTAACCTTTGATCCCTTCACGCAGCAAATTAGACCTTCATCAGTTAGCCAGATTGAGGAACAGCACAGTTCAGTGTTGGATCTTACTGACTCTGACAACTTGAAGCAAAGCCCTTCTGCTTCGTCACCCAGTGCTCTGCACAAGACAAACTGGAAAGATTTATCACAAAATGAAATTGTAAAATATTATTTAAACCTTCAAAATAACTTGCTAAAAACTTCTGGAAGTCAACCCCCAGGGTCACACTCTTTAATGGCCGAGTACTTAAACCGCGAAGAAGACCTCACCACAAACTCCAGGAAAGTCTGTCTCATGGTGCCAAGCACCTCTGAGATGGACCTTCCAGGACCAAGCCGGGACATCACGACAGAAGACCTCGACAAAATACACAATCAGCACTGGCAAGGGGTTAATGGCTGTTACGACAGTACAGGCGACTGGTATGGTTGGACTGACTGCATATCCTTGGATCCATATGGGGATGGAAGTAAACTTAATATTTTGCCATATGTTTGCATGGACTAAAATTATTTCCATAATAAAAAGTGTCTCAGGATCAAAAGCTGCCTTTATGCCTGGTCCGGATTTATGTATTAACTGTTTTCTAATGTTTTGTATCCTATTTATTCTCACTTGATTGTGTTTGTTTTGGGTTGTTAAAACAGGTAATAACAGAAACTGTCATACGCGCCATAAAGTGGGACACTTTATGTCTGATCCAGATTATGTATTAATTGTTCTCATTTTTTAAATCTATTTATTCTGGGAATTTGTGTTTGTTTTGGATGTCAAAACTAATGTATTAATATAAAAAATGGAAATGGTGTGGTATGCAAATGGTTACAAAAAGATGGTGACATGGCAGAAGACTTTAAACATATGAGCTTAATAAATCTCACTTTTTGTTCATCTTGGCGCTTTGTGTCACGGAATAGCTCCAAGCAGCAATAAAAGTGGGCAAGTAGGGACACCAAAAAAAGGAGTGCAATGAAAGTCATTTTAGTGCGAGTTTTTGATACAACCACATCGAGAGACTAAATGTAGTTGTATGCTTATTTTATGGGCATATTTTCTTTTAATGTTATAATATGAATGTGATTTCTGTTAAAAATGTCTCTTGTGTATTTATTAATTGAAATCCGTTTTCAGATGAAGTCTCTGTTTTATTCACAGTAATGCTAACGCTATGATATGGTTTAATATAATCTGGTTTTTTTGGTTTTTTTTAGGTCAATAAAGTGGCACACTCATGTCCCCAGAAATATTATTTGAGTGTGGCTTTCAGTGTTGTTACAGCTCAAACATTCACGGTCTTAAAGTTGAGACAACCATCCGCAACAGCTATACTATATGGACAAAAGTACTGGAATGACGGACCATTATGCCAACAGAGACTTTAATTACTTTAATACGGAGTTGGTTCCACCACTCTGCAGTTATAACCCAATTCACTCTTGAAAGGCTTTCCACAAAGAGTTTCCCAAAGAAACTCCAAAATCAAAATTTGTCCATTCATTCTGTAGAGCATTTATGAGGTCAGGCAATGATGTTGGACGAGAAGGCCTGGAAGTCAGGGTTCTGTGTGCACCAGGCAATTTCTTCCACACCGAACTCATCCAGCCATGTCTTTAATGGACCTTCCTTTGTTCACTGGGCCACAGTCACACTGGAATAGAAAATGATCTTTCCCAAACTGTGTCCACAAAGTTGGAAACGGCGTTGTACAAAATATCTTGGTATGCTTAAGCTTTAAGATTACCTTCACTGGAAGCAAGGGGCCTAGCCCAAACCCTGGAAGAGGTGTGTGCCAATACGTTTGTCCATACAGGGTGTTATCTGCCCATTACCAACCATTACTACATTCCAATCGCTCGGTTTTGAACATAGGTTTAACAACTTATATTTAGTACGAATGGAACATGTCAGTCCAGTTTTAGTTTCACATCACGAATTCAGGCCCCAAGTCTTTTCTGCCCCTCGTAACCTGTGGGCTTTTTTCGCCTTGATAGCGTCACAATAATTTTGTCCATATGGTGTATGTAACCGAATCAGTACCACCTGCTTAGTTTTGAAAACGCATACGGCGGTTTAACAAGTTTTATCTGACATGAATGGGACATCTCAGTCCAGTTTTGTTTCACTTTATTAGTTCAGGCCCCATTTTTTGGCTATAAGGCCGGAACTTCAGGGCTTTCTTCCGCTTGTTAGTGTTTCAACATTTTTGTCCATATTGTGTAGTTGTAAAAGTCTCCTCCTCCTCCTGCCCCGCCCCTCTCTGTTCCTCCCCCCACCCACTGCATTACGAAGTTTGAGCTCCACGTATGAAGCTGCAGCCGGCGCACCGACACTGGGGAAGATGGCTGCGGTGGATCGTCCGCCCGTGAAGGAGGGAATGCGGATCGCTCTCCTTTGCGTGTGCTGGTACACCGTCAGTTCTGGGGGCAACGTGATTAACAAAATCATCCTGAACGGATTCCCCTACCCGGTCACCGTCTCTCTCTTCCACATTATGTCCATCGTCTTGTTTCTGCCCCCGCTGCTGCGAGCCTGGGGAGTCCCCAAATCTGAAGTACCTGGCAGATACTATCGATGGTACATCCTTCCTCTCGCTTTCGGGAAATATTTCGCGTCTGTGTCGGCTCACTTCAGCATATGGAAGGTGCCCGTGTCCTACGCTCACACTGGTAAGTTTTCCTCTTTTCCTCATCCCCCTCTTTTCTCCCCTTTTCCATTCAGGCAGCGCGACTCTCTTGGTTAGCATGTTGCTAACCTGACGACGCCAGTTGGAGACGGGTGCAGATAATTTAAAACCGGCTCTCCGAGATCTGCTAGCTGATTTTGCCCTTAAAATTAGATTAACTGACATTAACCAGAGTTGTCTTGGCCTATACTGAGGACTCGTTCGTCTTGTGTGTTGTCTTTTCTGAGCCAGACCTGTACAAAACCTGGCCAGCTGTCAGAGAGTGACTGTAGCAGTTTAGTGCTAGCTTAGTCCAACCTGAAGAAAGCAAAGCCCTCAAGTTCCAGGATCCTCCGCAACATAGCCCAAAGAGTTAGGCCTGAATTCAAACTATACATATAACTGGACTAAGATGTCCCATTAATATCGGATATAAGTTGTTAAACTACCGTTTGTGTTCAAACCTGAGGAGTTGGAATGTAGTAATGGATGGTATCGATTAAATTACATACATGTGGACAAAAGTATTGGGACACACCTCTTAGTTATTAAATTCAGATGTTTCAAATTATGCCAATTGCCACAGGTGTAGAAAATCAAGTATATCAAGACATTTTTGACAACACATGCTTCCAAATTTGTGGGCACAATTTGGAGAAGGCCCTTTTTATTCCAGCGTAACTGTGCCCCAGTACACAAAGACACAAGGTCCATAAAGATATGGTTGGATGAGTTCGGTGTGTAAGAACTTGGCTGGCCCAGACAGAGCCCTGACCTCAACCCCGTCCAACACCTTTGGGAAGAACTGGAACAGAGATTGTGAACCAGGCCTTCTTGTCCAACATCAGTGACCTTAAATGCTCTACAGTATGAATGGTCACAGATTCCCACAGAAACAGTCAAAAATTTGTGGAAGCTGTTATAGCTACAAAGGGTGGATCTACTCCAGATTAAAGTATATGGATTTGAATGCAGTATCAATAAAGTTCCTGATGGTGTAATGGCCAGGCGTCCCAATACTTTTGTCCATGTGGTGTATCTCGATATTTTCCAAATGCATCAACGTATCCCACTCTAGGGTACCACTGATGGTTGCATTAGTAAAGTTAATTAACTTATGCTTTGTCTGATAGGGCCTTGTTTCATAGGACTGTTACTTTCTGTTCTGCTTTTCTCAAAATAACACCACAGGGCATCTTACACAGTGTGTGTGTGTGTGTATATATACGGTAGTAAAATTATTGCACAATAGAATAATTTATTAATGCAACAGATCCTCTGTGCTGTGTTGATGACCCTCTGGAGTGATGCTTTTTCCTGAGAAGTGCTGCTGGCAAACCACACTGGGATGCAGCATGTCCGTACACTTTCAATGGAGCACCTGTAGAAGGACACTAGCAGCTCCTTGGCTAAGGCGTTGTTCTTCAGGACCCTCAGGGAGTGGAGTCGCTGCTGTGCCTTCTTGATCATTGCTGTGGTGTTGGTTTTCCAAGATAGGTCATCACCCAGGTGCAGGCCTAGGAACTTGAAGTCAGAGACCCTCTCAACACAGTCCCCATTAAAATGTATGGGCTGAGGGTCAGATTTGTTCCTTCTGAAGTCAACAATTATTTCTCTGGTTTTTGTGATGTTGAGAACCAGGTTGTTTCAGCTGCACCATGATGACAGTTTTTCCACTTCGTCCCTGTATGCAGACTCATATCCCTCTGTGATGAGCCCGACCACAGCTGTATCATCCGCAAACTTCACAGTAGTGCCAATCGAGTGGAAGGGGTTGCAGTTGTGAGTGTATAGAGTGAACAGTAGGGGACTCAGCACACAGCCCTGAGGGGAGCTCGTGTTGAGGCTGAGTGCTGAGGACAGGTGGGGCCCTCCTTTGACACTCTGTGGGTGGTTGCTGAGGAAGTCCTTGATCCAGAGGCAGGTGGAGTGAGGGAGGCCGAGGCGGTGTAGTTTGGTTACCAGCCTGGCAGGGATGATGGTCTTAAAAGCCGAGCTGAAATCAATGAAGAGAAGCCTGGCGTAACTGTCCTTTTGTTCTAAGTGGGTTAGGGTTGTATGGAGAGCTACGGCTATGGCATCCTCTGTTGATCTGTTCTTCCTGTATATACCAAATGTATAAATACGATTATTGCTAAAACTAAAAAACAATATGTTAAATCGGTATGATGGTAGGGCAATATAGATGATTTCTAGTACTGTACTGTTTCTAAAAGAATATAGGAAACCCCTCGAAGCTGTACAATGTAGGTGTGTTCAAACAGGTTCCTGTTGAGTACGTATGCAGTGAAACTGCCCCAGGACATAAAAAAAAAAAATCTCATTATGGGTTTCGATGCCTCTTAACATATTAGCTATGAAGTGTTAAAATGTGAAATGTGTAAATCAGAAATGCAGTCATGCTCTAACTCCTTATTGCTGGTTTTCACAGTGAAAGCCACCATGCCAATATGGGTTGTGCTGTTATCACGGATAATTATGAAAGAGAAGCAAACCACAAAAGTAAGTATTTTAAAGTTAATACATTTCTGCCTAATTTTCTGCACTTTTTGTGGAGGATGTCTGTTACTTGGGAGGATAGTGTTTTATGTCAGTGTTTAAGATGATTTTGTGTACCAGTTCTGGATAGTATATGTTGTTCATGCTCTGTTTTTCTTTTTTTAAGGTATATGTGTCCCTCATCCCAATCATAGGGGGTGTCTTATTGGCCACAGTCACTGAGCTCTCCTTTGATGTCTCTGGACTAGTCAGTGCTCTGGCAGCTACACTTTGTTTTTCTTTACAAAACATATTTTCCAAAAAGGTAAGTGCCTTAAAGATAACGTTAAAAAAATCCAATTTGCTTTTTCCTCATCCTGAGTCTATATCACTGGAAAAAAAAACACATTGTGTCAGACATAGACTTCCATTCATTCTAAAACTAAAGAAGTAAACTTTATTCCTGTTACAAGGAGGTAAGTATAGAGTTCTCTATTTATACATTTTGGTACAAATTCAATTGGTAAAGCTAATTTAAAGCCTCTTAACTTTACTTTAGTAAGGAGTGTGAGCAACAGCAAAGCAGTCCGTTTGCTGAGGAGCAGAATGAATTTAAACGGAAAATAAGAAAATAGGAACTTCGTAAGAGAGACTAAAATGAACCTCGAGCAAATACAATTGCTTTTACTACAGACATATCGGAGGATAGGATTGGAAAAGTACAAATACTTCAGAATGTACGAGTACGGAACTAAGTAAATAACTAGCCACTATGTCTATACAATCCCTTGTATGCATGATTCAAAACTAACAATGACATTAAAAGGCAAGAACTGTGATAATGTGATTTTACATAGATAATCAGTTTAAATCAGAACCACACCCCATACTGAGCAGCTGAATTTGCACTGTAATCAAGTCAGGAGTTTCTCTTTTCATTCGCATTCATGGAATTTGTATACCGACGTCAAGATGATGTATTCTGACGGGTGTGGCAGGTTTACCTTGGTCTATTGCGAAGATAAATATATAGGACTGCCCTGTAGCCTTAGTAATTAAGGTCAACTATTGTCAAAATGTAACACTGTGTAAGTATTTCTTCGACATATTTGTTGCACCATACAGAATGTAAAAATTCTATGTTTTTATCTGGCCTTCACAAACTTGTTTCTTGTCTTGCATCTTGTTTCAGTGATTCTAGAAGTAAATTGAAGTAAGTTTAGTGTACTAGGTTTTAAGGATCAATTAAAATTTGTATTTCATGTTTTTCAGGTTTTGCATGACACAAGAGTACACCACCTTCGTCTTCTCAACATTCTTGGCTTCAATGCCGTTTTGTTCATGCTGCCCACATGGGTTTTAGTCGACCTTTCAGCGTTTCTGGTCGATGGAGACTTTGTAAGTAAATAACACAATTAAATGCGCGATTGCACATAAAGCATAGGCAAGTCTCACTGATTTGTCCTCAGTGTCTGTGATCAATGCAAATAGTGCAAAGATGGAAATGGTTGCATACTAGAGCATGTGGTTCACCTGATCATGTCAATTGGAGAATGGTGCAACCAATTTAGTCCTGTTCACTGATGTTTGCTGGTTGTATTTAGCCTTAAATCAAATAGATTAAGGTTGGCAGTTGTTGTAGCTCCTACTGAGGACCATTTTATGTTTCTGTGCAAGATTTGTACAGACTCTCGCCAGCTGTCAGGATTAAACGTTAGCAGTAAATGCTACCGTTGTTAAATCTGAAGAAAGCCGTCAAGAGTTGGGACCTGAATTAGTTCAGGTGGAAATGCTCATTGTTGCAGGCTAGGGAGACATCAAGGGATGGGATTAACCTGACCTGTTACTCCTGTTGGCACCTGACCTTAGTTGATTGAGAAGTAGAAAAAACGTAGAAACTTACAACCTACAAATTTCCGAGATTGTTCTGTTTTTAATGCTTTCGCTTTGTTTTTCACGTCTTTTTACACAGTCACAGGTTTCCAATTGGACCGGAACATTTTTCCTGCTTATCATCAGTGGTTTCTGCAACTTTGCACAAAACATGATTGCTTTTAGTGTGTTAAACCTGGTCAGTCCACTCAGCTACGCTGTTGCTAACGCTACTAAGAGAATCATGGTCATCAGCATATCCTTACTGATGCTGAGAAACCCAGTTAACCTGTCTAACATCGTGGGGATGATGACAGCCATTGTGGGTGTCTTTCTCTACAATAAGGTAAGACCTGGCAGATTTGGCTGTTAATAATTTGCAGATCATTTGTGCAGATATATGTTTCGAACTATAATTTAAGTATAGTTCATTTGATTAGTTACCAAGCTATATTTTTACTTCTGCTGTCCACCAGGCGAAATATGATTCCAACAAGGATGCCAAGAAGAAATTGCTGCCCGTCTCTGCACAGGACACGGTTTCATTTGACAAGTCCCTGTCCAATGGCTCAGCGTCCTTCAAACAAGGTTCAGACTTTCAGCATGGCCGGAGCAATGTCCTCAGTGACCACTTTCAGTATAGCCGACAGGCCTACACGATGAACTATGGCTCCAACCAGTATGTCGTATAGGCTGAGAAACTGATGAACAAACTTGTTTAACTGTGTTTTGTGAGAGACTGAAGTATTGAAACCAGAGAGGAAAGCATTTCCTTTCACACACCTGTTTAATAGATTTTCTGGGCCATTTTGTTTTTGTTTTTGTTTTTTTTTTTTAAACAAATTTACTCAAACAGAGGATGCAGAGGTATTGAAACAATGACGAAATACCTATAAGTCCAACTGTAGCTTAGTAAAAATCAAGGCTTTTGTTTTGCACAAGAAAGTTTCGATGTCGTTTCATTTATAATGCTAGGTGTCATCATACTGTTTATAAATGAAGATGTGATGGATGCTCTCTGAGTTCTTTGGGGAGAGAAAATTGAGGACTTGAAGTTGGAACACTTTAGTTGAGACACACTGGGACAACATGCATCATCATTTAACATTCATGAAAGATTTCCTACGTTTTAAACATTGGAATGTTGCTTCTTCTTTTTGTAAATATTTTAATGTATTTATTTTTGTAGTTCTGAGCAAGGCATATCACAGGAGAAAATCTTTCTGAATCTTTTCACCATGGTCTTTTCCTATAGTCTGTATTTTCATGATAGTCAGTGTTGTGCTGGTCTGTTTTGCATCATTATACAGACTTACACAAATCATGTTGCAGTTTGACTTTTAATGTGATTAGTTATTTAGGGTTTAGAGGGCATAGATACGTTTTTAAAGGATTTTGCAGATGGTGATTTGGTTAAACGAAACCAGGTGATGTTGATTTGCTGCACTTTTTTTGGGTTGGGGGGCTTGAGTTACTGTACAACATTCTTGCAGCAATAAAGCTCATGAAACAACACGAAGTTAGATTTTCAGCGATGGGCATTTAGTGTTATTCATTGGAAACCTTTTACAACTTTTATTAAAGAACAAATTACATGGCTAAACACCTGAGGTAGAGTTGCACTGTGAAGCTGCCAGTGTACATACAGACTGTTCTCCTATAGAAGAGCTGGTGTGTAGAGCCAGTGTTGTGAAGCCCATTCAAAGAAGCCTTTTAGACGCAGCGGATCGTTGATATCTGTGTATTTTGCTTCTATGTGTTTTATGTTTTTGTTTTCAAGAACTACTGGTAATATCTACTGTCCAATTGCTTGCCTCAGAATGTTGCCTGTCTGCCATGGCCTTGTGATGAAAGGTGCAATCCAGGAACTGTCCTGTAGTCAGTTAGCCTGTCAGTTGTAATTTAAGTCACAACATTATAATTTTGCTGGTTTTCGCACAGTGACTCAGTTAAGATTTTTGGTCTGTACTGTCTGACCTTTTTTTTTTTCCTTCAACTTTTCAGAGTTCATCTTAAACATGTTTTAGAGACATCTGAGTAACTTTATTTAATTTGTAAATTTCCTCTCCATGGGGAAAAGGCTCTCCAGTTATAACTTTTGCCTGACTGCAGGAAAGTTAGGCGGGACTTTATTAAAGAGTATGTGCATTTATCTCTGCAGCAGAAAAAAGGGAGAAGAGTAACTGCAGTGTGATTTTTCGTATAAATATATATACATTTTTTGTAATTTTATTTTTTTTTTGTCGATGCCAACAGAATTAGAGAACCTGCATGATTTTATTCTCTTTAAAAGTGTCCAGCTGATGAGAAAATGCTTCATGAAAGAGATGTGGGGTTTTGTTGCAGTTTAGTTGGAGGTATGTGGACACACTCATTATGTCCGTGGTGTGTTAGTGTCCTATGGTTTATGAAACGGAATAAGAGGCCTAAAAGTCATCTTCTTGAAGTGTAATTGTCGGATGGGGTCGAGAGTCATGTTACCTGAGCCTCTCTGTAAGAGTCGCACTACAACTCGTGAAAATACCTCCATATCCTCTGTATATTATTTTATGAACTGTAAGCTTCAAATCGCTGGTTTTGTGAGACGTTACTAGAATGACGCTGAATCGGATGAACAGTTTCAAATAGTGAAACCCCTCTTTTACCTGTTTCTCTTTTGAGCTGTAATGAACTGATCATGACTGAAATCTGTTTCTTGTGCCTGTTTTGTTCCCTTCTTCTTATTTTGTGTTTTAGAATGTAAATCCTATCAACAGAAACAACAGATGTTGATCATTTTAACGAAGGTAAAGTTTTGTGTGGAGAAGTGAGCTGGTGTGGTTTATTTGTATGAGTGCAAGGAAGCATATTTAGTGTTAATTTTAAAAGGCAGCTTGTGTGGTCTACAGGCTGACAAACATTTCACTCTCTCCATTTAGTCAGTTAAAGGAGTAGTTTGCCAAAGGTATTCTGTTATTGATTCCCCATAGGCAGAGGTGGGTAGTAACTACTCAGATTTACACTAAAATATGATATTGATAGATTTCTTCAAAGCACACATCATTAATTTGCCTGTTTCTATACAGCCAGATTTGTCTATGGCTCTGGTTTATTCGTTTTTTTAATCCGAATCTCATTTTGTGTGTTGTAAATGAACACATAAAACACTTCTTAATGTTTCTATTTGGAAAAAGACACAATCCAAACATTATTTTGTTTTTAATGGGCCAAATTGGCTTTGTAAATTCTTAAATGAAAGATCAGTAGTTTATTTAAATAACTGCTCTATTGAAAGTTAGGGTGACTTCATTTAGTATAATCTTGTTTCAGGTGTATAGCACCAGCAACATTTTTATTTAAAAGAAATACATTTAAGCAAAAAGTTACTTTTGCTTCTACTCCGTTGTATGCTTTTATGCACATGAACTGCTTGGTGATTGGTCACACACTGGTGATTTCCTGAGGTTTACTTTTTCATCTTAGACCCAGGAAAGAAGAGTAACACCCAGGCTGGAGGTTGGAGGAGGTTCTACTGATCTTCTGTAAGTTACTGAGCACTTCAGAAATGTGTCAAGTAGATATTTATTGGCATTTCAGCCATTTGCACAGTACACAGTGCAATAAAAGTGCAAAGAAACGCAAGAGCAACAGTGCATTAAATTACAACACAATATATGGTGCAATCAACAGGAGCAGTAACAGCACAAGTGTGAGTGAATACAGTGTTTTGTCAGTATGTGTGCAAAAAATGCAAAGATTGAGGTAGACAGCATCTTCATGCTTGCTGTGCCTTGTACGAGTATGTTACAATGATTTGAATTAATAGAGATACAGAAATATCCCTGACTGAATGTAGACTGATTCTGATATTTTTCATAAACATTTCAGCTAGTGGTCAGATACACACGCACACACGCGCACACACACACGTGTGTATATATATATATATATATATATATAAACATCAAATCTAAACATCTGTCTGATACCAATCATTTTTAAGTAATCATCTGAAACTGATATGATTCCAATGTTGTCATGAGTCCCTTGTATTTATTTTACTCATCAAATATTTTCAATAACTGGATGTGACCATATCATACTTCAAGAAATGTTCTTGGTAATTGTTATTTTTTCTGACATCTAATAAGTTGTAAATGACAAAAAAAAGAACTAGTAGTGCTGCATATATTATGAGTACAAATGAGTACATTATGAGTACAAATGATTTTCATGCAGTATTTTAGGATGAATTGTGCCCTCTAGTGATACATGCAGTTGTTCAGAGTTAGTTAAATACTGATCTCCGTGAAACAGCACAATAAATGTTGCCGTATTGCTGAGACTGTGTTCCAAATCAGCCACATCTGTACTGCACATACTACATTACTGAATGCATGTCTAATGGTTAAGTACTACTTGTTACACACTATTTAGTCGAATTTTATGTAGTTTGGGATGTAGCCACACTTTTACTTGCCTATGGGTTTCGGTGAATCTACTCATAACTGACCACAGGTTGTGTGGTTATCTTGATAGAACTTGCGAGTTTGGAGCAAGCTGGAGCGTCATGCAGACCTGTTCAGGGAGGACTGGCTTTAGATTATCTGATGGTAGACTAAGAATCCTCAGTTCTCCATGTGTGCTATGATTTTTGAGGATCACTAAGGATCACTATACTGGCACAGCAATTGCCGAGGAGGCCTTCTCGACCCACGCCTGAGCAAACGGGTGTTAAACGAATACTCATGAAAAATGTTATTTTCATCTTGACCCAAATATAATAATTTCCTAATTTCCTGTATTACTAAGAATTTCCTGTGTTTGCTGCTACCAAGCGACTGAGGACACAACAATGTTTACTTGTATATGTATATATATATATATATATATATATCCCCATGGTG
>JBBPCY010000037.1:14186102-14238280 GCA_037974405.1 Brachyalestes nurse
GGCGTGGCCAGCAACAGCTTATTTGCAGGAAAGGGACAGAGCCCTGAAACGGCGTGTTTTGAATGGGACTGAAACTGGTGATCTCTTTATATGAGAGTGATTTTGTTCAAAGAACTTCATGAACATGTTTTGTATAGCCCACAGACCTATTATAAATAGTTTTTTTTTGTTTTTTTAAAGTGAGTTTTGCATGATAGGTCCCCTTTAATATACTATAACCATGTGTTATCTAGGTTTAGGTGTGTCTCAGATACAATGTGGGAAAATAAGCAACTAAAGATATGCACAGCAACACTGAATGTCACACTTGCAGGGATCTTTTGTTTTGTTTTAATGTTTTATTTCTATGCTTATTTTTTAAAAACACAGAATGACACCAAATTGTAGTTTAGTTGTTTTTTTTTTCAGCCTTGAGTTCAAGAGGATAAAAACAGGATAAAAACTGCTTTATTCGACTCTCTTTAATTTATCAGTTAACACTACTTGTACTTATTAGGGTTTTCCTAATTTTAAAATCACTTATTTTTATTTTACTATAATGGTTTATTCTATGTTTTAACGCATTCAAAAATTTAGCTCTATAATGACGTAACTGCTTACTTTTCTCTGTATGCTTATTTTAAACCATAACAAATGATCTCTATATAAATACATAAATAAATTTGCCTGTTAAATGTATCTGTTAATGGTCTCAGGCCAGATATTCCATATTGATGCATCTCTAATCAAGACCACATTAAGTTGTTGAGTTTGTGCAGGAATAATGCAGGATGCAACCATGTGCTACTGTGGCACTCCAGGACTACAATATGAGAATTTAATAAGAAAGCTGACATACCTTGGCAAACTCCAAGCTTGCAAGAGGAATTCCACTCATTTCGCTGAGCTGCAAGGGAACAAATAATGCTTTAACATTAGAATAACATTAGAATAGAAGATTTCCTTCAGATACATTTCATAATTTTCAATTTTCAAACAAAAAACTGCCAGCAATACTCCAAAAAGCCTGAGAGTTTTCCAGCACCTTTTCCTTAAGTTCCTCCACACTGCTGCTCTCCAGTACCACTTCCCGAAAAGGCTCCAGCTTCATCTGGGCGGGGCACCAGCGTCGAGTCAGTACAGCCAGCTGGGACATGGACTTCATCCGCTCCGGTTCTGCACAATACAACAACAATAATACAGGTCACAATAATGCTAAAAAAATAGGGGCAGATATCTCCGTCTGAAAATCTCCACCACATGACCAACTGGTTCCATGTGAAGGAAATAAAGTTTACAGTATTCAATACAGAGTTCATCTTAACCATGTTAAAATTTGGTAATGATAGGTACACAAAACATACTGACAAAAATATCTTGACACATGTTGTACAATATGCTGATGTTTAAAAGTTTTCTTTTTATCAATGATTTTTTTAAGAGTGATTTTTACCTTCAAGAACTTCAAGAAAGACCTCCCAATTACTGGAGATATTGATGTCTTCTTCGTAGACGTGATAGTCAAGAAACACTGTGCCTGGGTTTTTCCAAGTCTTCTTCCTGAGTCGAAACCTGCAAAGGCGCACACAGTGATTTGTGATTTGCATTCTGTGTGGGTTCTACTCCATTGCTACAGTCCAGGAGTGAGTCAGGCTATTGAAAAGGTCAAATGCTACAATGAGTCACTGAATTGCGCACACGAATGAATGTGCACGGCCCAGTCACAGGTACATGTCTTGCCCATTGTATAATCTGTCGTAAAATAGTACTTTCCAATCCACATGTATGCCCAAGGGTCTGTATACAGGCCCAGACATCCTCGCTCTTGTAACTACATAGTTTCATACTAGCAGGCAAATAATTTACAGTAGGTACTGAGATGACCCCTGGGTTATGTAGTCTATGTTAATAATGTAGTTTATGTTAATAATAGTATGTGTTAGGTGATCACCTGTCTATGCTGAGGTCCAGCTTGCACTGTTCTCTGAGCTGGGGCAGTAATTCCTCCTTGGACTGCCTCACGGTCATGCCCTTGGCAAACACCGTGTCCAACAGGAACTTACAAGGCTAGGAGAGATCACAGACATCTACATCAGCTTTACGTTTCCAGTCATTGCGTGAAATTCTGAAGTCACTACCATCACACAAGCAGACAGAATGCAACTTGCGGGTTTTGTGGTTGCAAGCAAACGCATTTAGATGATATGCAAGACGACACTGATGGTTTGCTTACCTCAGGATCATTTACTAACAGCTGGTACACCTTCACCCTGTACTCCCCTTTCTTTAGTGCTCTTCCTAACCGAATAGTGATCTGTTGTAAATATCAGAACAGCAAAAACTTTAAAACAAGCTGAACACTTGAAAAAGAGCTAGAGATGCCCGTTACACCATAACATGCCAGTAGTCAGTAAAAAAAACGAGAGACCTTGTTGTCATCCGAAAAAGAGGAGAGTGTCTCATTGAGCCGCACACTCTCAAACTCCTGATTGTTGGCATAGACCCGGAAGACCTTGAACTGGGTGGAGGTGACACCAACGAACGGCTCCAGGTTCTGCTTGAATGCCGCCAGTGTGATCCTCTTATCAACATGGACAAGTAAACCTGAAAAGTGGGAGAAAACTGAAAGCATTACCAATAACAATGAAATATTAATATATTGCACACTCCGTAGAATACACTTAAGCACTCTTCTTAAAACTTAAGATCACTTCAAATCATTCCCCTTACACCAGTAATTATTAGACAGCTGGCCAATATCAATTATATTAAAAAGGCAACATGGCCACAACACTCTAAAGCATGATGCATAAATCATTCCAGACAGAAAAGGATTTTACTGTTCTACTGTGTACAAGACATTGGATGATACACACACACAGGAGTGTAAATTATGCCAGTAACTTGTAAGAAGGCATAATTTAGTCGATTAATTTAAAAAGACCTGAAATAGTAATAACTTTGTTGCAGGACAAATTTTATTTTTCAAAATGATAATACAAACACTTACATTTCAGGTTATCCCCTGCAACGTCCTCCTGTGAGTAGGGCTCCGCTCTGAAGTACAGGTACTGTGCCTCCCCCTTGCTCTTGCCGTTCTCGTCGTACTCGCTGTCGGTTCCCGAATCCTCTTCGGCAGTGTCCCACGTCTCCTTTTTACCCTCGTGGGCTTTGGAGCGGCGGCTGCTGGTTATGCTGTGCGAGTCGAGGCCGTTGGCCAGAGGAAGTGGGCCACTGTCAGCGTTACACAGAGTGTCACTGCTGTGGCTGGAGCTCAGGATGTCAGAGTCTACCGAACTGGTGCTACGGTCATTGTTTACGTCAGAGTCCGAACGCTCCTCTGAGTGAAACTGGTTTTCTGGGTCAGAGGTGGTTCCTCCAGTGCTGCCCCCACCAGTCACCTGGGTGGCAGGTTGGGCAGCACTGTCCGGCTCAGCTGCTGGGGATTCAATGTGCTCAAAGTCACTGTGGTCTGAACTTTTCTGGCTGTCACTTGCGCTGGAGGAGGCCTGCTGTTGTTGCTGCTGCTGCTGCTGCTGCTGCTGCTGAAGGGACAAATTTTTGAGCTTCTCTGTGCTCTCCTCCAGAATTGCCTCCACAGACTGGCCACTGCCCTTAGCCCCTTCAAATGAGTCTTCGGAGTCACCGCTCACTTTGGGGCAACTAGTTCTGTGGGCCAGTGAGCCTGGCGACTGCTCTGGAAGGGAAACAAACAATCTGATCGTGTTCCCATGACGATCCAGGAGTTTCCACAAGAGAGAGTCAGTGAAAGTGACCTGGTGGTCTGGCAAGTCTGAGCTCTCCACAAAAACCTGAGAGAAGAGGAGAATACAAGGGATAGCAGCCAATGTTACAAAAAATGCACATCACAAACTAATTCACTACATCCACTTGGTGCTTAGCACTAGCAAATTAAACCTTGTTACTCCTGAAGAAACCCTCAGCTTTCAGTGTCTTGCTGGGCACGTAGAGAAGCCGAAGGTCATTATAGCAGCGCTCCAGGACGACACGCATGGTTTCTGCGGACAGCCCGGTGGCCTGAGGAAAGAAATGATCAGATGAGGAAATGCACGGCAGGTGAAATTTCACTACCAACTTACTTAAGGGCAGCATTAATAAGGCTACATGACAACTACATACGTCTTATGACAGGTAATAAACCTGCCTTAACACCAATAAAGGTGCACCAAGACAATCATCACTTGTCACCTTTCATTAATGGCGCATGTTGAAGTCTTTAAAAATGTCTACGTAAGCCTTGCCAACTGCCATACAAGGCTTGCAGTATTATGAACTTTAACCTAAGGCAAAGTGTTACCGTAATGTATGTAGTGAATATAGTAGGACTAGGCTGTATATCAGCCAATCTATGACCAGGATAAATGTTCCCATTATTGTAAACCAGGCTGGATAGCCAGGTGGAACTGGTCCTGTAAATATACTCAGAACCTCGCAGTGAGTATGCTCAGCCAGTGAAAGAGAGAAAGTACCTGTGCAATGAGTTGCTTAAACTCTGTAATGGTCTGGTTCAGGTACGCCCTGACACTGACAGGAGCAGCGATGGTCTCGCTTTTCAAATCCACAACATGCACCTTCACCATCACTTCTGCAGATACACAAACACGACATATGTCAAATAATATACAAAAGAAGAAAAACAGTAGAAGCTGACAAAGGTGTGGAAGGGGGTTTTGTCATATAATTAAAAAACACCATCTGATATCCTGAGGCACAGATCTAACATGAAAAAGCCTTATGCCCATAAAGTGGTGAGAATACAACAATGCCATCAAATGGACATTAGTTAATAAATATGATTTGGAGAAATACAAAAAATTCCCAGCTATATTTACTCAATGCAACTTACCCATATGAAAGATAAGATCAGAACAGAAAATCACTGAGACAGATAAAGGTTCAGTACTTTGTGGAACCACTTTTTGCTCCAATTACTGCCTTGAGTCTGTTGAGATCCTCCACAGCCAACTTTATACATCTAGACTGAGCAGCATTTGCTCTCTTGTCTTTAAAGAACTGTTTGAGGTCAGTCAAATTAAACGGTGACCATCGGTAGACTGCAATCTTTAAGTGATGCCACAGATTTTCAATAGGGTTTACGCCTGGGCTCCGACTAGGTCACACAAGGACATTCAACTTTTCTTCTTCAGCCACCGTGTGGTCAATATTGCTGGGTGCTTTTGGTCACATTGGAAGGTGAATCTCCTTCCCATTAAGAACTTTCTGGCAGAGGGCAGCAGTTTTTTTGCCCCATCCATTTTTCATTCTATCCTGATATGTGTCCCAGCCCCTGCTGCAGAGAAACATGAAACACCCCCACAACAAGATGGCAGCATCACCATTCGTGACTGCAGGTACAGTGTTCGTTGGGATGGTGAGCTGTATTGCTTTTCTGCCAGATGGTGTTGAGGCCAAATAGTTCAACTTTCAATTCTGACCAAAACACTTTTTTCCACTTGATCTCAGAATCGTCAAGGTATGTTTAGGCAAAGCTCAATCAAGGTTTAGTGTGGCCTTTCTTGAGGAGTGGCTTTTTTTTTTTTTCTTGCAACCCTCCCATAAAATCTGCCACAGGCCTCTTGTTAGTCTTCTACTTGCACTTCCATCCTAATTTGAAAGGCAGCAAGATCCTTCTTAATGTTAGACTTGACTGTGCTCCTAGGGATTGATAAAGCCTTTGGTTTTTTTTGTAATCATCTCATGAATTGCCTGTCTTTTGACAGTGCCTTGCCACCCATCGTTTATTGCTTTCAGTTGCACTATCAAGGCCTAGAATGTTTCAGAAATAGCTGTTTTTTTAGGCTGAACTACTCAAAGCAAGTACAATGCTTATGAGTTTTCTGTGGCACAAGGACCAAAACACACACTATGCATAAAGTAAAGGAAAAAGTCTCTGATGCAGGTGTTTCAGTGGGTGGTGGTTCCGAGTGTGGTGAAGGTACCTCCAGGTTTGTAGGGCTGGAACACTTGGTCAGGTCTGCGGGTCTCCAGCAGCAGGTCAAACATGTAGGAGGATTTGACCCCACCAAGGAGCAGCCCCATAGGCATGTCCTCCTCCCCTTCGTACGAGCGCTCCAAATACTCATGGAACTCGTCATACTTCACCAGCCGGCAGCAATTCAGAGGAACTGTGCCCTCAAGATCCATTAGCTATTAAGATAGGCCAAGTGAACAAACACACAAAATATATTCAGAGAGATACTATACAATGCGATGTGAAATACAAGGTAACTTTTTCCAGTCTTGAACAACCTACCATAATTAAAAGACTAAATTAGCTAACAAAGCTGTAATGGCCAGTCCGTAAATCTCTCCCTATATTAAGCCATATAGGTCAACTTTACCTTGTATGCTATTTCTGTTGCCTCTCTGAGCGTCTTGTCCTTGTGAACCTCCAGCTTGTTTTCCATCATCATCATCTTAAAAGGATGCATGCAGAAAAGCTTGATCTAAAAGACAATGAAAGTTAGATCAGAGTAAGTCCATGAAGAAACCGTGGATGAGGTCATTGCAAAGGGTTAAGAAGAACCTTGCACGTGTTGCGCTCGATCTCTCTCTGCCTCTTCTCCTGCTCCTCGGATTCTTTCTCTCGCTGGACGAGGCGCTTTATGTGCTCTGGGAAATCTTCCACGTCGAGGTACTCTGCACACACAAGTTTAAATAAGTTTGAGCTTAATAAGAAAAAAAATTAACTACAATATAAAATAAATCTTAATTCCTGTCAATATAAGACAAACACAAAAGCAAAGATGGATATTAACATGTTTGTGACAGTTCTCTTACTTGCATTCCTTGAGGGATCCTTCAATCTGTATATGAGCATATACGCATTTGTGGAGCTGTTGAAACATAAGACAGTTAGTTTCATACACACTCCCAGTCAAAACATTATTAGTGATGCAAAGCTGTTCGTTCTTAGACCATTTTGGCATCTAAGGGACCACAAGTGTAAAAAAAAAAAGGGGCAGCCATCAATGGGGCTTTGTTCACAGTCAAAGAAAGAGCCTGTTGTCTCCATCTTAGAGAGACGTCATTTAGTTGTTTGACGAATAAAGTTCATGGTAATTATGTCGCCAATTTAATACATGGCCCTGTGCGCACACACTTCCCTTTAACTGCAAAAGCCAGAGGCGGCAGCGTAAAGGAGCAAGCGAGATGGAAGGGTCCACATACCTAGCAAAGGCACTGGAGTAATAGCCTCTGCTCCCTGAGGACCCGCCATATGTCTTTCTGATGTCGTCCTGCGTGATCTACAAATCATAACCATCAAAAGGTTTTAGTCTCATTAACTGAGATACATTTGTGTCAGCATTGCAAGAACAAACGATATAAGGAAACACTGGGAGAAGCTATTCACATTGTCAAACATGTGGTATTAGAGTGTAATCTGACAGACCTTGCTGACATGCTGGTCGTTGAAGCTGTACCACTGTCCGTCGCTGAAGGACTTGATGCAGGCGTAGTAATGTCCACCTGCTGCACTCCCAGAATGAACCATTACCGAGAAGAGTTCAAAGGTCAGTGAGCTCTGCAGAAAACAAAGGCAAGAACTCAAGTATATGTCAGCAATTCAGTGAAATGGAAGCACTCGAGTAGACCTTTAACCTGGCCTGAACATTTAAACAGATCCAGAATACAGCCGGAACACGCTGCTCGAGTCCAATCCAACCCACAAAACCAAATTTTGAATCCAAACACAACCATACAAAATTCAGTACAAAGGTCTGGCCCAAGTACTTTTTTAGGCAAACATTAATGTCATTCATGATTGATGACATGGAGACATAAATCATAAAGCCATAAAAAGCAGCTACATCGATTAGCTAGCCTGTTTGCTTGTAGCTCCACTAAAATGCTAAGCCTCTCCACTTGAAAGCTGTATATTTGAATATTTCAACTTATCTTGCTTCAGCCTTTGTACGGCATGACAGTTATGTATAATTGTTTTATAACCTAATATTGCATGCATTTTTTTTTAAGTGATATATTCTCACAAACCCAAAAGTGCCTTACAATTGAGTGTAAAGAGTTAACAAAAAAATCTTCTACACTACCAAATACCAACAAACAAATTCAAGTATTCTAACTATACAGACAAGCTCTAGTAATAGCAACGCTGCTTAAAAACTAAAGCAGATACATGAAGGTCAAAATCCATTAAAGATGGGAGATGGCTTACAAAAAAATGCAAGTCCAGGAAATATTTGATAACTGGCATCTAAACCAGACATGTTGCAAGTAGTCAAGTCCCAGTGGGTTTGAACAAAATGCTTAGCGTAGCCCTAGTGCAGCAAGCATGTGCTGGAGGCACCAGCGGAGGTACCTTTGGCTTCAGGACCCTCTCATTGGTGCTGGTGCTGTCCAGGCAGATGCCTTCATCTACGCCATCGTCCGTGGAGAAGTCATTGCTCATCTGGTCGCTGTGGCAACTGCCCTCATTCTCTGCCCCACTGTCAGTACAGCTTTCGGTCTGAGGAGACTTCTGCAGTGCGCGGTTTGTGTGGTAAATCAAAAGGCAGATAAGAGACACTCATCAGTCTCAATCATGCATTCTTGATGCCTTTATTCAAGAGCAAACTGAGATGACTAATCAAGAGCAGAATCCTTAAACATGCCCGTCTGCAGCAATCAAGGAGATATTAAAACTCGTTTTCTACCTCATCCTCTAGGTCAATGAAGGGGCTCATGTCAAGCTCCTCAGGGAAGGTCATGCGGTCATTGAGCTTTATACGGTGCATAGTGGTGTAGTCAAAGTCGAAACGCTTCAGCTGCAGGGTCAGCAAATAGGGAAAGTGCAGGAATCTCAGGCCCTGTACCACAAGACAGAAACAAAAAATAAATAAACAAACAAACAAAAAATGGCAGAAAAGAGAAGAGACAGAAGATCCTACCGCAGCAGCTCACCTTGCGGGCATCACATTTCTTCTTGCAGCGCTCACAGAAGTACTGGTTGGGCCCATCCAGTGTCTCAGGCTGGATAAAGGCCTGCAATGCCTCCTCCTGTTAGATACATCAGACAGAAACAGTTGGCTAACCCATATTGAACCCATTTTTTTTGCATAGTGTAAAAATACATACATGAAAATAAAACATTTTGGCCTACAACTAATTTGAATGCAAAAGAAAATAAGAAAGTGTTTAAAAATACTGACTGTGTATTTTTATTTGATGTGCGAAAAAAAATCTTAGGCTTCAGCTTTTGGCTCAAACTATTTCCGTCACAATGATGAAAATGACTGCATATGTTTCGAAATGTTAGAATTAATCAAATACAAGGCATAATATTATTATTATTATTAATAATAATAAACAATCTATCAGACATTTGGTGTAATGTATATTCATGCACTTTTAAAATAAATCAGAATTGAAGAAAAATCATGACAGTAAATCATGGCAAATGTATTAATTCATGATGCAGTTAATCATTTCCTAGAAAACTGTAACTGAATCATTGTGAGGTCAGAGATTTACAGCCCTGTCGCACTGAACGTACCACACTCCCAAAAGCCTGGCTGGCTCCAAAGGGCCTGATGACCAGAGGGATGTCCAGGTACGTGTCGATCCGCCAGCTCTCGTAGCCGCACTCCAGACAGCGCACGTAGTCCTTCAGCTTGCCTTGGTACAGCTGGTTTATAAGGTCAGCCTGACAAGTCACAGCACACAAGCGTTCAGAACCTAAACATTCACCAGATGCTCCGACCAAGACATTTTACAGACTTGCAGCCATACACCCTCGATGAAAAATTAGGCACTAAAGTTGAGTGCAAATTCACTGATAATCCTTTTCCTACTCAATAAAAACCCCAAAACCCAATTTCTCACCAACAAACAATGAAACACTTGCTCACTCCAAAGGGGCCACCCTAAACACCAATGTGGGTTCATGTTTTTTTTGCCATGCCAAAACATAGGCAGAGAACCAGTGGAAACACTGGTTTCTTTCTTTGTTGCGATATCATAAAAAACAATGCATTTACATATATTCACCTACGACCGTCACAGCAGAGGCCATCCATTCACATACTGTTAAAGCTACACCAGCAAAAAATGATTTAAATTCATGAAAAGAGACAAAGACAAAGAGATGTTGGAAATGTGCAGTGTATAAAAATTGTATATTTTTGGTAGCCACACAAACACAATTAGTGGACCATAAATGTGAACGCCAAAAAAAAAAAAAATGTTGCAGGACTCAAGGCTTGAAAAACTGGGAACGTCCCTTAAAAAGTGTAGAACTTAAAAACCCAGCAAGCCCCATGTGATGCCAGACCTTGCCAGTGTTTACACACACCGCTCTCAAACTGCCAACCCTGGGACTTTCCTAGCCACACTGGACCCTTTGTTCTGGCCTTGGGGGGAAGGTTCCCACTGGCTGTGGATTAGTATCATGTCCAAAGGTGCAATGGGCTGTACCTGTTCTGTCTGTTTCCACTTCTGCTCCAAGGCGTCGAACATGACGCGGCACAGTTCCTGGACATCATGCTGCTGCCACGCTGTAGACCAAACACAAACCAAGTCAAAGTCGCATAATTTCTCAGCTAACTCAATGGAGGAAATAAAACCCCACTATCACGGCCACAACCTCCATTCTATCATGGCCAAAACAGAGAGACTCAAAGAGGAGCATAAAGGACAGATACAGCACCTCAGGGGTGTCATTCCATATATTCATCACCATATTTCTTATCTGTCCTCATTATTTTTACAATACATTCTGCTGTACAAGTACTTACACTGTTTACTTTCCTGAGCTAATACGGCACAATACACTTTAACATCCCACATACACACACACACAAATTTTCCAGACTGTTGCCACAATTATAACTTCAAAGATATAAACGTCAAAGATACTCTAATTTAGCTTTCATATTTTATCTTTAACTTGTGTTTCTTGTTTGTTGTATCACTTTTTACTTTAAATTAGTTTTTACATTTAAATTTGTACTAATTTTATAATGTTTGAACAGTGGAGGAGCTGTTCAGGATACATTTCACTGCCTGTTGTTCTTGTATAACTATGCATGAGACAAAGAATCTTGAATAGGACATTATCGGCAGTAACGTAGCTCCAATTTCCCTTTTAGGGACATAAACCCAATAAATTGGAGCGGAGAGGAGCTTCACCTTCACTACTGTCCCAGCCAAAGCTACGAGTCACGTCTGTGGTCTCAATGGCACGCTTCTTGCTGGTCTGGAGTAGCACAAAGAGCCTCTGCAGCTGGTAAGGAATACTGGTGACCGGATCTTCCTCTGACTCCTCAAACTCCCAGCTGAACAAGAAAAGAGAATGATTTTATGTCCAATTTCTCTCTCCATTTGTTAAAAACATTTGTTAAACACATGATGGTCTCTTACTTGTAGAGTGCATTTCTAAACTCTGGAGTCATGAACAGGGTCTGCAGTAAACTGTTCAAGTAACAGGTCATGGCCTGATTGACCAAACCTACATATCCTACAGAGAGAGGGAGGAGCACAAGTCAGAAATTCCCTTAGAGAGAGACTGAGTGACAGATTGAACAAAAATATTCCACCCACAAATGCATTCCTAGCACCTGTTGCTAAGTATGACAAGCTTCACAGAACACTAACAAAATTTCTATACAGCCTAATGAATTTAGATTCTAAATTAACTGCCCGCCCACATTCTGAAACACTTGTCCAAACTTGCTGTAGCTAGGGACCCCCCCAAAAAAAACAAGATCAATAGATCAATACAGTGAACGGGGAAGACACCTGTCTCGGACTTGTTGAGTATGGAGGAGTAGGAGTAGCTGGGGCTGCTGTAGTCACTGCTGCAGCCCACAGTACCGTCCCGGGGCAAGGGCCCGATGAAACGGTCCTGAGAGCTGTCATCCAATCCACTGCTGTCTGCTGTGCCTGACTCATCCTGGACACACACAGCAAATTATAAACAAATATCAAAACAAGCAACAAGTCATCCTTTTGCTTTAAACTACAACTAATACTAATACTGATCGTTAATCATGCAAATGAAACATCTTCTGCTTTCTTTTCCTCATGAAAAGCTCATTCCTCGTGTAGCTGTTGGAACAGACAACTCACTTACTGACCTCAGACATGCATTCATATTACACAATAACAACTGAATTTCCACTGCCAAGTAACTTTCTCTCCTGATCAGACCACTCACAGAAGCTATCTGAGGCTGCTCTCCATCTTTGTCTGTGAGTTGCAGGAAGTTCCTCTTCCCTGGCTCAAACCCAGACTCCACCAGAGACATCTCACTGGCCTGGTCCAGAGGAGCCTGTGGAGAAACGAAAAGGAAGGAACACAAAGTGAAACAAAAGACAAGGATGTTTATGAAAGGACTCTAACAAAGATTTAAGATTATATGTATGTATAATGACAAGGACTCAGTCGGTTGAACTTCCTTTATCTGTGATATTAATACACATTGTTAGAACTCCTGAATGCTCTCGGGTATCAGGTTAACAGTAGGACAGATGGTGACCCACCATCGTCGAGATTCACAAGATCATTTGAATCTGACTGAACCAAGAGTCAAATAGTCTTCAGCATTTTTGGAGGCAATTTGTTTACTTTGAAAGGAATTCTAAAGTACAGACCTGTCAGCTCAGTTTCAGGAGATCACTTATTAAATATTTAAGGATTTCTACTCTAATATCCCATTGTGTATTCATAGATCATTTATGCAGAGATTAGACTACTCCTTCTCTGCCAAAATCTACAAAACAAACCCTGCGTGGTACACCATTATGCACAGGTGGAGCAGACAGACTAATCTGGAATTAATATAAATATTTTTAGGCCAGGCCCGAAAAGCGTTTCCAGGCTTTGAATATTCATTGGCATTTAGGAGAAAGGACTTCAATGCTCATTCTCAAGAATCGTCCTTATAAATGGAAATGGAGCCTCTTTTATGAGCCACACAGAAGGTTAGAATTAGAACCTGATGGTGATAAACCAAATTAGAATTTTTGGTTTATTTTTCACCATCGTGTTTTCAGTTAGCAGTGACAGAAGCACAGGCAAGCAACTGGTCCATTCATCCACTGCCTGAACTCACCCAGCAAAGAGATCTAAGGCTCTGAGCTACCTGTTTTAGTGGCATCATCTATAAAGACTCTAGCAGCATGCTCCGATGAGTATCATTCTTTAAAAAAATCAGTCATCAAAATTGTCATGAGTCAATATCGACCCGTTATCATGCATTTTGCAGCAAGCATTTTTGGTCTTATTAAAAGTGCTCCACCACATACGACTTCTAAGTCAACTCAGCTCTTTTAGCTTTAATGGTTTTGGGAAAGGTTTATTATTTTCTGCTGCCAAGCATGGTGACATGGATGCCTAAACGAAAAACAAGCCAGGATTTATTTCGCATTTTTAACAGTATCACTGTCCGTTTAAATGTTTTTGGGTTTTTTTTGCTGAGAAGATGTGTTGGACTATGGGCATAAAAATTCTGGCTTGGAAACAAAGACTAAGCTTACGACTATTAAAAATACACTTCCTAAATGTACTGCAGTAGTTCGGGATTAGGGGAGCATCTCTGGAGGAGCTGGGCGTCAAGAGCCCGACTAAAGACATTTTATTTTAGGTTAGAAAGTCACATGCATTTATGTGCCGCAACTTATTTAGTCATATAAGAGGCCCACTGGCGCAATGGCATAGCCTGGATCAAACCCCGGGCTTAATCCAGTGACCTACTCAGTGAGCTAACTCCAGCTCCAGCACCTGTGCTCTGGGTCAGCTGCAGGATTAGCAACCAGCCAGGTTCGCATAACACACACTCTTGCCTCATGACCCAAAACAAAACTCTATTCACTCTCTCAGTGTCTATAAAAGGAACATGGTGCTGCTGATATAGGAGGCACAATATTTAAAGTTACATGAGTGTTCATTATAGACAGTTAATGCACAATGAACTACACGTGGTAGGATGTATTATTTTTCAGTACTCAAAGCTTACAGCTATATTGGATATTTGAATGTGTGAGGATGTGTGTATGTATGCACTTCTGGTATTGATGTCTATGTGGCAATAAAAATTATACTGTCAGGTGCAGTCAAATAAGGACAAGTTCCGTTAATGTGTAAACATACTTGGCCAACAAAGCCTGACTCTGAATGTCTGCAATTATACTCAAACAGAAAAGAGGAAAAAGAGCTCACCGTTTCCACCACGCTGCCCCATGCCAGTTCAAAGGTGCCATTCACATAGCCAGCCTTGTGAGCAACATCTTCAAAGAGCTTGGAGAGGGACGTGGAAGCCGGAAGGTTTAGGGTCAACCGCTCATTGACTGTCTTGGCGTTGGTGGTGTCCTGGACTATACACAGCACTCTGGGTTCCTCAGCAGCACTCTCTATCTGTGGCACATGGGACAGCACTTTCACTTTAATTGTCAACACGTAAAAGAAAAGGTCGCGTCACTTTGCGTGCTGCTAAACAGGCTGCCGACATTAGCCATTTTTAAAGCTAAGATGGCAGCAAAAGGTGGTGCCCAGGCGACAGTCAGCCTTCGAGAAATTCCTTGGGTCCAAGCCATAACATGACAGGCGCACACGACACGAGGCAGGCAAAAGTGGAGCAGTGGTGCTTACGCAACTCAGTATTGATATGACCTACTGTAGCCCTGGTTACATTAAGCTCTTACAAGACACAGCTTACATGATAAGCCTGTGTGCACGTTAGTACACCAAGGAATATGTACGGAAGCTCAAAATCTTACCCATGTAAACGCAGTGAGGCTTCCCTCAAAGTTGTAAAAAAGGGTGCACTGATCTCAGACAACAACTGTAGGGTTTGGCCAGAAGCATGCACAGGAGAACATGCCTTTCAATGAACTGGAGGAATGTCTTGTCAAGCCACAACCATTTAGAACCACCGGTTAAGTAACATGGAAAACATAGCCTAAGTGTGTAAAAAGATTTGATCACTGACAACGCAAGAGAGCATAATGTCTGCTAGGTGACGACAGTGTGAAAATCATAGACTCTGTTTACAAAGCTGGAGCCATTTCCTTTTCACACAATGTCTCCCTTCCCTCAGACTGCTCTCCACTGCCAATCTGCTCATGTTACCACAAGCGTCAGGGCCTCCAAGTATGACGCAAATAAAATATTTCTTGGTCATTTGGGGACCAGCACCATGTTTTTGGGCGAGCATGAGAAAACAAGTCACATCAGAAATAACTTCTTTGGCATTATAATCCCTCTTCAGTGAATACTGTAATGAAATACTGTCACTGGCTGGTTTCAAAAGCTTGACTATGGCACAGGGAAAGGCACACAGCACAGGTGCTTATACTCCTCCCAGGCTTTTACGCACACTCATTAGTTTACAGTTAGTAACTACTCGCTTAATTAATTTGTCAGTGCAAATGCAGACACCGTGCTGTTAACACAAGGACACACACACACACCTTCAAAACTCTCATGCCAGAGCTACCTGAGAGAACCTCTTCTTCATTTCCTCAAAAATACTCTGCCTGCAACTCCAAAATATACCCTGATGACAAAGCACAGAAGACAAAACTCTGAAAACATCTGGTCCAGAAGGACACTGCTGACTGAAGAGATAAATGACTTGAGAAGACTAAACCTCTAAGTGGAGCCAGACTACCCACACTGTTTTAAGTTCTACATGGATTCCACACACTGGAGAAAACTGTGGATCTAACAGAGAGGGGAAAATGCCAGAATGCTACTCCAAAAGACCCACAGATGTCAACACATACAGGGGTATTATCAGATTAAGGGGTATTTTTATCACAGATAATATCGCTAGGTGATGACATGAAGTAGGGGAGGCTGGGCTCTGCCATCGCTGAACCTGGCACAGAGGAAATTCTCTAGGAAGACAGCGCAACTGCAGAGATCAATCAACTGTGTGCAGCCGTCATTTCTTTTACATATTGGTCTCTACAATTTGAATAAAAAATAAAAAAGACTGGAAAATGCTTATCCAAAACATAAAAGGTCTGGGAGGAAAGCTGGGTGTGCTAGAATATGTTGCCGAATAGTTCTGGTCATTTACAAACTTTGGTGTCAATACTATTATTATTATTATTATTATTATTATGTAATATTTATCTTTGTATATAGTTCAGTTTGGCTCCTCTGACAGTTTATTTTTTAAACATAGGCATGTTTCCAACATCAAAACATCCATTAATATCCCCTGCAGTGCACATGAATATACGTTTTTGATTAGATGATTGGGGCAAGTACTGATCATTAAAAAAAACACCACCAACCCCCTCCCCACACACAAACAATTTTTGTGGTGGAGTCTCCTCTGTAATAAATAAGGAGAGATAACGGTCGAGTGGCCTTAAAAAGGCGTGTCAGAGAGAGTCTACATCATGTAACATCATGGAAGCCGGAAGACAAAAAGCTAAATAACACAAATGTGAAGAAACAAACACGGAGGAAAAACAGTTCTGAAAAACGGAATTAATAAAAAAAAAAAAAATAGTGGTTTAGTAAAAAACTAGCTCATGAGTGCAGCCACTCGTTCAGCCGTCCTTACCCACAGAATGACTTGGTAAGAGTAATACAGTAACATAGCATAGCTTCAATACAAACTAGTTACTGTAACCACTTTAAAACGGTCCCTGCGTTCAAGATTGAATGTTAAAAGATCTTCAAAAGATATGCTGTGTAGTGCTGGCTTTGCGAGGCTTCGTGACTCCATCTTATACTGATCACCCATTATTGCCCAAAGCTTCTCGGGTGGCACTGATGTAACCAATCACAGTCAGAGCACTTACAATGTGGCAGAAGGCAGAGCAGTTCCAGAGCGTTTATCACCAGAGGCCAAACTTCACCGCATGATCTCTCAAATATACACTTTTGCACAGATGCGTATTGATTAAGGAAAAGCCCTGAAAGCATACTAAACATATCCCTACATCAGAATGTGGTTCTGTTTCACAGACTAATCTAGTAATGTGTTCAAATGGGCCTAAAACTTCTACAGACAGTAAACCTCATTATGTAGGCAGTTTTTGATTAGTTATTAGTGTACATATTGCACAAGTACCAAGTGCTGACATATAAATACAGTCTATTCCTGGGTTATTGTGTACTGTGGTCAAAGGTTGGTTAATTTCCATGATATCATTGTCGGCACAAGTCTATCTTACCCTGACTATTACAGATAGAGAGATACTTCCACCAGCAGCACTGTACTGAAGTGTTCCATCAACTATCAATAACAGCAAATGACAAAACCATGGCAAAATCAGTGAAATGTTGTATAAAGAAACTAGATGCTCGTGTTTATCATTCTGAAAGCTGAAAATACCCCATATTTGACAAACTGCGGTGCGAGAGACAGGTGGAATTTGAATGGTTTTCATCAAAAGCTCTCAAAGCTTATCCTTTAATGGTCAGAGGGACTCTGAGAACAGGACAGATTGTGTGTGAATTTCAGCCTCTAGTAACAGCAACCGCTCCCAAAGCATCAACGAGGTTTCGCAGTACCCCATATTTTTGACAGGTCCAGGACCCTTACTAAATCTTCCCAGGGAGCACTATTTAATAGAGAAATGTTGAACATGTCAAATTTTCCACTCAATCCTGACACACTAGTAACAACCACAATAAATCAACTCATGAAACTATTTGCAGGGTCAGAAATCGTGCTCCTAAAATGCAAGCTAAACTTTTTCTCTCACACATACGCTCAACAATTAAATTGCAGGGAAGCTTGTGCGCACTTCCACTAATCTGAAAAATAAAGTGCTCCCACCCTGCTGACTCACCCTTCATCTAAAGCTCTCTGTCAAACTGCTTAAACGCTGGTGGCAGGTGGCCCTTTCAGTCAAGCAACGGACCCCTCGCTCTCCGTCACACACGCACCATAACACAGGCTTCCCACAACCTGCTTCTGGTCGAAAATACACTCCATTTCAATCACTTTCAGGCTGGGAGTTGGAGTCTGGATCAAAGCCACCTTCACGAATGCACAGGAGTAAACTGGATGTGTCCACACTCCTCAGCCGTACGTGCAGAAGAACTGGCTTAAAGCTGCAGACAGGCCTCACTTAGGTAAAAGTGAAAGTGACATGAGAGTGCAGGAGAATTGCAGGCATGCGGCTTCCAAACATAAACTATGAGTTCAGGAGCTCATTAAACTGAACACTCTGCAAAAATGTAATTCAGAGTCTTTCCAGTGGATAACGCAAGACCTGTCCGTTGTCCAAAGTTTGCTGCACTGGAGCTACAAGGTTAACGTTCCCACTATAGGTGGGTCCTAAATGAATACAGACAAGACTCAAATTGAGCCTCGAGTCCTAAACTTTGCATCCTATTAAGAATACATTCTTTATCACATTGCATGCCATTTCAAACCCGAATGGCAAAAATGATGGGGGGAAAAAATAAGTCAGTTTAAATAAGCATGGTGTATGTAGTAAATTAACATAAAAGTTAAGTTTTACTTTTATTTTTGGTCTTCGGCACCTCCTCTTCTACAATTTTTGAAATATTGGCATGGTTCCAACTCCAAACAATCCGTTCATATCTGGCATACTGCGTGTGCATTCAGGTTCGACTGGATCACCAGGGGTTGAGTACTGATTGATTGTTGAAAATTTTAATTTTTTGTGGTCAAGTCTCTCTGTAATGTATGGAGAGACAGACCTGGGGGTCGAGTCGCCTTAAAAGTGTGTAACAGAGAGAGAGAATCAGGGCAAAAAAACTGAATCAAAAGCTCAGATCAGTTATAATAAAAAAATGTCATTGTTTGTCGTGGTTTAATTAAAAATGATACATACACTCTTTCCCACCCGTTTAGGCGCGACAGCTGTCCACCCACTTTCAGCTGTCCTTAACCACTAATGGCTTGGTAATAGACAGTGAGGTAACATCCCCATCAAGGTTCAGTGGTAAAACACAGCGTACTGAATGAAGAGTGTTAGGACATTTTTGTATTTACTCTTCTAAAATTATTAGATCCATGGAACATGTGTAACCATGACAGACAATGATAGACAACCACTAGTGCAATGACACATTAAATAAAGTAACTCCAAAGTACTAAATAAGTGACTGGTAGTATATTTTGAGCCCTCTGTGCACCCACTCAACCTTCAACCACCCCCTACAGTATTACTCTAGTTGCTAGTTGAAGATAAATACAGCCCACTAACAGCTCTCTAAGGTTTCCAGTGGTGCACATCCTGGCAGGCGAAGCAAACAGTCACTTCTGTTATTCTGTAACACACTGAAATACAACAATGTTAACTTGCTGAACAATAACTAAAAACAGACGCTTCTCTGAACTAAATTTACACGCAAAACAACACAAACCAATACAGACATGCTAAACAAAGTTTACAGAAATGTGAGTAAAAGAGGGGGAATTTGGGGCTTGCCTGAACCGCAGAATCAAATACAGCCAGTTCAGCTTTTAAACTACCATGAGAAAAAAAGGAAAGTTAAATTAGTCCAGTCAGACCAGAGTTTTTTATACGGGAAAAATGTGTTAATTTTATATTTTGTGAAGTAGATATCGAAGCTGAAATCTGTCACTGAACAGATCCAGTAGCTCACTCTGTATAGAGCAGATTAAAACAAAAAGTCTCTGTAATAGCGAAACAAAATTGTTCTCAGGATCACCAAAATGCTGCCTCAGTCTCTGGTGTGCACCAAACAAATGCCCAGTTGTTAGGAAGTTACTCCTTTGATTGGAACATTGTGGGTTCAAATCCCAGAACTGCTAGTGACACCACTGAGGTTCCCTTGAGTAAGGTACCGTCCCCACACACTGCTTCCCCGGGTGCTGTGTTCCTGGCTGCCCCTTCTTCACTTGGGGCCACTTTACTTTACTTTAAAAAAAGTGTCTTTAGGTGTTTTGGTCCGGGCTCCACTGTAACTGAGTCTGAAAGTGATGGTGAACTGATTGTGAACCCCAGCAGAGCATGGAGGTCTGTTACACAGAAGCGAGCTTTAAAAAGCCTGTTTACTCGGCAGAGGCCGGCTAACACTGCCCTTTCATCCGGGCAAACAATCTTGAAGAAAAGGCTTCCCTGATACAAAAAGGATGCTGACACCAGCAGAGGTGAAGCCTTTAATGAGCACAACAGCTTCATTCATATGCTAATTTTGCGAGACCACCATTTACTGTAAGGTGTGTAACAAAACACTGTATCCTACACCAAGACTACAGCTCTCATATTGGATTGAACATTCCAAAATGTTAAAAATGTCATGATAGCCTTATTCTCTCACTTGTCATCCAAATGTGCAAAAGTGACTTATTCCCTTTTATTCATATTTGCACAACTGAAACATGATCTGCAATTCTTTTTTTTTTAATTATTAATCTTACAATTTAATATTTTGGCTATCTTGCTTTCACAGCAGCCTAATCATTCAATGCTAAGAAACTCATGGATAACAGAAGTGTGGGCTGAAAAGTTTGCACTAGTTTTATTTTTAATTACATTAACACTAGGCCACTTTCATAAGTCATTTTGCACCACTGATCCGCTGGTACAGCACACTAAATCTTAACACACAGCAATGTCAGCGCTACACTATGATTTGTTACATTAATGTTCTTGTCATTGTGATGCAGTGTTGTTTACTGTATATTTTTTATTTCTAAGATCTTTTATATTTTAATATTTCTTGTTGAATTGAATACGTTATCGGCAAATGAATTTCCCTTATCGCATCAAATGCAAGCAGTTGAAAATTTTGGCATAATTAATATTACACTAATCGTACTTACAGAACTTTCAGAACTGTAGAAGATCTGGGATCTCATAAAAATTAACGTTACTTTAAAAAATTAAAAATGCTTTATTCATTTTGCTGCTGCAACATAACAGAAGAAAAACAATCCAAAGCCACCCAGCTGATCCTATAAGCACTCTTTAACTAATAACATATCAGATCAATGCAAATAACTGCATTGTTGCTTGCAAACATTCAAATTTAATTATACTTACTACTAATCACTAACTAATTATGCCAGAATTTCGGCTTTTTCAGGAAAATATGATGCTTCAGGGGTTATTTTCCTGATATAAACACCGAGTGAATGAGTAAGTTAGCTAGATTTGCTGCTAGCTATCAGAGCTAACTAGCAACTAGCACGGCATAACGTTGCAAGCCTATTCACCAACAAGTTTGTCCTTAATTTAATAGTTCATACGAAAAGTTTTCATTTTCCAAATTTACACACACTATGTACGACCTCTAAAAAAACTAAAAGTAAACTCTAAAATTTCCGTGACGCTAGCCAAATATTTTTAGCTATCAGGATGCTAACAGCATAAACAACTGAGTTAAGCTAGTGTGAAGTTGAATAAAGTAAACAAATGTCAGTTAAGTATGTATCAGTAATATCTTGACGACTGAAAAAGTCTTAATAAACAAGCCTGCTTCGAAGTGGCTTAGCTTAAGCCGGTTTGAATGTAAACTACGAAGTCAATTAGCATGCTAAGTTAGCTGCTAACTCTGTAGCTGGCTAGTTTTTGTGATGGGAGACCATGTCAGGAGGAAACAACACGCTTGTTGTGCTTTTTACACCGTTTAGCTGTGATAAAAACACACCAGAGACACGCACGGAGGTCCAGGGATGGAAGAAGAGAGTGTGTTAAAGGAGACCTCAGGGCCTGTCAGGGAGGAGAGCCCCCTCTCTCTCACCTCTTTGGGTACGAGCTGGGTTTCCTCGCTGGGCACCATTTCCATCAGGGCGACAGCTACACGGACATCCACCCGGGCTCTGGCCTCAACAGCAGCTCTCTGCAGCAGGCTGGGGCATTATCTGAGTTCCAGCAACAAATCCAGACAGCTGTCGAGGCCAAAAAGACCTGCTGAAAACTTGTAATGGAAAGTGATGGAGGATTCTCTCTCCGAGCTGCAGAAATACACTCACTAATCAATGGAGAGAAATGGCCGTCACACAGTGTCGCGATATTTCAGCTGAAACCACGCGTCACTTCCCAAACACTCTGCGTCATCACTTTAACATGATGATGATGATGATGATGGCGATGATGGTGAAGGTAATGATGGTGATGGTGGTGATGGTTATGATGATGGTGGTGATGGTGATTATGGTGATAGTGATGATGGTAATGATGGTGATGATGATGATGATGGTGCTGATAATAATGATGGTGATTATGGTAATGATGGTGAAGATGATGATGATGATGATTGTGGCGGTAATGATGGCAGTGATGGTGATGATGGTGATGGTTATGATGATGGTGGTGATGGTGCTTATGGTGATAGTGATGATGGTAATGATGGTGATGATGATGATGGTGATGGCAATGCTGATGGTGGCGATGGTTATGATGATTGTGGTGATGGTGATTATGGTGATAGTGATGATGGTAATGATGGTGATGATGGTGATGATAATAATGGTGGTGATTATGGTAATGATGGTGAAGATGATGATGATGATGGTAATGATGGTGGTGATGATGGTAATGATGATTGTGGCGGTAATGATGGCAATGATGGTGATGGTTATGATGATGGTGGCGATGGTGATTATGGTGATAGTGATTATGGTAATGATGGTGGAGATGATGATGATGATGATGGTAATGATGGTGGTGATGGTGGTGATGATGGTAATGACGATTGTGACAGTAATGATGGCAATGATGGTGATGGTCGTGATTATGGTGATGGTGATGGTGGTGATGGTTATGATGATGGTGATTATGGTGATAGTGATGATGGTAATGATGGTGGAGATGATAATGATGGTGATGACAATGCTGATGGTGATGATAATGATGGTGGTGATTATGGTAATGATGGTGGAGATGATAATGATGGTGGTGATGATGGTAATGATGATTGTGACGGTAATGATGGCAATGATGGTGATGATCGTGATTATGGTGATGGTGATGGTGGTGATGGTAATGATGATGATGATGGTGAGGATGATAATGATGGTGGTGATGATAGTGGAGATGATGATAATGATGATGATGATGGTAATGATGGTAATGATGATTGTGATGTAATGATGGCAATGATGGTGAATATGGTGATGGTGGTGATGGTTATGATGATGATGGTGATGGTGGTGATGGTGATGGTGATGATGCCGATGACGATGATGATGGTAATTATGGTGTTGATGTTGATGAGGGTAATGATGATGGTAGTGGTGCTGATGATGATGATGGTGATGATGGTAATGATGGTGGTAAATATGATGATGATGGTAGTGGTGATGATGGTAGTGATGGTGTTGATGATGGTAATGATGGTGGTGGTGATGATGGTAATGATGGTGGTGATGGTTATGATGGTGATTGTGATGACAATGATGATGTAATTATGGTGTTGATGATGGTAATGATGGTGGTGGTGAGGATGATGATGATGATGGTGATGCCGATGATATGATGATGGTAATGATGGTGGTGATTATGGTGGTAATGATGATGGTGATGATGATAGTGATGATGGTGATGGTGATGATGATGATGGTGTGATGATGGTGATGATTATGGTGATGATGATGATGATTGTGGTGATGAGGACGAAGATGATGATGATGGTGATGATGATGATGATATGTGTGTGTGTGTGTACGTTTAAACGCATGTATATACTAATAATTGTTCTCTGAAACCACCGCACTAACGCGGAAACTGCAGATATCCTCTGCATTTTTGTTTTACTTTTGTGATGTCCAGGCCTCATCCACCACGCCGCTTCGCCAGTGCTTAGCAACCCAGCCATATCTACATTTTCACACATTTAAATTATTAAGAAAAATATAATTGACTAATTTTGTAACATAAATATTCCCCTAAATTCAGCCATATTTCCATATAAAAATAACTATACATTTTTTGGTCCTGTGGAGAGAAACACAAAGAAAGCAAGTCTTGGGATGGTGAAATACTGCTGTACTCAGACGCCGGGATTTGAAAGTAGCCAATCCAAGAACGTTATTTATATCCAGTATATCTAGAATTTCCCCCGTGGAGCATCTCGAGTGCTCTCGTGTTTTTCGTTCTTCTTAAAGCCCTGTATTTTTATTACAGCACATTATATGAATTTATTACTGTATTTACCTGCTTATACCAAAGAAACCAAAGAAAACGCGCTGCATGAATTACAGTGTTTTGGGAGCATATTTGGGGGCATATTTAGGGTTTACACTATAAAAATAGGCATTTTTGACCACAACACAACACCACGGTTTTTCACATACGCGGGTGCTCCTGGAACATAACCCCTGCAAAAAGCGGGCGTTTACTGTACATATATATATATATATATATATAATCAATATTACATTGTGTTAAAACTCAGAAGACACACGTATGTTCTTTGGTCATTTTTAATAGTAAATAAAAATTGCATTGTAGACATCATGACCCCTGGTTCCTATCACCACCATTGTAAAGAAATACGATTTTCTGTGCAATGCAGCGCAACCCAGTATTTTCTGTGCAATGCAGCGCAACCCAGTATTTTCTGTGCAATGCAGTATGCAAATCACATCAAAACAATCCGAATGTTTTATTTACATGTCGATGGTTGAAATCTGCAGATTTTATTTTAAATCCATGGAATTCTTCTTAAACTCAAGTTACATCACTCATTTGGTCTCTATCAGGCCCTGATATCACATTTCCAGACATTAACCGTCAGTGTCAGCTTTCCTACAGCCACATAGAGTGCATGTTTGACGAGCATTAAGGAATGAGGTATTCACAGATGTATTTGTGTTGTGTGCGGCAGACCTCATCGTGCCATTTGCCCTGTGAGGAGAGGGACAGAAGGGCGCAGCTCTCTCGTTTGCCTCCGGTCGGTTCCTTCTTGGCTCGATCCCAGTTAAAGTAAGTGATGGGGACACTGTTGACGTCAACGTAATGGCCCTCCTTCACTATGTCGGTCACACCTATCCAGAACTCTTTGGAGTCTGGGGAGCTGTATTTGACATAGTCTCTTATATCGTTGTTCTCCCTCAGGTTTCGTGGCGTAGCCAGAGTCCCACCCTGGGCGATACAGTCCTCGTTGGCCTCATGATAGTGCTTGGGCTCTTCGACAGCCAGGTAACACTTCTTGAAGACTTTGATCCCTCGAAGACAAACTGAAAAGTTTGAGTTTCACACAGAAAGAAAGGTATTTTAATTTCAGTTTCATGTTCAGTTACTTAATAAGTACTTTACTTAAACAGCAGTTAAATCTATGAAGAAAACCAGAGGCCTGTTGTTAGGAACAGGAATTCCAGTTTGTTCAAAATGTCTGAATAATTCAGTTGTTGAGATGTAAATAAGGTGGTTCAGAGTGGTTTGATGTGAACTGGTTCATTGTAACTTGATGACTTTGATACTTGATGACTCCATTTATTTACAGTGGTGGTGAACTAGGAGTCACATTGTCTAGCTTGCAAATATGGCCATTTTATTTCATATCGAAGACCAGTAGTGAACCTACATGTATTTTAATGTGTTTTCTATGTTTACAATGGTATAATTGTGGTATAATAATTCATTAATGAACCTATGAATACATTTTAGGATGAAATCTTTTCTCAAAACTATTGTTAAACAATGTCTTGGGCACTATGGGGCACATTCATTGTCATTTCATATGAAAACATAAACTCTTTGGATCTTTGGTTCCTATCACCACCACTGCTAACAGTCACTCTGAATGACTTTATTTACCCAGTAACGTATTATTAACACATTATAACATCGATAGAATTCCTCTTAAAAGCCCTTTGAGGCTCAATGAATTCAGGCAAAATTTCATTTGTCCCCTAATGTAATCGATCAGCCCAGATATGTTTAATGCCTAAAGTTTGCTCCTTTTGTTTAACATTGAAGCTACAAGGCTGATGTAGTTAATAATGGAGCCACCAAAACACTGTTTTATTATTTTAGCTATATCAGGACTATGCAATATTCAAGACCCACAAACCTAAAGAGTTATCAGATTTTATCATTGTAGTCCCCTTACAGTCACGTGTGAACACAGCACAGCACACAGTGTGAACAATGTCAAATTATTTCTCTGTATTTAACCCATTCACCAAGTGAAGCAGGGGGCTGCCACCAATGAGGGGCACCCAGAGAACAGTGTGTGGGGACAGTGTCTTACTCAAGGGAACCTCAGTGATGACACTAGCATTGTTGGGATTCGAACCCACAACCTTCTGATTGCAGGGGCAACTCCCCAACCACGTTAAGAAGCATTTGTAGAGCACATGTCTTCCAGTGGAAAACACAGGGCCATTCAAAGTGTAACAGCCTGCACAGAAGCCCACTGTATGAGTGTAAATCAAACCCAGCGGTCTTCTGGTTCCTGTAAGGCCACAGGTTTAGATTCATGACTGCATCTACAGTAAGAAATGGGCCTATAGGTCTGTGGAATAGGAGAGTTATGCTGCCCTCTGCTGGAGGACAGAAACACAGGTTTGAACAAATAAGTAGTATTTATTCACACCTTTTACACTTTAATACCGGTAAATGACCTCAGTAGGATATATAGGTTGGCAATACCAACAAAAACAGTAACAGTAAAATAATCTCAGTAGGATATAATGTTTGAAAGAAAATAAGGGACCCTGTGCGATATGTGAAACATATGGTATCCCAATCATTTTTATGATACACAATATGTCACAGTATGTTTTTTTTCTGACACCTTAAAAAACAAATAATAAAACACTAAAAGAGTCATTAGAGCCGTTAAAAATACTATCAAGAGCTATGAGTTTTTATTTAACATTTCACACACTGCTCTGAACTAAATCCAGTTAAACTTGGCCAGTTATGCTGTTTTATTGTGAAACATCCTTTAAGAAAAGTATACTGAGGCATATTGTGGTGTAATGTATTCGTGTAATGACAAACACTGTCAAACATTGTGAAACAGATGCCATGCAAAATAAAGAAATAAATAAATGAAACCTTAAGCTTCAGACCTGTTTGCAATGCCTGCATCTCTTTCAAGGAGTTCACCTCCTGCCATAGTTTCTCAATTTGTGTCCTCATGTCATCATCTTCTGCTGCTGCGTCTCATTCGAAGAAGTGGTTTGGAAAGAAAGAGAATCGTCATGATTATTGCGATAAAATGAAGGTGTTTATTGATCACTTTTCATTACCCATTACTCATATATGGTATATTAAAGCCATACTCTGGTGATTTTTAACCTAATCTCACTGTGCCACACCTGGTTGATTACAATAGAAAATAATTTCAATATGTTTGATTATATGTTTGATTAAAAAAAAAACAACTGCCCAATGGCTTCTATTATAAATGCATTTGAAGTACAAATACATTTTTTCCTCCTAATGCCTATATTGTCACTGCTAGGACAAAACTTGCGTCTTGTATCAACAATTTTATCACCGTATTTTCATTAAATTAAATAAATAATTTGATTTAAAATTACAATTCAAGGCCAAGAATTTAAGATCCAGTTAAAAAACTTAAAGATGTTTTTTTCTTCTCATGCAAAGTTACTATTTTAGAGATACATAAGTAGGTAAGTTTTCTAGGATTATTTGAGTTAATAATTTGAGTGTCTGTTCTTATCTTGTTACAGCGTTACCTCTCTGTCGAGACGGGACTGCTTTTCTGGTGCGGGGCGGACGGCCCAGTCCGAGGTGGAGCAGGGTGCAGCCGAGCAGAAGGAGAAGAAGAAGGCGAGGGAAAGTCATGGCTGAAGTGCTGAGCGGCCAGCACACGTTCATGTCAGTGGCAGAAGCCCCTGACAGCCCAGCAGCCTTGCCTGCACACACTCAGCCTGTTTGCTGGAGGTGTGGAGTCTGTGTGCTCCGGGTTTGAGGACTGGAATACCAAGGGTTCACTCGACAACAACCGCTCCCCTGTTTCCACCCATTCATAAATATTTACCTGGCCCAGCATGCAGCTCCTTTAGTAGTTTTCCCATTCATTAAAGGACAAGCCAGAAATTCAGGGGCTGGCTCGGTGTCGTAGTCTGTACCAAATCAAACATGTTTTCTACCTTTCTATGACTTATTTATCCAGAGTTATGTGAGGAACCTGCATGAACCAGATAGAGAATCAGAAAATAGAAACACAGGAGAAGGCAAAGGGATAAATTCAGCTACTGGCTCGGTGTCGTAGTACATTCTGTACTAAATCAAATATGTTTTCTGCCTTCGTAAGACTTTTTTGTCCAGGGTTATGTGAGTAACCTGCATGAACTAGTCATAGAATCAGAAAAAATAGAAACACAGGAGAAGGCAAAGTGATAAATACTGCATATGCAACAGTGAAAACAGGCCCTGTTGATATTTCAAGAATAAAAACACTAGAGCGAGTGAGTAGTTTGTAACTGTATTCGCATTATCAGAAGTGCACTCAGCCAGATCCACTGCTTTACTATAAATGATTCATGGATCATGGTTGACTGAGCCAAGGCCATGATCTGATGTCTATTTATCATGTATCTTCAGAATGAAACCTCCACTCACTGCTCACACACTCCACTATTCGGTGGAGTGACAGCAGGCCATGAGTCTTTCAAAAAATCTACTCTGCATTTTCCTTTAAAACATGCAGCAGTACAAAATGGGAGGTCAGCACATAGGATCACATTTTAAAATCTTGAAATACACAGTTTTATATTTATCTAGTGGCCAAACTGTGTCTTTTCACATCCATTAAATGTTTCTGAAAATAAAAGACTTTGACTGCAATCATATCTGCATGCCTGTCACATAAGAGGTGGACGATATGATATATCGTGATAAATTACGACACAATATGCTTCTCTGAGTAGAACTGGGTATTGTTCACACTTTTTGATACCAAGATCTAGACTTTGATACAGAAATAATATGATAGTTTTCCTTTATTTGCTTTAACATTATAAACCTGAGGTCAGTGTGGCTTAAAAAAGACATAGATGGCTGATATTGACACTATTAGCATGTCATTAATTTCCATTTTTAAACTCTTCCTACACAAGTTTAAGCTTTTTACCACAAACCATCAGACTCCTCAACACACTGCCTGCACCCCCACCCCAATTCAGTGACTAGCTCGGTGTCGTAGTACATTCTGTACTAAATCAAATATGTTTTCTGCCTTCGTATGACTGTTTTGTCCCGGGTTATGTGAGTAACCTGCATGAACTAGTCATAGAATCAGAAAAAACACAGGAGAAGGCAAAGTGATAAATACTGCAATGCAACAGTGAAAACAGACCCCGTTGATATTTCAAGAATAAAAACACTGGAGCGAATGACTAATAAATGTAGAAAATAATAAAAACAAAGAAAAAACACTGAATGAGAAAGTGTGTCCAAACTTTTGACTGGTTTTAGTTTCGGAAGAAGTGTGCCTTCTGGCTCTCTGACAGATTTATGAATTTGACTGAATTTCAGTTTTTCTCCTTTTCCTTCTACATCTAGGTTCAAATGAGTGTACCTTTTTAAGGTGGCAGCACTGTTTTGCTGTTGCATTTTGCTCATTTCAGCAAGTCACCTCTGAACAACTAAGTTATACTCCACATCTCATGTCATGAACAAAAAGTATAGCAATATTTTATTTTTCTCATATTGCCCAGTCCTAAAGGCATTACACCTTGCTTCCTTGATAGCCGCTTTAAGAATCCGACTCTGTAATCAGATTATGGAAATAAACTCATGTAAACCACATAAAGCCCTTGTATTTGTGTGCAGAGGGAATGTTAATAGGCAGCCGTGCTGCAGGCCGCTCGGAAGCCAACACTGCACGTTTGCGTCGGGCTGGAGTCGGGGAGGTTGGTGATACGGTGAGGAAGTCCAGTTCAGTGCTCTGTGTTCAGACGGGACTATTTTTAGGCCGTGATGCTTCGAGACAGATGAAGGGAGGGGCGTAAAGAGTGTAAAAAACGGGAAGAAAAAAAAAACAGTTCCCATGGATCGTCTCATATGCCTCTTGTTTTTCTTCGAGATGCACGAAGCATAGACTATAAGCCCCTTAAATCCCCTGAAGGACTTTTTAAAGGAATACTCCAGCTTTTTTCAACCTAATCTCTACGTACTGCCTTGCAGAGCACAGTCAGTTATGGCGGACAATAATTTTGACACGTTACACGTAACAGAAGCCAATGAGAAGATGCTTCATGGCTTCTAATATATACATGTTTTTATTTGGTTTTCTCTTCTTTTCTAAGTACAGAGAAGTTCGTGTGCTGATACAAACTATGCTACAGATGCAGCAGATAGAGATTAGGTTGGAAAAGGCTTGAGTTTTCTTTCTATATGAAACACGCTGACTTCAAAAACACTTTTTTTTGCATCTCCAAGGAGTTCACCTCCTGCCGTAGTTTAGTCATTTGTGACCTCATGTCATCATCCTCTGCTATTGATCTACCAGACTGATCTATTAATCTATCCATCCGATCTATTGATCTACCTGCTTCTCCTCATAATTACTCATATATGGGTCGTTAGAGGGATAATGATGTTTTTCAACCTAATCTCTATGTACCTCATATGTAGGATGTGGTTCATTGCTATTGAAAATCATTGCAGTGTGTTTGATTATGCTAAGTAAAAGAACTCCAAAACAATTGCACATAGGCTTCTACTATAAATGTGTTTGGAGCTCAAATATGTTTTTCTCCCTTGCCTATGTTGTCACTGTTGGGAGAAGAGACATTGACTTGATGCACTGATGTACATCGCTCTGGATAAGAGAGTCAGCTAAATGCCATAAATGTAAATGTATTTAAAGTTGCCTTCCTAACTCTTTCAGGACCTCTAATGATGTAGAGAGCCTCATTTACATGGAATGAATGATTGGCACATTGCATTAAGCATTCATATCATGAAAACGACAAAAAAAAAAACACATTCAGGCCTCAAAAGGCCGCTTGACTTGTCCTGTGATATTGTAGGGAGCCCGAAGAAAAGGTCAAACATGTTCCATATCGTACTCGTATTTTTGGTTATTTTCATTGAAAGGCTGGGAAAAGGCCACTGTCTGATATTTCTGAAGATTGAAAAGGTTTCCGTTTATAACAGATGATCTGGTCTTCTCTCAGCGCGGCCGTGGGGCTTATTTGGAGAGGGAGAAAAATCTGTTTTGACTCTACAATTTCTCAATCATGGCTTCAATCAAACATCCTATTTCGCAGCATTGTTAAAGATCAGATAAGAGATCCATGAAATGAGATTCGGCCCTCGGACTCGGCACCTAAAGCCAAACCAGGAACACAAGAGCAAGAACCACACATGCAGCAGAATGCTCTGCAGAATTTGTTTTATTGTAATAGAACTGAATTTCTATGCACAACATAGCAAAAGCACTGATCACCAGCCACTACACCTAAACAATATACACTTATTTGCCTGTGACTACTTTTGACCTACTTACTAAGCATGGTGTTGACTTTTTAAGGCAAGGTGATGACATTTTAGGATCATCTACACTCAACAAACATAAAAAGACTGCCTTTATAGTCTCATACAGGACTGCAAAAGTCTTGGGCACCTATGTAAGTAGTTTAAAACCTTTTATCTCAACGCTGAGGGTCTTTCTGCAGGAAGAACACAGGTTAACATTAGAATAAATGCAAACAAACTAGAAGCCCGAGATGTTTTTGGTTTCTAAAAAGTAGTTGATATTTTGCAAGCAGTTTAGAAGTACACAGGTTTGGTTCCAGATGTCTCCAGTCGGTGTGTGGCTCTGTGAAATTCCATCAATACAACTGATTTAATCTAATAAAGTGTGGATCGAGCCAAACCAGGTATTTGATTTACTGGGCTTCCAGGAAGATAGGTCTGGAAATGGTTAAGCAAACATACATAAATGACTATTGTATTAATGTCGTTTGTATTTATTCTATTTTTATATATTTATAACAATTTCTTAGGTGCCTAAGACTTTTGCATATTTTAGTTTTTCCTCTGTATCCTAAATAGCACTCTGAAAGATGGCAGTGAGCTTTACCGAGTGTGGCATGTTGCTGAAATATTGGAGCAAAGTCTGTTTAATGGTATTACTAACAAGTTCTAGTTCCTATTCATAAATATCCTCAACAGAGAAGCCAAAGAAGTTTGCTATCAGATTAAGCGTGTACTGATAGTTGTAGTAAGCCATGATCTTGCATTCTCAAACAAGGAACAGCATAGTATGGTACAGGCGCGAGAGCTCAGCAGGGTTCGTATGTATGATCTGGAGGGGCGATGTGTGTATCAGGTGTGTATCTTGTTGGCTAGTTCATCAGAAACACCATGTAGGTGCACTTTGTAGGTTTACAGTTACTGACTGTTGCCCGCGGCACAATTTACTTTACCCCCCTCCATCAATGGAAAGTGACCACCATTGCACCACCACTCCCCAGAAATGACACAATATGAACAAAAGTATTGGGACTAGGCCCCTTACTTCCAGTGATGGACAATCTTAATGCTTCACATTTTGGACAACACCATGCTTCCAACTTTGTGGACACAGTTTGGGAGTGAACATGGCTGGAGGAGTTCAGTGTGGAAGAACTTGACTGACCTCAACCCCATCCAGCACCTTTGGGATGAACTGGAACAGAGACTGCGAGCCAGGCCTTCTTGTCCAGCATCAGTGACTGACCTCATAAATGCTCTACAGAATTAATGGACACACAGAATTCCTCACAGAAATCTTGTGGAAAGCCTTCAAAGAAGAATGGAAGCTGTTGTAGCTGAAAATGGGTGACCAACTCCACATTACAGTCTATGTATTTGAATGCAATGTCATTAAAGTCCTTGTTGGTGTAATGGTCAGGTGTCCCTATACTTTTGTCCATATGGTGTACTCTAACATGATCAGTGCCCTTATTACCCTTTGTGTTTTTAATTTCAGCCCTTCAGTTCTTGTAAATGTCCATCTTTCATTTGTCACCTCTCATTTATAAATGATGGCACACTTGTCCCATTCTCATCTAGTGCTTCACCTCAAGAGTAGAGGTGTGATTTTGGCATTAGTGGGCACACAAAAGTGGTCTGTAGTCCAACAGACTCATAAAGGAAGTCTTTTTTCTGTGAGAGTTTAGATTCTGTTAAACAACATTAAAGTGTAGTCTCCTGTGCTTTGTGAAAGAACATCTAAATGAGCAAATGTTCAAACAGAAAAAAAGGCTGTTCAGGGATTGAACACTCAAAACACACATAGAAGAACCACTGTTGTACAGTACATAGCTAGATGTTGTACATCATCAGCGTGATGTTTGTCACAATACTGAATTTTATTCCTAACATAGTCCTCTTTCGACTTCACCTGTGACCCTGATTCTCTACCAGCCCCCTCCTCTGTCTAAACTACTGCAGGGTTGGCTTGTTTCTGTCATCTGACAAAGTAACACATTGATGCATTCTGTATGAACAGTGAGCAAAAACGTACCTTAGTTGAGCATTACTATTACTGTTCTCCACACACTATCAAGATTATGTATAATGTGTGTGTGTGTGTTTGTGTGTAATAAGATACAGTATATAGAATATATATATATATATATCCTGACCCATCCTGACCCAAATTTGCCAACCATGCACACACTAACGTTTAGGGTTACCATGCATCCCGAATTAAAAAAATAAGAAGCTCTGTCTCTTACTGAATTAGTATGAGATGTGATTTGGAACTGAAACATGGTTAGCCAACAGAAGTGACCTGTAGTGGGTGTCTGAAGGATCTGTTCTAGAGATTGCAGGGGGTGCGTACAATTTATGTATAGGCCTAGGTGCTGATACATCTCTGAAAGTTTATCTTTATTCCTTATGTAAGGTGTGTATATGTGTGTGTGTGTGTGTATGAGTACAAGAAAAAAAAAAACCTACAACTATGGTTTATTTTTTGCGCATAAAAGTTTGTAATTAATCACTTCATTCTTTTTGTGCGTCTATGCGGGTAGGAGTTGGGGTTGGGGGACCTGGCTTGTCTTGGACACAGGCAAGGGGGCTTCAAGGAAAAAAGTTTGGGAACCACTGATGTAGAGCATCTCAGATGTTTTCTTCAGTTGCACTCTCCTCCCAGTGCTCTTTGATGACCGATGCTCCACCTGATCTGCAGTGGAGTGTATGTCATAATGAAGATTGCCATAATACGTTAAATAAAAAAAGGTCACATGGCAGATCTGGCAGAGCAACGCCACAGAGATGCCCACCATCATCACCACAGAGGCCCAGTGTTCTGTGATGGAATGTTACATAGCGCCCTAATATGGTTAGAAGGTGTGCGAGTCAGTTTATCAGTCATGATCTAAAAAGTTGGACTACAAAAGCCTGACTTGCTACAAACACTCTTGGAGTTCACTGGTAATGTATTTGTCTCTGTTTTTTGATGGTATTAGATAAGAACACTTTGCTATGGATCCCAGCTGGTTGGTGGAGTCATGTCCCAAAAGACTGGCGACTCTTCTCAACTTGGCAAGAGTCTCCTACTCTTCTCGGCTCAGCTCAGTCACTGTCGGACGGTACTGCGGCTGTTTGATGACCTTTCTATGGCCGCTTACTCACAGAGCTATGGTCTTGGAGCCGCGGTAAAGTGCAAATCGTTTCTACTTTGGTCAAACAATCAGTTTGGTGACAGTTTATTTTGATAGGCCACTATAGAAGCTGCTCTTGTCTTTAACTGATATTCTACATTTGTATTCAACCCTACTTGTCTCTAACCCTAAACCTCACCCTCTGTACACTATCACCCTAATCTTAACCACACCCAAAAACCTAAAACCTCAGCTTTCTGTGATTGTGTGTAACCCTTAAAACCCATATATGGGTCCAGATGATTCCTCATGTTAGTTTATAGATATAGATCATTTGTGAAAGTTACTGTCTTAAGAGGGAATTTCATTCTTATTTAATTGTCTATGCAATTTCGTAATAATTTCAGATGCAAATAAGTAAATCAAAGCGGTTTGGTGTCAAACTAGTAAGTTGTATGAAAACTTAGCAATTTAGACTTCTTTACATAAGAAGTCTAAATTGGGTGGTGGTGGAGGCCTAGCCTAGTGTGTAGGATACTTGCCTCTGAACCAAGAGGTCATGGGCTCAAATCCTACCTTCAGCATACCACCACTGGGTTCCTGAGCAAGACCCTTAACCCCAAGCTGCTCCAGGGAGACTGTCCCCTGTAGTTAGAATAGAAGTCGCTTTGGGTAAAAGCGTCTTCTAAATGCCATAAATGTAAATGTAAATAAGAACCAGGGGTTTCGATGGAGTTGTAGGCAGGGAACGTTTTTGCTTTACAACACACTGTGTATTTCTCTCCACTGTACGAAATTGTCGAAGTTTACTTCAAAACTATAACAAATATTGTATGTGTAACCATTTTCAACTTAGCATAAGCATTAAACACTCCAGCTGTCAGGTGCCTATCACCACCAATTCTGACTAAGTTTCTCTAGAACAGAAAATTCTACATAAAACTATTCTGAATAACTTTCTTTACAGCTTAACCATTTAATTCTGCAGAATTGTATTATTATTATTATTATTATTATTATTATTATTATTATTATTATTATTATTATTATTATTACTATTATTATGAACTGAGTAATAACAAGATTGCATCATTTACAAATGCTTTTACAGGAACAGGACAAAGTCCTGCGGTGGATGTCAGTGCTGAATAACGTTGCTGACCAGCTGTATTACCCCTGTGAACACATTGCCTGGGCTGCTGATGCAGAGCTGATTAAAGTCAAGTCTGATAAGTGGTGGACACTGAGCACTGCCCTGTGGGGTCTGTCCTTACTTCTGGGCACGCTCAGGTAAAACTACAGCGCTACTGGCCAAATAGCTGCTTGTGGTTTCATTCATTAGAAATCAACATCCCCTAAAGTAAGGGTGTCAGATGTGTTTGGAGGTGGTGTTTCTACTGCATTCATTATTAAAAATATATATGAATAATATCATTTAAGGTATGTACTCAATTTTTGGACATAATTATATTTTCTTGTATTGGTTGTATACATTTACTGTGTAAACAGTCGCTCCAGCCACATTTGTGTATTTGAAATTCCATGGTTCATTGAATTATTATTCTCTTAACCGGCTTTCAGATCTCTCCGAATAATCCTGAAATTAAGGAGAAAGGCACAGAAAAACAGAAGGACACTTGATGACAGGTGAGTCGCTTTTTGAATGGGTACTTTGCTGAATTACTCACTCAGTGGATGTCAGTTGTGACTGAGGTCTGGTTGTATATTTCAGGGATGATGATGTTGCTGTCGCTGCTGACATTAAGAACCAGATCTGCACAGAGGTTCTGAATGTTCTTAGCAGCCTAGCAGATCTGAGCAATGCTGTTCACTGGATGCCACCTGGATTTCTGTGGGCTGGTCGTTTTCCCCACTGGCTAGTTGGACTTATGGGGACTTTTTCATCTCTGGTTGGAGTTCTGCAGATGTGTTCCAGTGAGGAAAGTGCCAGTGTTTGAGATCATGGATTGTGTGTATCTAAATTTGTTGTCTTTGCTTTGCAGCGAAGCTCCATAGGTCTTCATTCACTTTCAGCTTTTACTGCAACTGAAAGTTGTACCGTCAGCAGAAGTGATGTAAGTGCTCTTCTGGGCATGATCAGCAGGATTGAAGATTTCAAGGCTTGGAAAAAATAGCATTCATGCAGAGCAGGCAACATAAAGAGCATTTTGATCTGACCATGAATTAGTTTAGTTTAAAAACTAAAAAACAAAACTTTAAAACTAAAGAAGTCAATTTCCAGTGGTTCAGGGGGAATTCTTTGAATTACATTTTCCAGTAAACCATTCATTCAACTGGTAATTTTGTAAACCCTGGTAACTTTTAGCGATTGAGTACAGGATCAAATCAACGGTGTTATGAGCACGTTGCCTTCCTTTCCATAATAAACGGATGCAAGGACCAACAATCTGTAGTACAGTTCTATACCAATAGTGTGTGATTATATTTGCACTGCATTTGGCACACACAGTACATTTCATTTGCTTTGGAAATCCTGAACTGTAGTTTTAATGTGAAATCAACGTCATTGTTTTTTTTTTATAAATATGTGACTGTTGCCTCATTTATGAATGAGTACAATAATTCTTGACACCATCCGCATTGGTGGGTTCAGGCACTAATCCTATTCTTAAGTGACCTACACTGGTCTACACTAATTGTCTGTTTATAATTTGTTTAATCATGAATAGCTCATTTACAGTAGCATGGCTGACCCAGCAAACAAGAGTTTTGTGTGATTTTTGTTGATAATTTGTTTACGACAAATTGTGAAATAAATTATTTTTTAATGACTTTGTGAGCATTATTGTTTTTTGCAGGCATTATTATTTTTTAAGACTTTATTATTATTTTATTTTATTATTTTTTGCCGATGTTATTAATTATAAAGGAGTGTTCAGATTCAGGTTGCATGTACCTGCATGTTGCCTTTACAAAAATGCATTACCTTTAGGTCCCTCAAAATAGTAGCAATAATAGGTGCTGTAGTATAACAATAGGTGGTTTGAAGATATTTGTTGTTTTAGAATAAATATTATGTGATCATTGACTTTTACATTGTTTTTTGGTTTATGGGTTCAGTGACTATTAATTTATCTACACTGGTCTACACTAACTGTTTATCATTTGTTTATTCATGTATAGCGCATTTACAACAGCATGGTTGACCTAGCAAAAACAAGTTTTGTTAAAAATGTACATTTGATTACTACAAATTATTGGGGGGGGTATAATAGATTCGATTAATAATTCTTTTTTTTAAGCCTTTATTTATATTTAATTATTTTTGCAGGCCTTTAATTATTTTTGCATTATTTATGAAGGAGTGTTCATAAAAACAAAAAAATTCATTACCTTTAGGTCCCCCAAAATAGTAGCAGTGATAAGTCTAATAAGTATGACAACAGATGGTTCAGAGGGAAGCTCATTCTATCTCTGTATATGCTGCTGCAGTGTTTGTTTGCTTTGGAGTTTTTTTATTTGTTTTTGTTTGTTTTTTCTTTTTTTGCTCGAGTGCAGAAGCTCCAGAACTTGGAGATCAAATTTGCAATCGATTAGTCGCGACTGAACTCCCGACGCATGCGCGTTAAGGCTCATGGGAGCGTACTGCGTTGAGAAATGGAGCAGAACTCTGCTTAAGAGTTTTTGTTTATTTAAATTAATGTCTTAAATTGTGAGGTCCCTGTCAACTCGGGGTTTGTTATTAGGTTTTATCAGAAACCGAATATATGCAGACAGGAAACTTTAAAAGGCGCCTGGAGACGAAACCACGACAACTTTCTCTGACCGGTTGAAAGTTCAGCTCCTTTGGTAAAGAAGGTAAATAAGGCGAAGTGTTCACTCTGATTTCCTTCAGGATTTCTTTTCTTCAACTGAGTTTTCACAATTTTAAGTTGTTAATGGCTTATTCTGCTCAGAATGTTGCCTTTTTCTCAGGAACGTTTTCAGAAAACTCAAACTTGCCCTGTGATAAGAGATAAGCTAACCTTTTTATCAGTCCCACAGGTGGGAAATTTGCATTGTTGCAAAGTGAAAAGAATAAAATATATAAGAGAAGAAAGTAAGAGCAGTATTACCAACACATCATATAAAAAAGCACACTATACAAATAATACAACAACGTATAGAAGTTTGTGTATGTAAAAAAATAACAAAATATGTATGTACAAAAATATGTAATAATAATGAGGGGTAAGATAGTGGAATTCACTTTGGTCCATAATATCCGCCACAGGCTGTGTAATTAGGAAAGGGTGAAGGAGGTCCTGTCCTGGTTCATGGTTCAGACTCTATAGAAAAAAATGATAAATGGAAGACAGCTGAGAACCACATCATTTGGAAACACATCATAAGTGGCCACTTATAGTCACAACACAGCACAGCACAACAATGTGAACAATGTGAAATTCTTTCTCTGCATTTAACACATTCACCAAGTGAAGCAGTGGGCAGCCACTGACACGGCACCCAGGGAGTAGTGTGTGGTTATGGTACCTTGCTCGAGGGTACTTCAGTGGTGCCACTGGCAGTCCTGGGATTCAAACCGCAACCTTCTGATCGCAGGGGCAACTCCCTAACAATTAAGACACCATCTGTGCCACAAACTACAGGTTCTACAGAGTTTTTTAACTCTGATCACTGAATGCAGAGTCCAGAATGCTGACCATTACACCATGGGGCCAACATCTCGGCAATGTAAATTTAGACAATCAGTAATTGCAATGTTATGTTAATCCCAATACACTTAGAAACTTACACAAAAATACGCAAAGCAAGCTCCATAAAGACATGGTTGGATGAGTTCAGTGTGGAAGAACTTGACTGGACCGCACCAAGCCCTGACCTCAACCCCATCCAACACCTTTGGGATGAACTGGAACGGAGATTGTGAGCCAGACCTTCTCGTCCATCAGTGCCTGACCTCATAAATGCTCTACAGAATGAATGGGCACAAATTCCCCACAAAAACTGTGTTTACATTTATTAATGGAGAATTTTTGTTCAGATGCTTAGACTGCAGAGACATATACTCTTTTTATGCGGAACCCCCTTTTTCAATGGAGACTTCTCTGTTGTTGTGAAGTGTATTTATAAGTTTGTCGTAACTTTATCTTTTATAGGTCCAGGGACCTTTGGGAGGAAATGAGTGGCTTATGGTCTTAAAGGTGACAGAGTGCAATTTTGGCTTTGGCTTTCTTCTCAATCACACCTTATTAGCCTGGAATGGAGCAGCTGGCAGATACTGTCAGTAGTGCATCACTTGAGGATGAGCTCCTGGAGCATGCAACACCCCCACCTGAAAGAACAGCTACAGATGGAGTAACTGCAATAACCAATACATCAGCTATGGTAACAGAGAAGATCAAAGGTGTTCCCACTGATTCTGCAGTGGAAGAAAGTGACCATCATGCATCCACAGGGGCTGAAAACCTTAAAAGCTCTCAGCTGGAGGATCTGGATTCCTTCAACCTAATAGAACCCCCTCCGCTGGACTGGAGATCGGACTCTTCTAGTGAATGCTCACTTCGAGATGTTGATGAACCTGGATCCTTTCATACAGACTCAATGGAAGCACCTACAGAAGAACTTAGTGACTATGGGTGTCAAGATCTTACAAATCAGGAGGTCGAAATGACTCAGCCAAACACTGGTGAAATATTGGAAATGAATATACAGGATAAAAGGGAGGCGAAACCAGAAGAGCATCAGAGTAGGAAACAGGACATGGACCATTCTCACATTCAGACTTTGCTCACCCAACTTCAGCTCTTTCACCCAACATCATCTTCTAAAGACACCACTAAAGAACCAGAAACACAGCAGTCTCCATCTACTCCTGAATCTTTAACCGACAGACACTCATCCGCATGTCTGGTGCCAGAAGTTAGTCCTTACCAGAATTGTCCTGAGGGAAGTAAAGCCTCTGGCCTTCTTTTCACAGAAAGTCATCAGAGAGATCTTTTAGCATTGTTGGAGGAACCAGCGCCTAAAGAACCTGACCTATCTTACACAGCCCAAACCCCTGACAGCCATATTGGCCACTTGTCTCAACTAATAAACCACCAGACAAGATACACTGCACAGAGTGGTGAGGCTGATGAAATGGTATGTGTTTCGTATAACCAAGATACTTGGCACAACCCCTTGGAGGATGAGTTTATGGGCTACTCTGAGGATGAGGTTTCAGAACGGTGGCTGCAGTTAAAAAGTCTGTCCTCAGATGACATGCCCTCCCAAAGTGCTGATGTGGTGGGTGATTATTCATTCTTGTGCAAGTAGTATAAGCCCCTGTAATTAAAGTCATTTTGTGAGCTTTTTATTTTTAAATTATTATTTTTCATTTAACAGGATGCCGAGGCTGAGACTCAGCCTTCTTATAAAGACGGTATGAAAACTAATAAATATTTTCACTGAAGCAATTACAGGTCTAGGTCCTTTTTGATTTAGGTGCAAAGACCTATTCAAGCTGAACATGTTTTACACGGGGAGGTACTACCATGTAAATGATTCCAGAGTAAACACTAAATATGTAATACAAAAAAAAGAGTGTTGTACATGTTGTTCATAACATTTAACTCCAGACACTTGGTGGTAGTTGGGGAAAATTGCAACGCAAATTGCAAATGCTTTATCCTGTAAATGCCTTATAGATTGCATTACAGAAGCTCCCCTTGTAAAACTTGTCCAGTGCTTATCTGACTAAGTAATAAACATTTTCTTTTTGTTAATGACAGTGCCTGGTCCTTGTGATCCTGAGGATCTTCTGGATGGAGTCATATTTGGAGCCAAATACCTTGGTTCCACACAGCTGCAGTCAGATAGGAATCCCTCTACTAATGCTCGCATGGCTCAGGCACAAGAAGCTGTGGACCGCATCAAGGTAAAGAAATATATGGTATAATGTGCATAATAAAAATGTCCTGTTTCAGTGTTTTCCAATATGTTTATTTCTCCTGTTGTGCCTCATGTTTGAAAGTAGAAGGAAAATAGTTCAACCAGCTCTTTGTCACTGGTTATGAGGTTAAAATTTACATGAATACTCCTACCTCCACTTTAAAGCATTTTGATTCTGTCTGTTGGATGCTCCAGTAATGTTATGTCTTGTAAATACCACTGCAAATGAGACATCTGTTTTTTACTTTAAAAAGTCAGTAATAATATGTTTCTCTATGTCCAAAACCAGGCACCTGAAGGAGAGTCTCAACCAATGAGTGATGTGGACCTCTTCATTTCCACTCAGAGAGTTAAGGTGTTGAGTGCAGACACACAGGTTTGTGACAGTTATTGACAATTGTTTCATCTTAATGATTTCAGTGGCCTTTTCAGCCTCCCCTGCTGGAGAAATATTAGACTACAAGATGTCTTTCAAGATTTAAATTCAAGATTCTTTGTCATATGCGTAGTTATAAAAGTACAGCTTGTAGTGAAATGGGCCCCAAAGTCGGCCCATGATCATTTGAAAAGAAATTTACGAGTGAGCAGTGAATTCCAAAGCCATGTGCATGCACTTTACATATCAAAACAGCAAATCATATTTTTTGATTCTTTATTTCATTTTTTAGTTTTAGTTTTCAGTTTTGGTCATGAATTTTTTATTCAGTCCATCACTAGTCTGCACTACCAGTTTACTACGATCTTTCTTCTGACTTTAGGAGGCTATGATGGACCACCCTCTGCAGATGATCTCCTATATAGCTGACATCGGGAGCATTTTGGTCTTAATGGCACGCAGGAAGCCAGCTGTTCGTAAATCTACAGATGCAGCTGCTGGTACCTCAGCACTACCCAAGAAATGCTGGATGATCTGCCATGTGTTCTCATCTGAAGATGTGAGTTTTACAATACTCTTTTCTAAGCAGTGAAGGAAATTTTACCTTTGAATTAGAGCAACAATCCTGTATATAGAAACCATTATTCTAAACAGCACACCTTGTAAAACCCAATTCCACACTCTGATACATTTATATTCGTGTCTGCTGCAGGCACAGGTTATAGCTCAGGCAATTGGGCAGGCTTTTGGAGTTGCTTATCAGCAGTTCTTGCAAGTAAATGGAATTAAAGCGGGTGAGCTACGCCCAGGAGAGTACAGTGACTACCTCTGCACGCAGGATCAGTATAACGGAGATCTCGTCCACTTCTCACGATCTGAAAACATCAGAGAGGTGAGGCCTACTTACTTTACATGAATAATATAAGAGTCTGATATTTCACAATTTGTTATTGAAATTGGATCTCTCAGCAAAAGAGTATGCTAAATCTAGCAGGTCACATGGCAGCATGATTTTTAAAAGAATTTTAATAAATTTGTAGAACTAATTTTATTAAACAGTTTGACCATAATTATACAATGTCTTCCCTTTTTGCTCACTTTGCTGTAAAGGTTTGCATAACAAAGCAGGTTGGAGAGATCCTGGGTGTGGCAGTGGTAGAATCTGGCTGGGGTTCCATCTTGCCCACAGTTGTGGTGGCCAACTTGCTGCACGGTGGTCCAGCAGAGCGCTCAGGAGAGCTGAGCATTGGAGACCGCATCATGTCCGTGAATGGCACCAGCCTGGTGGGCCTGCCCATCACTACCTGCCACAGTATTATCCGAGTAAGACAGCTTTCTAAACAAAGCAGTTTTCTTTTCATCCTTCTTTTTTGATCGTGACAACAAAAATCAATAGTATTTCCATGACTTTATCTGAGGCTAAATGGGAATGAAGGAGAGCATCAAGACATTATAGAACTGAAGAATTCAATTATATATTGAATAAGATTAATGTAATTAATCACATTACCTGCTAAGGGATATTACACAGGCCTACACTTCCATCCTTCACTCTCAGTCTTCATTTATAGTAGTTACTGTAAAATGTCTTAGGAACTGAATAGAAAGCCTGTAATGTATGAGGTTAAGGAGGATGTGTTTGAGTTTGTAATTCTTAGTCTATTTTACTCAACAGGACTTGAAAAACCAGTCCCAGGTGAAGCTCAGCATAGTCCACTGCCCACCTGTTACCATGGCAATCATTAAGCGACCAGACCCCAAATACCAGTTGGGCTTCAGTGTGGAGGATGGCATTGTATGTTGCACTGTTATCAAAGCTTATTACCCTATTATGAACCTCACTACAGCATACATCTGATGTGTTTTAACACTGAATTCTTTGTAGATTTGCAGTTTAATGCGTGGTGGCATTGCAGAGAGAGGAGGAATTCGAGTTGGTCATCGCATTATTGAGATTAATGGGCAGAGTGTAGTAGCCACGCCTCATGACAAAATCATTCAGATCCTCAGTAATGCTGTTGGAGAGGTAAAAGTCCAAAATGACTTAATCATATGAAGCTATAAAACATTCACATGCTTAGATTTGAATTTACTGTGGTCATATGTTTTTTGTAAATAATGTATATTTGAAAATATACAGAGCAACGCAAGTTTACATCCTGATGCCCATACTCAAGATCTAAAAATAACAATTTGTTCTTTTGCCTCAAAAATAGATTCATCTGAAGACCATGCCAACTTCTACATATCGTCTTTTAACCGGGCAAGAGCAGCCTGTGTTCCTTTGAAGGAGATAGCTCACTGGAGACTTCATTGTTGGATGACGTTTTTCATGCTGAATCCACTCAGACACAGAGTTGCACTGAATCTGGAGTATTAACTGTCACTTTGCACTTCATTTGTGTCTGTAAGTCAGTGCTGAAATTGTGGAGCTCCGCTTTGCATTTTGAAACATTGTTATACCAGGAGTTGTCATGTTGAACTGAATTTAAGTTGTACACCTCAATGCATTTCACAGCATGTTTGTATTCCACTGTGCCTTGAAAAGCTATGTGTGGAAATTTGCCTATGTGCGTGTATCTTTGGCACAAAGCTGCTGTTGACCATGCACACAAGTCCACTTGACCAAAACCATTCACCTATTTGAGTAATATCAGCTGTCAGTGACCTAGTCATTGTGGAAAGAGTTGAGGCCTTGCATGCTGTGTTCAGAACCTGCCTGTATACACTGATTGGCCTTGGTTATCTCAAGGTGTCAGCTTTTAGCAATAGGAATATTTTAATAGCTGCTGTACTGGATGTTTATTAAAAACATATATTTTAAACACAGTGTCTTCAGTATCTGCACATTATGCAGTAAGTGGAAACAAGCATGTCTTTTAATGGACCCATTTTATCCATTTCAAATATGCACACCAAGGGATGGTTTCCCGGATAAGAATGAAGCCTAGTTGTGGTCTATTGCTTTCTATTCAATATAGGTCAGTTTTCCCAGACACGGATTAAGACTAGTCCTGGACTATATTTCTCTTTCAATGGAAAATCTCCATTCATGAGACTGTTTAGTGAAGGACATGGCTTAATCTCTATCTGCAAAACCGCTCCATAAAGTCTACCCTCAGAATTCTGTGCAGTCCACAACTAGGCTTAATATTTGTCTAGGACACCAACCCTTGAAAAGAATTGCAGGGCAATCTGAAAACAGGCGAAACCACAGTTGTACAGAGAACGAAATACTGCAGTCACCTCTGCAAGCACTAAGATGGATGTGTAAAACTTGCAAATGGGCTCTTGGAACAATATATTCCGGTAACTCTTTTCTTAATTATTTATTCATCCTTTCACAGGACCACAAATTGTTTTCTCAAAAGCCCAACAGAGGATGCACACTATGTGAATTGCAGATGGTCATAGTAAATTTGTATTCTGCCATTACAGTCTCTGTTTTTACATCCTAACTTACTGTTTGGTTTGAATCACATGACATCTACATCGTGCTAGAAGGCAAAAATGTGGCAAATCTCAGTAGAATTAACCATCAAGAAACTCTATAAGAACAGATCTTTCCACTTTCAGATCCTATCTTTAAGGACTAGCTACTGGGAAAATAACTTGAACAAAAAAGCATATGTAGTATTTACAGTGTGTACAACACTACAGGGTGTATGCAACAGTAGTGTGTTCTGTCTCAGACTACCACCATGAACAGCAACACACTACTGTTGCATACACTCTGAAGTGTTGTACACAATGTAAATACTACAAATGCCTTTTCATTCGAGTTATTTTCCCAGTAGCTTGCCCTTAAAGAAAGGATCTGAACGTGGAAAATAACTCGAACCCTTAAACACGGTCACTCTCCCAGCTTTTGACACAAAAATGGATCCAAGCTTAGCAATACTCCTTGGGCAGATAACTTGGACATTAACTTTGAAGGACATTAACTTGGCATCTCCAATCCACCTATTATACATGACTGCCACAGAAAGAACCCTGAAAATAAGCATGCTGAGATATCAGCACTTACTGATTCAGGGAATGCCACGAACATGATCAGTGAATCAATTCTCAGTACATTAACTCCGGGACTTATTCCAAACATCATCAAAATATTCCCACAGGAAACCCATCCAGACATTGAGAACTCTGCCTGCACCAGCCAGGAACTGCACCAAGGCCCTTCCTACTGTGTGTTCTTGGTCTTCATGATTCCGTTTATTCACTAATGTTCTCTAACAAAACACACAGGTAGACACTATGTACTAATTAGGTGACTTCTGAAAGCATTTGGTTGCGCTGGACTTTATTTAGGGTAAAGGGGGCTGATTGCTAATTTTGGGGGGTTTTTTTAAATTTTGAACACCTTGTACCATTTTCCTTCCACTTCACAACTATTAAATGCACCTACAATTGTGGTCTTAACGTGACAAAAAGTTATAGGTATATATAATCTCTTCATCTAGATAGAGTCAATGACATTATGCTATTTTTTTCTTTCTGTATCCAATACTCAAAGGAACAACACTAGAACATATTTAACACATTACATGACTTCATATCATATCTGCTATGCACCTTTAAAATTTCATTTACGTATTTGATCAATTCATCTGTCAGTGTCCTGGTCATCACAAGAAGAGCTGAGGCCACCTGAAGTAACATGTTGGGTATTCTGAACTCCGTGTCACTCTATGCACTAACTGAACGTTGTCCAGATTTGAAGTAATCTCCACCTTCTACTCCTGTAAAGGTCCACATGATTAAACATATATTTTTCATGCTGAGTGTTTTTTGACAGTCTCTTATTTATTTTACTATTTTATTTTCAACGGACAGTTACATTTGAATTGTGACATACATTTATGTTAGGCGTTTGTACCGAAACACTACAACATTCAGTATAAATACAATGAATGTATGAATACACGTGTAACAGTGTTTGATGTTTTTTTCTACTAAGCCTAATGTAAAATTATGGTATTGACGAAATTATATGGTTTAGTAAGACTTTGAATAATATAAGTGATATATGTATGCGCACACATACTAATCATGGGTCAAAACAGCGGTGGAGAACTTGGCTAAATTATAAAAGGCAGAAGTGATAAAACAGAGAGCCATTCTTGGTGAACTGAGCCAAATAACCCGGATCACTAAAAATTCCATCACTGCTGGGTGAATACTAATCAGGTATAGATGTTTTTTGGAGGCAAATATTTGTACAAAATAAAACATCAAACAGATCCACTCCACTGAAGTTTACAACAGATACATGCTGTAAGTTCTGAAATTACTAAGTAACTGACACCATATAGACAAAATTACTGGGACGTCTGACCATTAAACCAACAATGACAGCTATAACAGCTTACACACTTCTTTAAAGGCGTTGCGCAAGATTTTGGAGTGTATCTGTGGGAATTTGTGCCCATTCATTCTGTAGGACATTTGTCAGGCACAGACATTAGACGAGAAGGTCTGGCTCGCAATCTCTTTTCCAGTTCATCCCAAGGATGATGGAGGTTGTTGAGGTCAGGGCTCTGTATGGGTCAGTCAAGTTCTTACACACCGAACTCAGAAAAATGTCGTAGGTTTGTCCCAATACTTTTGTCCATATAGTGTACAGTCTGTGTAGCAGGTGTAAACTGTAACCTTATTTGACGGCACTGTATGACACTGGTGGCTCTGATTGGCTGAAAGGATCCGCCTCTGCGATGTTTGTAGTGTAAGCCCCGCCTCTTTCTGAAGTGTATACAGAAGCAGCACCATCAATGGACCTCAGTGCTGGAAACAGGCTCTGTCGTCCACAAGACTCCTGTTTTGACAATACTACCGGACAGGAAAGGTAAATTAATTAATTTCTTATTGAAAAGCAAGCGACGTGCTTGTCGTTTTTGTAGTGCAGAAGTACAGTGTGTCATGGAAATTTTGTTTTACCCGGAACATAGCGAGCTAACCGGTTTAGCTTCCTTAGGTTGGCATGTAGATTAAAAACTGCAAGTCACTATTATGCCATTAGAAAGAAAATTCTGGAAAAGTGCCCCGCTATTAATGTTTTTTCTAAACAAGGACATGACACATTTTGTTATATATTTATATATGTATATACAGCTCCGGAAAAAAAGAGACCACTGCAATCAGCATCTCTATGAATGACAACCATTCCATGTCCGTATCTGTTTAATTCCTACACAAGCACACCTCATTCTGCTTTATGAGGTACTGATTAGGTGATCGCCTGTATCAAATCTTATTTAATGAGGAAGAATATAAAGAAATACTGCTGTAATCAACACTTCTCTTGCCATGTGACCAGTTGGATGGCAAAACACTACTAGAAGTACGTCAAAGGTAATTATTGCCGTTTTGTTTAAGAGTGAACAAGATATTTGTTTTCTTTGAATTATTCAAGCTCTATAAACACTGCATAGTTTCTCTCATATTGATGGACTGGCACTTCCTTTAAAATTATGCTTTAAAGAAAAAAAATTTGCTTGGGATTGTCAGCAGTTCTTAAAAACTAAGGCATCTATAAAAGAAACTTTTTTTAACTTATTTGCCGTGGTGTCTTATTTTTTTTCCAAAGCTGTATATTTTTGTAAGATATTTATAAAGGTGAAACCACAGCTACACCTGAGGACCAACAGAAGAATATGGATAGTTTGGTTTGCTTTTTTACACTGCCTAGCATACTTAAAGTTTACAGAGGCAAATTGTAAATATACAAATGCTATATATATAAATTTGTTTTCATGCCGAGATGAGAGAGGAGATTTATTCACTGTAATTCTGTAATCCAGTTAGCATAATGAGGATTGCAAGATCAGCCAGTGACAGATAGACCTGAGCAGATCAACTCCTTCAACCTTTCTCCACTTTTCCATTGACTGCTCCTGCATGTCTGCAACATGTGGTTAATGGTGGCATGAAGTTTCATTTGATTCTGTCATTGTTTTGGACTGAAGGACTTACACCATCATCTCGCTTGTAAAAGTCATGACCTTCTAGATCTGGACGTTCCACAATGGCCATAGGAACCCAGCTGTACCTGCTGCTGTGGAAGAACTTCAACTACCGCAGGAGGAACAAGGTATCTTGTCTTGCCATGGCGAAGTGCCACCCATAACCAACAACTTATCTGAAAGTGTTTGACCTAACGGTGTAGTAAACCAAGCCTATCTTTCACAGGTCCAGTTGATCTCTGAGCTGCTTTGGCCGCTCTTCCTCTTCCTCATTCTCGTGTCTGTACGCAATTCGCACCCTCCTTACAAACAGAGACAGTGTAAGTGACCCTGCGTGTGAACCACACTCTCCTCACACTATGCATTCGGCTTACTGTCACGGTGCTCCACCCCCACCGATGTGGCAGCCAAATCAACTAAGCTGATTAGCTTCAACCACAGTGCTTCAGGGTGCTTGGTTTTTCTGGTGTTATTTTTTGTCTTCGTGGTTTTTGGTATGTTCCACAATATGCTTCCAGTCTGATTAGTCTCACAAATATTTTAAGTCTCAAAATCCTTCAACCAGCCGATGGGAAGTACAGAGATTCTTTATAATGTAGTAATAATAATAATAAGAAAGGTAAAGTGAAATGACCATTTGTCTTACATTAACACACTACAGCACACCGTGTGAACAGTGCAAAATTCTTTCTAATCTATTCAAATGAAGCAGCGGACAGCCAGGAACACAGCACCCGTAGAGCAGTGTGCTCGAGGGTACCTTAGTGGTGCCACTGGCAGTCCTGGGATTTGAACCCATAGTCTCCTGATCACAGGGCCAACTTTCTAACCACTAGGCCACCAGCTTCCTCCACTTATAAGATTAATAAGCTGAAGGTGTAGTGCTTTCAGTCTGGGAGATATCATGTCATATTTAATCCACAGAAAAATGGAAAGCCTGTGTTAACTAGAGAATATGTCTGAAATGTGCTGAGCAATTGGTACAAGTATGGACTCAAACCAGTGGCAGCTGAATATATTACAGCTGATTTAGTGCTTTACCTGGAGTGCCAATAAAATAGGAATTACATAACTTAGTTTCAGACTGAGTAAGGCTCAAAGTTATGCAGTGTTGTGTAGCTGATGTAGCTTTAGTAAGGAACCTGATATGAGGTTTAAAACCGAGCGTTCCTGAGAAAATTGCCAAGATTACAAATGCTACCTTTATTGCCAGGGCCAGACTACTTCTGGTGTTACATTTGAGTTAAAAAGTAATATAGTACTGTGTTTTAGATAGCGTTTGTCTACTGTCCATACTTCTACAACCTGTATGTCTGCAGTGTGTTATGATTAGAGATGCACGGATGTTAACAGTCAGCATCGGAATCAGCAGATTTTTTCTCTTTATTTTGGCCAATTTTATGACTAAAATATAAGCCAAGGGCACTCACACTTAATGCTGTATTTAAATGCTGTTTCTGCAATTATCAAAAAAATTCATAGCCTTTAACATTCTGCAAAATAGCCAATAGCCCTCAGTGTCATGCTTTATTTGATTCGTGTTATATAGGCAACTGATTTTTCATTATGAATTTAAAATGCCAGTTTGGTCCATTAAAGAGAAAAATAAATGTGTATATTGCTGCTTTGGCTAATTGTAAGCAGTGAAAATGTGCTAGTTTGTTTTATGGGTTCATTTAGCCCACACAGTGTGATCTTTTTGTAAAAAAGGCAGATTGAAATCAGCCAAAAAATCATGATTGGTGAATCTCTTTGACTGCTACATTTAGCATGGAAAGACATTGTATTATAGTGAGCTTGTAGCCTGTGAAAGAGCAAAGCAAATATGTGTCAGTAATTTCTAATATTGATGTTCCTGTTTCAGGCCACTTTCCCAACAAGGCTCTCCCCTCTGCAGGCACTTTAGCATGGTTGCAGGGTATGATCTGCAACTTCAACAACCCATGCTACCACTACGCTACTGCAGGAGAGACACCGGGACAAATTTCGAACTTTGATAACTCCATGTGAGTATACTGGTTTACCAAGTTTTGATTCATTTTTCAAAATAATACACATACATGCAAGCATGTCCATTCAAACATCTGTCAGAAAATATGCAACAATGTGATTTCTTTGAGCGCATAAAACATTTACAGCCACTTAATCTCTATTGGATGGTAACTGTCTAACCATCATTTCCTGTCTCTCATAGACTCTCTCGACTGTTTGTGGATGCTAGAAATGTTCTCACCAGTGCTAATATTTGGACAGCCAGGGATGACCTCGCACTTGCTGTTCAGAAACTAGAAGAGAACCAGGATGCCTGGCCAAGTGCGTCCTGAACTGGGTTTTCTTTGAGAGGCCAGGATGCATCAATATCTATTCATTGTAAAAGGGGAGAGTGATAACTGTGTAATACATTTTAAGTTGTTGAGTCACTGTGCATATTATAAGCAGAATATGATTTGCATTTTTTATAGATGCACACATTAAGAACCTTTGAATATTGTTGAAACCGTCCAGTTTTAAAGGCTGAGTTGTGGAACTGGGCTTGTTGGCAAAAATCGTGACTAATTTGCTACCATGCTAATGTTGCCTGCAGCTAATGCATCCTAAGAGTGTGAACTTTCAAACCGCTTCCAAATAAATGTCATGTAAGAATAATGCACTTTAAATGTTACAGTTTAATTAGGTTGGATGGGATTTAGAGTAGGATCATAGATAGAAAACATCTGTGGTCAGAAAATGAAGATTTTAACAGATGATGAGATTTTCTAAAATGTGGTGACATTTAAACCAAGCAATCAACATCTGAACCTAAAAATTGTTGCAGATTGTTTTTGGAATGGCACCCGAAGTTTCTTCACCTCAGTCTAATTGCTCTCTCAAATTTTTATGATGAAGATTTGCCAGTGGGAGAATACCTCATAGCCAATGAGACATTTTCGTCCTTCTTGCGGATGAACTGCAGTGTTCCCTCTCAGTCTGTGGATGGGTTACTAAAGGCACGGCTCAACCTTCAAGTGGTAAGACTTTGAGACTTTTCCAGATGACGTTTGCAGCTCAAACAGGCAGTATTCATTTTGTTTCCTTTTCATGTTTGTTTTCACTCTAGATTACTCTGAGTTATTCTGGATTACGTCTGTCAGACCTCATCTGCAATGCCACTTTACTGGAGCGGTACCTCAAGGTAGAAGGAAAGACCTCCTTCACCCAGCTTCAGGGAGACTTGTGTGCTGTTCCCTCAGACTTGTTGCAGCAAGCTGAACAGATCTTCCTGTCACAGCTGGACTTCAGGAAGATACTTACGGTCAGAATCCTGGTGCTTATTTTCCTGTTACAGTTGATTTGTACAGTCACTGCCAAAAAAGCCCTTTATCAAATCCAAAGTAATATACCAGTATCCTCATTTCAATGTAAAATGTGAAATAAGGAGTATATACAGGGATTGACATGTGGTATGCAAGCAAGAATTGGCGTCTGTGGTACGACAAATGCGCACCCGTTTTCAGTCTTCACTGCGCAAATGCGT
>JBBPCY010000037.1:14242500-14280882 GCA_037974405.1 Brachyalestes nurse
CAGAAACACAGCACCCAGGGAGCAGTGTGTGGGGGTGGTACCGTACCTCAGTGGTGCTTAGCAGTCTTCGGAATCGAACCCAAAACTTTCTGATCGCAGGGTGAACGCCCAACCGCTAGGCCACCAGCTGCCCGTGTGTGATTTACCTGGGGATCAGATGGCATCCGGCAGCACTATGAGAAGAAGGGAACCTTGCAGAGGCAGTGTGATGCTCTGGCCAATGTTCTGCTGGTAACTTTGGCCTACAGGCTGATGTTGCTTTGTCATATGCCATCTAATTAGTTATTTTCACAGAACACAGATACCCCTTCATGGAAACGGTATTCCCTAATGATAATGACCCTGACACAATTCCTGAAATTGTTCAGGAATGGTTTGAGAAACGTGACGAAAAGTTCAAGACTTTGACTTGCCCCCCAAATTCCTTAGATCTCAGTCTGACTGAGCATCTGTGGGATGTGCTGGACAATTTCTGTGATCCAGGGAGGCCCTGCACCTCTCAAATTACGGAACTTAAAGGACTGTCTATAAATGCTTTGGTACCGCAGACCACCTTGATGAGTCATAACTGTTTTGGCAGCATGAGGGGTACCTACACATCGTATGCAAGTGGTTTTAATTTTATGGCTGACTGGTGTATATTTTCTCCACAAAGTGCACATCACCTGCAGTAGGTTTCTGAATGTGTTTCTGCTTTCTTTTGATAATTTGTCCAGATGTCTGCTCTGTCCGGCCTCTCTGAGCTGAGCACAGAGATCAGCCTACTGTCTCAGGGGAACCAAACAGGACAGGCTGAGAAGAGTTTTCGAGCATTATCCAGGATCATGTGTGGTCATCCAGAGGAGGATGGAGAGAGCATTCCTTCCTTTAACTGGTACGAAGACCAAGACATCAAGTCTTTCCTGGGCAAAACCCGATCAGAGAAAACCAACTTGGAAAACGACAACTCCACCAGTTAGTAGGATCAAATTTATTCTCCTTAAATGACATGACCCAAACATACTCTGCCTTAAACATTACATGGTCAAAAGTATGTGGACATGCTTTCTAATTAGTGGTTTAACTTTCCTAACCAGCCTAACTAGTGCATAAAGTCAAGAATACAGCCATGCAATCAGACAAATGCTGTAGAGTGGGTCATACTGAAAAGCTCTGACTTTTAGCATGACAATATGAACTCAGTTCATCAAATTTTTTTACCTGGTAGAGCTGCCTTGGTCTACCGATTTTATTATGAAGTGAAAATGTCCAGGATGACAGCAATGATAGTTCAGTCATACAAACACACAGAGGGTGAGTGCTGAAGCCCAGAACACAGACTAGTCACCTGTCCTTGGTAGCTACACTCACTGTCAGGTCCAAAATCTCCTCTCCAACCTCAACTCAAGAACTGTTTGTCAGGAGCTTGAGGCGACAGACAAATCTGAAATGTTCAACAAGCATATATGAATGTGATGTCCGCATACTTTTTGCCATCAGGTGTGTGTAAAGAAAATCGTTCCATGAAAAAAAGCAAGGAAAATATGATCGTTCTGGCAAGTAGATATAAGTCTTCTGTGCCATAAAAAAGGCATTAGAGAAATGCTCTACTTATTCTTTACTTTATAGTTCATTTATTATACCCCTATAACCATCACATTATAGTATTCTAGCTGGCCTAGTTTAATGTGTAACTTCAATTTTTATGTTAACAATTCATATTTTATGTCCTTTAGGTCCATTCTGTAAAAACATGATTGACAGCCTTGAATCAAATCCTGTTTTACGCATTGTGTGGAAAGGTGTTAAACCGCTTTTCATCGGAAAACTTCTCTATACTCCAGATACTCCTGCTACACGGCGCGTTATGAAAGAGGTGCTTTTTCCTGTTAGAAGTTCTGTTTGTTGTTTACTGTATGATACTGTTGTGATATTTAGTTAGTAGTTCGAATACCAGGCATTTGTTTGTTTATTTTGTTTCACAGTGTAGTAAATGTGACACTTGATCTAGTGCTTATATCACTTTTTTATTGCTCATGTCAGACAGTGCTGAGGGCCACAGAACTGCAGAGCTTTATACATTATACTTCGTTAAAGACACTGTCTCAGCTTATCAGCTAATAATGATCAAGGCCTTTATGAGCTGAATTGTGTTAAGAGAGCACAAACCACTTCTGAAGGGCTTTGAAAAGCAAGTTTATTACAAATGGCCAGGAAGGCATTTACAGTTTAATAAAAAGCATAACCACATTTCTTCTGAACATAACAGGATATGAAAGTAATGAGGACACTGTTTTTGGTAGTAATTAAAGAAAAATGGGCTATAAAAACTGGTATGTTTATCAGGTAAACAAGACATTCCAGGCGCTGGACTTTGTGGAGGACTTATACGGTGCATGGGAGGAGTTGGGGCCCAGGGTCAAGAGCTTCATGGAAAGCAGCTTGGAGATTCAACAACTCAAGGTTTGCCATCAGGATCTCTTTGAGTTTTACAGTCTTAGGCTGACTGTCGTAAAACTAGCTTTTCTTTCCCAAATTTTTATTTTAAGATAATATTTTGGCAAAAAAAAAACACTTTCCCCAATCACCAAATATCTTACAAGACATATCTGGTACGTTCTTTAAAAAAGTTTCTAAATGAATGTTAGCATTATTGTATGGTTTAGCTCAAGGGTCACCAATATTGTGCCCACGGACCACATGAGTAGCCCGCGGACCTGTTAAAAAAATAGACGCTACTCACTGGGGAGTTGTGCTAACATTAAATTTGAGCTTGTTTCTATTCTTCTTTAATCACATTTGCATTTATATAGATTTGAAAATAACAATATCTAAAAAAAGCATTTAAAACATTATACATGAAAGTATTATACATGAAGTTTAGATAAGCTTAGGTAAACTCTGTTCCAGTGTATCAAACTGGTAGCCCTTCATATGGCTCAGTACTTGTGAAGTAGTTCTCAGTTTCAAAAAGGAAAATATGCACTACATGGAAGGTTCTTTTACAGTGTTCTTCAACCTCACTAATCGTATAGAAATCTTAGAAAATTGTTTTTCACCTACTATGTAAAAAACGTTTGTTAAAGCAGGAATAGAACATTATTACATTGCATGCATGATATTACACATTAATCATGTAATGTTTACAACCTTATCTACGAATGCTTATTGGTACCGTCTGATGTGCTGGCCTGAATAGGGGAATCAAATAAAGCTGCTGGTTAATTTCCCATTTGAAAAAGAACTTGCAGGGCTTGGGCAAGAGTGGGAAAGCTACATTAGTAATCTCTAACTTGACTGGATGTTGTTCTGAATAAGTGTCTGGATAATGCTGTAGATGCCATATAAATTTCCTTTTATTAAAACAAAAAATACAAAAGTAGCTGTTAAGAATATATAAAAATCCTAATGCAAAATGTTATTTTGATATTTGGTGTTCTCGCTGTATTTTTATAGTGTTTGATGAAATCAGAACACGTGTTAATAAATAGCTTAACTGAAACATGGGGAAAAAAATAGTGTATTGTTTAGAAGTTGAGAAGATTACAGTAGAGTGCATGATGGTAGCATGATATTATTGATTAATGTCATTTTGCCCTAATGTCCCAAAGCCCAAAAATCTAGTTTTAAAGGAAGATTCCTTTTGAAAACATATTACAGGAAAACAAGATTTTTGTCTTTTAAATGATATGTTTTGTGCTCAATATGACCAAGCACATTAACTAACAAGATGTAAAAGTTTATTTTGATTGGTTAGACCAACTGAGCTGTGTTTTAAACTGTGATTACAATTAGTGCATGGTGCAGTGGTGATCGACATCATCTGAAGTGAGAGGAAAATTGTGTATATTTAATGTTTGTTGACCTCAGTTTTATCAGGAGAGAAGCTACAGAATTGCTCAGATAACACTGTAGCAGAACAGCTTTTGCCAGCACTGTAAACTAGAAAGAAAATCATGTTCCCTGTACTGAAGGACTTGCTGAAGAGGCCGGAGGTGGCTGTTCTGGTAAACCTGCGGCTAGAGAACACTTCCTGGACGGCATCTCGCATTGTCCACTTCCTGTCCACGCCCAATGCAGACACTCCCAGAAGGAAAGATGCACCTCCCACCTGGATGGACTTGTATCAGGATTTCAATAGCACCCTAAGCACTTTGTCAAAAGTCACAAAGGTATTGTCATTTACAGCAGTTGTCAGGTTCCCAGTCTTTGTCTTGGTTAGGTACCCCTGACCTGCATATTTTACCTCAACATGCAAGACAAGGCTACTTCCAGGACCAGGGTTGGGAACCGCTGGCTTACAGGGTATGTGCTACAGCAACGATAAATGTATTTTTCTTACATGTCTGCAATGTGATCTCCTAGTGCTTTTCCATGAATAAACTCGAAGGAGCAGCAACGGAAGGGGAGATGGTGGAGCGGGCACTGGAGTTGTTGGAGGATCGGCAGTTTTGGGCTGGAATAGTCTTTCTCCTTCCAGATCCATCCTCTCCAAGTCTCCCTCCTCATGTCAAGTACAAGATCCGCATGGACGTAGATGACGTTACACGCACCAATAAAATCAAAGACAAGTATGATTAAACCAGTCCATGGTATCATGTGTTTGTTGGCATTGTTTGCGGTCCGCAGGTGTCGTTACTTTTGTAGGATTTAATTTGTCAGCAGATTTAGCATGAAATGCTAATCGAGCAAACTTAAATTTCTGTGTTCTGTAGGTTTTGGGATCCAGGTCCAGCCGCGGAACCCTTCAGTGACCTTCGATACATACAGGGTGGCTTTGTCTATGTCCAGGATTTAGTTGAGCGAGCAATAACAAGTGTGCATAGTGGCAAACAACCATCTACTGGGATTTATGTACAGCAGATGCCGTACCCATGCTTTGTGGATGACATGTGAGTTTTCAGCTAAGTAGCATTCTGTCAGACATGCTTAGAGTTTGAAGGTTAATACCACTATTAGTATATTCAGAAAGATGTGAAGATAAAGACTTATTTTCTCTAAAAAGGTAATTACCTACGAATGACCTCTCTCAACCTAACCAATCCTTCTTCCTTCAGCTTCTTGCGTGTGTTGAATCGTTCCCTCCCTCTATTCTTGACACTGGCGTGGACCTACTCGGTGGCCATGATCATCAAGTGTGTGGTGTATGAGAAGGAGGCACGGCTGAAAGAGACCATGAGGATTATGGGACTGGGCTCAGGCACACTATGGGTCAGCTGGTTCATCAGCAGCTACCTGCAGTTTCTCATTAGTTCAGTCCTCCTCGTTACTGTACTGAAGGTGAGTCTTCTGGATTAGCCTCTAGATCATTGCTGCTAGGATCTCTACAAGGGACAGAACAATGTGATTTGACAAAAAGGTTTCATGCGTGCTGCAGCTTGCCAGACAGAAGCCATTTATTTGGTATTCAAAAGTATTGAAGCAAACAGCTTTCTTGCCAACTATGAAATTAAATACAAGTGAACAACTGAACTGTAAAAAAAACCCATGAAAATTTGTTTCAAGAGAGAGTAAAAGTTACTACATCATGTTCTTAAAACAGTTCTGAGATACCTGGTGTCTGCAGAGAAATCTGTTAAGGTTCATGTTGTTGTTTTCTTTCATTCTGAAGTGTTTTTACACAGCATGTACAGAAAATACATACAAATACAATAGCTTTGGAAAGGCCTATTAATAGGAAGGAGGCATCTTCTGTCTATTTACTGGCTAATATCACCACTAATATGATCATTTGTTGATCTGGTACCTGCTGCCTGACCTCACGTTTCATGGGCAAAAACCAAAGCACCTGCTGTCAGTCATATGACTTCATTCATAATATTTGTTATGCATTGCGTTTCCATTGTCATTTATTTAATTTAATTTAATGTACTTTAAAAAGATTGAATTTGATATTTGCTGTTTCCATCAGAATTGATTTATTTGATATGCCAAAATTCGAATGCCATGCTTATTCATAACTAGTGTATATTACATTATATTATATTATATTGATCATGTGTTGCTTTAGTCTGTGATATAAATCTTGAAATGAATATGTTTCCCGTGACTCTTAAATATGTTTTCTTGCTGCAGATGGGAGACATCTTGCCTTATAGTGATCCTGTGGTGATGCTGTTCTTCTTGGCTGCCTTTGCCACAGCCACTATCATGCTGTGCTTTCTCATCAGCACGTTCTTCTCTCGCGCCAACCTGGCAGCAGCCTGTGGGGACCTTGCATACTTCTCCTTTTACCTGCCCTACGTGCTGTGTGTGTCCTGGAGGGAATATCTCACCAGTACGCACAGGATACTAGCAGTGAGTTTTGAATAAGGTTCCCTGTCTGAACAAGCATATCTAAATATATGTTAATCCTTAGAAGCTGCAGTTTCATTATTTGTTTCTGATAAAAGTTTAAACTCAGATCTTTCCGTTGATGCCATATTTGTATTTCTAAGAAAACGGCAACTATTTTATTATTACAGTTTTAAAGGTTCCTGTTGTATGTACCATGTTTTGTAAAAAGAAAAAAGCACTTGCCTTGCGTTTGTCACTGTGTGATATTGCAAAAAAAGAAAACAAGTCAGGAATCCAAATGTCAATTTGTTGATCGAGAATGTAAATTGAATATACAGTTATGTATATTATTAATTATGCAGTTACAATATTGCATTTTTAGTGTATCCGTTATAGTATATCCAAACAACAATCTTCAAAGGTTTAAATAGACAGTCTTTTGAAGAGTAATTCTTGCTTAGTAATTTTTTGAAATAGTACCTTAAGAAAAGATTTTTACTGAGATGAAAGCACTTGAATAATTTAAAATGATTTATCTGTCCTTTAGAGCTTTCTCTCTCCAGTAGCCTTTGGGTTTGGCTGTGAGTACTTATCTCAGTATGAGGAGCAGGGAGTGGGCATCCAGTGGTCCAACATGCTGTCCAGCCCTACTGAAGGAGATAAATACAACTTAACTACCTCAATCATAATGCTGTATGTGGACGCCTTTATCTATGGAGTGGCCACGTGGTACATCGAAGCTGTATTTCCAGGTTAGTTGTGGTTATGCAATGGGAAATACCGTATGTGTCATACCATTAGGGTTATCGTTATATTTTAGTCACAGTATGTGAAATATTGTGAACACTGAAGAATACTGACATCAAAACAATGAAATAACACGTATGGAATTAAGCTGTGACTATAACAGTATTTTATATTACATTATGTAACACTTTCACTCCTGAGTAGACCCCCCTTTTTTCTTCATGCAGACTCTTTTCACCCTCTCAACTTCTAAGTTACCTGAGGGGCTTTACAAACAGGCTTGAAGTATGCTCAGTGATAAAATCCGTCTGTGTTTTTATTATCCTATTGTGAATGTCATCAGTACTTAACAAAGATATTTAATCACAAGAAGAACCTAATTCGTCCTATTGTATGGGGTGCAGCACGGTACTGAATAACACATAATTTTGTTTGTTTAGATGCAGCAAAATCCAAATGATCAAATGTCATAAAAAATAAACATCGTAGTTTATTGTGTTTTGGGAGAATTCCTAAAGTTTAGCGTCATTTTATTTCTTCAACATCACCCTCACCTAGCTTGACCATATTCCACATATGCTGAGCACTTGTTGGCTGCAATCTAAGTACTATGCTTGTGATATACATGTGGCAATTTTTACAGAAACAAAGCAAAAAAATAATGTTTTTATGATTCTGGACATTCATTCACTAAGGAAGGTCTAAAATTTTGATGCTCAGGTGTGGTTCTGCTTTGGATTCGTCATATAAAAAGAATTTTCTTCATTTTGTGATTTTATGTGTATGTGTATCGGTTTTGTAGTTTTATTCATATGACCTTCTACATGGTGAGTCTGACTGTAGTTTTGATTGATTTTTCAGGGCAGTATGGGATTCCCAAGCCCTGGTATTTTGTCTTCCAGCTGAATTACTGGGGAGGAGCTCCGCTGGAGGCTGGCTTGCCCATTCCTCCTGCACCTCAAGATGGACCAAACTGTAAGAACACAAGTAAACTATAGTAGAATTCTGCAATTTAAATTTACATTACACAATTTCAGCCAATTTACCCCTAATATGGTTAAACAGGACAATTGACATCTTGGCAGATTCACCACTTTTGGAAAAAACAGAAATAAAATATAAATTCGATATTTTTTATTCTTAAAAAAGCAAATGAAAAGTGAAAGAAATAAGCCTGTTGACATTTTATGACAGTAAAATACTACACTGTATGCTTATCTGCTTAAATTTAGAATTTATTCCTGTCTGTTTATTTGTTTGTTTATTTGTTTTAGCCTTTGGTGCTTGATATTTGCTGCTGCTGCTGCTGCTGTTTTACAGATCGATTTGAAGCTGAGCCTTCCAATCTCGTTCTTGGAGTAGCCATACATAACTTGGTCAAAATTTATAAAAAAGGGGCCAAGCTTGCCGTCAATCACCTGTGCCTTAAATTCTATGAGGGACAGATCACTTCATTCCTTGGTCATAATGGAGCTGGCAAGACGACTACACTGTAATAGCCAGTACCATTATTACATTTCTTAAAGAACTAGCAGCTCTGACTCACTAATTTACATATACTTTCTTATGACAGATCTATTCTAACTGGACTATTTCCCCCGACTGCTGGTTCAGTGTACATTAAAGGCATGGACATTCGCTCAGACATGGACGAAATCCGTAGACTGCTGGGGGTGTGTCCTCAGCACAATGTCCTTTTTGATATGTAAGATATTACATTAACTAAAACTTACCATAAACCATGTGGTTGTAAACATAGAATATATGCCTGTACACCCCTCATGGCATATACTAGTTTTGAAAAGTTTGAAGACATTTGGAGAATGGAGAATGAACAGCACTGTGTATTCTATTATAATGACTATAAATAGTTACAGTGTGTTATTTATAATTTAATAACTTGGTGTTTCCAAAAAAACTTGAAATATTGACGAACAATTTGGTATAAGCTTCTAGCATGTCAAACTAGACATTGTTGAATAAATAACACCACTTAATATTAAAATTACAGACATTTGAACACTAATGCGTCTACTCTTCTAAGTGAGATTATTTCTCATGTATTCCCCATTGAAATGAGAGAAGAAATATCTGTTGAGTAATTAAGTGCAAAATAAAATTAATTTTGTATGCATGTAAATACACTCTAGACTTCTAAGGGTCAGTGAGAGATTTGTCATACTGTTTGCTAAGGATATGTATTCTGTTGGTGTAGGCTGACTGTGGAGGAGCATGTGTGGTTCTATGGCCGTATGAAAGGGATGAGCGATGCTGAAGTGAAGCAGGAGATGGCCTCTCTGCTGGAGGATGTAGGACTAATGCATAAACGTCATGAAAAGACCAAGAACCTTTCAGGTGCTCACACCAGCAGAATTCCACGTTGTATCAGAGTATAAGCGATTTCTGTGTGTCTGCGTTCATCTTTGTTCATCCCTCTCCTCATTTTACTCCCAGGGGGCATGAAGAGGAAGCTCTCAGTGGCTATAGCTTTCATAGGAGGGTCAAAAGTCGTGATCCTGGATGAACCCACTGCTGGTGTTGACCCCTACTCCCGGCGTGGGATCTGGGAGCTGCTACTCAAGTACCGCAAAGGTAACACCATTTTACTGTGCTGTTAATTGTTAATGATCAACTCAAGTAATATATATCTGCAAAAATGATAGAAAAACCGTTTTACTGTTTTACCTTGAGTATTTATTGCTTCATATTCATCAGTATTTTTTCTGTATTTTATGTTTATGTTTTGAATAAATATTTAAAATGATTATTTTGTAATTCTTCAGAATTTACTTCAAAGAAGTTTATATTGTTGCTTATATATTTGCGTAATTCATAATCATATTGTCTACATTTATTTTTTCTATATTTCTAGTTGTATTACAGATTTATATATTTTTTTTCATACACATATTTTGCCCGTACATATCAAAACAAGGGGATAAAGTGGGGAAAAAACATGTTTTTTTAACGTGTCAAATTATTGCAAACAGACAAAGAAAACATGGATATTTAATAAAAAGACATTTTAAGGAGCTAGATGGCCCAAGACCATTCATAGACAGTGTACATGTACAAATTAAAGTAAATGGTCCATCTCATTTTCAGATCGTACAATCATTCTGTCTACACACTATATGGATGAGGCTGATCTCCTGGGCGACCGCATCGCCATTATCTCTCAGGGGAAACTGTGTTGCTGTGGTTCTTCGCTCTTCCTGAAGGCACGTCTGGGTACGGGCTACTACCTCACCGCAGTGAAAAAGGAGCACCCGAGTCGGACGTCAAGCAGTGCCAGTGGTGGAAAGCTCTCAGCGCACAATCTTACAAAGGTGAGCCAGCCCCAATCAAAAGATTGAAGGTCAATGATATATGATTTGCTTTTGAGTGACACCTTGTTCCTCTGTGTTTTAGGACAGCGATTCTACCAGGAGTGATGACACTGGACTTGGAAGTGAGGTCAATGGATCAGGTGAGAGCAGTATTTTCTGGCATTATAATTCTCCTTAATCAAATTTAAGTCAGTTTTGAAGCTAATGATAAAGTTCAACTCGAAAATGACTTTAATAAACTGCTATGCTCCTACCTAAGCACTCTCTGAAGCAATAGTGGTGTTAAAAGAAGAAAAACTATATAAAGAATGTTTCAGGTTGGATTAACAATGATCATGTAAAAATTAATATCATTTATGTATTTGTATATATAGTTGTTTAAGTTGTTTTTACATGAATCCCATGAATTTTGGTTAATTGTCAGCTCTTCCTCCAGATGTAAGTGGCATGGTGGCTCTGGCTCAGCAGCATGTCCCTGGGGCTCGATTGGTGGAGGACATTGGCAGGGAGGTGATTATTAACCTCCCTCATGCTGCCGCAGAGGATGGCACTTTGGCTCTCTTCCTGGCAGAGCTGGACAAACGTCAGGCAGAGTTTGGCATTGTCAGTTACGGCCTGTCAGACACCACACTAGAGGAGGTGAGGTCTTTAAGTCCGAGAAGGAGTGTCTATCAGTCACCTCTACTCTCTGCCCTCTTAAGAGGATTTTTCCTCTTAAGTCATGAGGTTGTTAAGTTAATTCTGCAAAAGTGAAACCTGATTTTTGTAGCCTGTTTCCTTAATTTTAACCCACTTGTCTGTTTACAGATGAAATTTTGTCGGTCCCTTCTTTTTATAACTCCAGAATAAGATGAGTGCAAAGGGTTTTGTGTTATTCATTATGCTGTTGTACAGTGATTGTTTACCTCCCTGTCACTGATTTACTTACCTGTTCAGTAAGCTGGAGCAGCAGGGGTGCATCTGTTAATTGAGCTCCGCACGCACTTTTCAGATCTTTCTGAAGGTGGCAGAGGAGACAGGAGTAGACACAGATCCGGATGAGGCTGCCACGCAGCCTGTGGCGTCTCCAAACCAGCAGGGGGACCCAGCAGAGGATCGGGACGCAGGTAAACTCAACCACTCTCTGTTTTCCTGAGAGCAGAGAGTCTAAGTCTACCTGAGTCATTAAACCGCACAGACATAGCTACGGCAGTGGGCTGTGCACATGGATGGCTGCCTACAACTTATCTACGAATGTTTAACTTGTTTACAAAGTTTATGATGAAACTTGATTGACACTGTTGGGGTCAGGTTAAGGGTTGCATTAAGATCAAAGGTAAGGTTTAGGAATTTAATAGTTAGTACAACAATATTAGTTAAACTTATGAAACTTCACCAGCACTACATACAGACTTATATTCCTATTCAATAAAATGGACTGCCACAGTGGTTGTAGTCCAATAGATCAGTATGTGATCTTGCTTTTTACGGATTGGTTTCATCAGAGTTGCAATAAAATGGAACAAGCATTTAAAATTCATTCCTATTCTTCTGTTTGTTTTTTTGAAAAGGTAATTTGTTTGAGACTTCGTTAGGGTTTGTAAAGGTTTTGTTACACCTTGTATGGAACACTGTGCAGCATATGCTTTTTATGTGTGCATTAAAAGGTTAAAGACAAGGTGAACATCTACATGTTTGTGAGTAAGCTGTAGGGGACCATCAGCGATTATATAAAACCCCATTCTAGAGGAGTTCTGTGCAGTGTGTGACTGGAAGCATGTGGTGGCTGTATACAGTTGTTGAAAACGTTTATTTCATCCCACCTCTGTCTTTGCCTTCAATGCTGACAGGACGGAAACTCCAACACAAGACAGGTACATACATAGCTAATCCTACAGCCATGCAGCCAGAAATGCATCTAATTTTCAAAAATATAATCTAATTTTCAAAAATAACTTTCAAAAATGTCAACTTACTTGTCATATTAATAATTAAAACTATTATAACTATAATTAAAACTGTAACTAAAAAATTATTATATGTAGAACAATTCAAATAGCATGGGCATAGACACATATTTTAGCTTCAGTTTTAACAGTTGTAACAGGAACAGGGGTGCAAAAAGTACCAATTGTCTGTTGTGGTCAAGTAAATATCACTAAATATTACTTGACCACAAGTAAAACTACTGGTCTTTAAAAAATTCAGAAAAAGTTCAAAGTATCCTTTTGAAAAACTACTCAGGGTAGTAATTACTTATTAACTGTAACATTATCAAAAGCAGGCAATCAGTCGAAAGGGTATATCCCTGTAGAAAATCTTTTTTTTCTGATAAATGATAAATGGCATGAATGGATCAAATGATAGCAATTTAGTCTGTCTGTGGTACAAGCAAGATAACCATTAAGCTCAACTGTGACTTGTAGCTTTCTGCTTGTTAGTCTGGAGAAGAAATCTGTTAGTCCAGGAGGTCTTGAACTTAAAAGCACTGCAGCCGGAACTAAATTATAGAATCATAATTTGAAACCTTTGAAGATGAGCAATACCAGCATCATAGTAGAATCATTATATACTATGTCGGGCAACGAAATTAGTTTTGGTCGATAATGTAATAGGTCTGCAGATTGGGTAGCAGGGATAATGAATTGTAATTAACCAGCAGGTACTTCTCTCGTACACAGAGGCCCAGGAGACAGACGTTCTGACAGACCCCCTGAGTGATGACGGCCGGGGCAACGTGTCCCTCATAGGCTGGGGCTTGACCCTGCAGCAGCTCAGAGCACTCTTCACCAAAAGGCTGCTGTATGCCCTCCGCAGCCGGCGAGGCTTTATAGCTCAGGTAAAAAACTAATTTAGAGTTCGTTATAAATAAAAAAAAATCATTTGGAAAAAAAGAGGTAGCATAGGTGAATGATTCTGAAACTTCTAATTATATTTCTTGAGTATTATTATTTTTTCTTTTAAGCTTCAAAACTTATATACCTCCATAGATTTATTTTTTTTTTAACGTCTTTATGTTATGATTATTTGATTTATGTTCTAAAACAAATGACCTATGCACTTCTGACTTATTTCTGTTTCTGCTACAAAACAAGACTGCATATAGAGCAATACCTGTAATGATGGGTGGTTGCTCAGCTTATTTACTAAATACCTTTTTATTGGTTGCATTTCTTAGATTGTGCTGCCTGCAGTATTTGTCCTGGTCGCTTTGCTATTTACCCTCATTGTCCCACCCTTGGGAAAGTATCCTGCTCTAGAGCTGCAGCCATGGATGTATGGTGAACAATTCACTTTCTTCAGGTATGCCTGCCTTGACAGTCAGACTGGTTTTCACATAAGCCAAGCATCATATTTTACACTTGTAGACATCTTGTTTTTCAGTCACACCTTACCCTGCAAGTTTAATTCATCAAGTTTTCCCATAGGTTTCTAAATGATCAGTCAAGCCTAGGACTGCTTAAAAGAAATCAGTGTTAAAAATGTGGATGTGGAACTCCAAAGTGTGTTTGAATTCAAGAAGAGAGCCTATTCAGTAGGCCAGAGCAGAGCTGAAATGTTCACCTTAGCATGCAGACTGTGGTGGACACATCATAGACATAACAAAGGGCACAGCTAAATCACAAGCACATTTCAGTCAAAAGGGATAATCAGTATGCGTAAAATAGTCCTGCCCCACTGTGTACCGCTGATATTTTATATTTATATATTTTTTTTGTAATCTCAATGAAATATTAAGTTTTGCATATTTTTGACCCTAATGTTCAAAGTTGACCAGCTTCAAATGGCAAATGGGAAGACTGCACTATAAAAACATAAAGATTCTAAAATGTTTATAAACTTTCACTTTATTACTGGACTTTTCATTGCACTACCAAAGTAAAGATAGAGCTCATTTTTACTAATGCTCCTAAGCTATTTGCAGTGTTATGTTAGCAAACCTAGTAAGGTCACTTTGCGACACTGCAAGTGGTCGGGCTAATAGACAGAACTGGATCCAACAAATATCTCTAAACTTGCAATGTATTTCTGCCTTTTTGTTCCCCATAAACATCCAGACATTCTCACTGTTCTCACATTTGTTCTTCACCACAGCAATGATGCCCCAGAGGACCCGGCTATCCAGAATCTTATTGATGCTCTTCTAGCCCCTCCTGGGTTTGGGACCAAATGCATGAACTCTGACGCGTAGGGTATTCCTCTCTCTTTTTGCATGAACAAGTTTTCTTATTGTGTAGTGTTTGACATGATGTGATATTGAACCTTCAGGGAGACTCAGTGTGAGGAAAACAATGCGACCAGATTCCTCCGACCCCAGATCCCCCACGCCATGTGGGAGCTGTTTAATAACCGTATCTGGACCGTGGACCAACCATCTCCTGAGTGCGAGTGCAGCACTGAAGAGGTTCGCAGAATGCTACCTGACTGCCCAATGGGAGCAGGAGGACAGCCCCCTCCACAGGTCAAAATCCTTTAATTAATGCTCACATCTGCCTCTCTCATAGCTAACTTAAGAGCCACATACATTTCAACAGCAAAATATCATTCAAAAAAGGTAGATGTAGAATGATGTTTGTGCACCCCTTTCTTTACTGTCACACATATATATGATTGTTTTTGTATACATTTCAGTGTAGTTACCTAATATAATATCATACACTATATGTAGCAAAGTGAGTGCTGAGGGTACAAGTGTGTGTGTGTGTTTACTCATACAGCTGCATTTTAGCTGATAATAATGATTATTTGTTTAGGAAATTTCATGGAAAATAATTTTTTCATGTTTTTCCACTCGTTGGCCACAGATAACGAGGTCAACAGGTGACATGCTGCAGAATTTAACTGGACATAATATATCTGACTATCTCGTCAAGACATATCCCCAAATTTTAAAAAAAAGGTCAGATCTCCATTTAAATTTGTCATTAAGAGAAACACACTATACATGCTCTTAAGCATGCTGCTAAACATGCTCTTTATATATCATTCCAGCATGAAGACAAAAAAGTGGGTGAATGAGTTCAGGTGAGGCACTTAATTCAGAGTTCCAGTGCCAGATTCCTGTGCCAGATAAGTATGCATCATGTAAATTATATACCATTCTGTCCTCAGATATGGAGGTTTCTCTCTTGGTGGTAGAAGTTCTCAGATTCTGCCTGGGACTCAAGAGGTGGAAGAATCTATAATGGCTATCAGAACACAATACAGGATAACAGAGGTATGCCACTAACAACTGAGATGTCTTTAGGAATTTAAATTACAAAACAAAATGTGAAAACTTGAACTGTAAAGCTTTATTTATCTCAATTCACTTGGGGTGATTTCTACAAAATGCTGCCAACAACCTTCAATTGTCTGTTTTTACAGAATGGCTCACTGAATCAGCTTCTGGACAGATTACCGGACCTTCTCAATGGTCTCAGCAGTCAAAATAATGTTAAGGTAAGACACTGTTCCTGCTTTCCAGTGAAATTGAGCTTGGAGCACATATAACTCTTCCATTCCGTCCTCTAGGTGTGGTTTAATAACAAGGGTTGGCATGCAATGGTGTCATTTGTGAACATCATGAATAATGGACTGCTGCGGGCCAGTCTCCCTCTTGGACCAGCCAGAGAAAAGCATGGAATAACTGCCTACAACCACCCACTGAACCTTACCAAGGAGCAGCTCACAGACATGGTCTTGTATGAACATTTTCTTATGTTGCATAGCCTCATTTTAGCTTTTTTTGCAAATGTTTCCTACTGTATTTATTGTAGGGGCTCAGTATTTGAAGACTGACATCCTAATGTCTTACTTAAAAACTGATTATCATGTGTGTATAAATAACGTCTACTATGGCTATATATTGAACCACTCTGTCTTTCAGGATGACTACCTCAGTGGATGTCCTGTTGTCCACATGTGTGATTTTCGCCATGTCCCTTGTGCCAGCAAGTTTTGTGCTCTTTCTGATTGAGGAGAGGGTCAGCAAGGCTAAACATCTCCAATTTGTTAGTGGGGTCAAGCCCATTCTCTATTGGAGTGCAAACTTTGTCTGGGATATGGTCAGTTTCTATGTGACTTATAACACTCACTTACTCTTACATACAACCCATGTATTTTTATTACAGCCATGTTTCTTTCTGTCCTGACATCTGCTTTCTGTTTGAACAGCTGAACTACACTGTTCCAGCTACCTTGGTGATTCTCATCTTTATAGGCTTTCAGCAGCAGGCCTATGTATCAGAAAAAAATCTTCCTGCACTAGTGCTGTTGCTCTTGCTCTATGGGTAAGCATGAAAAGGGTTGAAGTCTTCTAGCTTACTAATTATGGTACCTGGGCCACTGCTTTTCTTATAATTGGCAAGATGGCTTGCACATAATGGAATAGCTTAACAAAAAATGTAACTTTTGTTAATTGTTCATAATTAAAAATGTATGGAAGATATATATATATATATACAGTACTTTATATTTGCACGCGTTATTGAAACTGTACACTTTGTATTTTTAGTGTACAAAAGACATCTCTGTGTACTGCTTACTTTATGTTAAATGTTTTTATTAAAAACCCTATTGCCCAGTTCACTACCAGTATATATTTCTGTAAGAAGCTAGTTTATACATGTGAAATGAGTTTGTTTCTATTCACTGCTACAGCTGGTCCATCACTCCTCTCATGTACCCTGCCTCCTTCGTGTTCTCCGTACCAAGCACAGCTTATGTGACCCTCATTTCAATCAACCTCTTCATTGGCATCAATGGCAGCATTGCCACCTTTGTCTTGGACCTCTTTTCTGATGAGGTACAAGAAGAGATGCCTTCATAATTTCCTGTCTTTTCTGTTTAAGAGCATTATGTACAAAGATGATGCTAATTTTATCACAGTTGTGCATGATAAAATGCCATTAGAAGCAAAACAACATCATCTGTCCATCATTCCCTTAATGTTGTCTTCTATTTTCAGCATTTAAATAAGGTGAACAGGATCCTAAAGAAGATCTTTCTGATTTTTCCTCATTTCTGCCTGGGTCGAGGTCTCATTGACATGGCTAAAAACCAGGCGATAGCCGATGCCTTCCAGAGGCTTGGTAAATGCTACGTACTGAGTTTTATTATAGCCAAGCCAAGGAATCTATTTTAGGAGAAGTGCTTTACTTTATAAATGTTAAAAGCTTTTTTTTTCTCTATGCCCCTGTATGTGGCCAAGGCCCTGCTTCTTAAAAGAGTGGTTTTAGTAACTTCCTGTATAACATAATTATTTAAGACTGAAAGTACTTTCTTTCATCTCTGTGGTCACAGGAACAGAGAAAACAGTGGAGCCACTGGCCTGGGATTCTGTGGGAAAGAACTTGTTTGCCATGGCTGTGGAGGGGGTTGTGTACTTTATTTTCACTGTGCTGATACAGTATAAATTTTTTATACGTTTCAGGTAAGAGAGTGTTTTTGTTTGTCTTTTACCTTAGTTTGTTAACTGTTTTATTAAAAATACACTAAACACATTACTGATCATACACTTGGAATCACTTGTGGTTTTAATAGTCTTTGTCACTTTACTGTGAAGTGAATATTTAAATAATACAGTGATTAAATAATATAAAACAGACACCAGTTCAAGACCAGGCAGTTATTAAATGATAAAAAATGTGCTGTTTATCTACGTGTATGTAATTTATGCAGTTTCTGAAATTTCTTACATTTAACTCATCACTTTAGAAATTGCATTTTACAAGTGATAATTTCATTACAGTATAATTCTTAGTGTTATATATGTTTCTCAACCAAGTGCAAATAATCAACAGCTTATTTGTGTGTGTTGTGTTTTTTTTTTTATTATTAATGAATTTGAAATGTTGATTGAATGTTGTATTTAAAGTTTTGAACAGACTTTGTGTTTGTCCTAGATTGCCATGGTTTAATCCTGTACTGCCTCCTTTGGGTCCTGAGGATGAGGATGTAGCACGGGAAAGAGACCGAGTGAGGAGTGGAAGAACTCAGGAGGACATTCTGACTCTCATAGACTTGAGCAAGGTTTGTTATTTTCAGCCAAAACACCCATCGTTCTTGTCATTATAACTCTGCAACATGCAATATTCTACAAACTGAGTTATAGTAGATAAGTTACTTGTTTATTTCATATTTGATAGTAGTTACATTGGAACCTGCAACCTTTTTGTTCTATAAAGTAAAGAATGTCCTCTTTTCCAAATCTCCAAAGATGTATAAAGCCGGCAAAAAGCCAGCAGTGAACCAGCTTTGTCTTGGCATTCCTCGGGGAGAGGTGAGAGAAATTCAGAGTTTTGTATTACAGCTTAAATAAACTGTGTTCATGTTTAACTGAAATCAATTAGGTTTCCATTTTTATTCCAAACTTGTATTTGTGAATTCGATTTATTGATGATTACCTGCTTACAAAAATCACACAACTGAATATTAAAAATCCATTCATACAGTTCAAATGGATAATAATTAAAACTTAGTTTTAAATATGTCAGCATATTTTAATCACCATTTCATCATACATTGAAAGTCATTTTTTGCTTATATAGATCCTTATACCGTTCATCATAATGCTGCAGAAAATTCAATTGAATTGAATGGGCCATCCCAATACTAGTGTTTTGGAGTATAAATATGATATCTAAAATCACTATTATTGGGATATTAACCCATTTAAAATCGTCTCCCGGGATCAGCTACAACATTTCTATATTGATCAGGCCATAGTTTTAATTGCTCTTTTTTACTGTTAAAATTTTGATTGTTGTAGGGACACAGTTAGTTACATTTTTCATACTTATATCCTTTTGTTTTTGCATGTCAGTGCTTTGGGCTTCTTGGTGTTAATGGGGCTGGGAAGACATCCACTTTCCTCATGCTGACTGGAGACACCAGTGTCACCTCTGGAGAGGCTTTCCTCTGCAATCACAGGTCAGCTTTGCCCTTTAAGGTGTTAAACAATGCTAGACAATGTAGATTGTTTATCAAATGATTTCTGATTTAATGCTTTTACAGCATCTTGAAACTTAGTCTCTTGGTTTGAAACTTTAGTGTACTGACTGAGATGGACATGGTGCATCAGCTAATGGGCTACTGTCCTCAGTTTGATGCTATTACTGACCTTTTGACTGGAAGAGAGCACCTGGAGTTCTATGCTCGACTCAGAGGAGTCCCAGAATCGAAAGTTGCAAAGGTATGAAAGATTCTAGGTCAAAGAGAAGCACTGAAATTGTCAAATAAGCAGAGGCAGACAGAGTTATTTTAACACAAAGCATATTTAGGTTAGTGTGAGGGCATAAAAGACGACCTTCAGGCTTTTGATGTCTCAGCCACATTAATAATTGATTTTTGGCACATAGGTCGCTCAGTGGGGGGTGAAAAAGCTGGGACTGATCCAGTATGCTGATCGAGAAGCAGGAGGCTACAGTGGAGGCAATAAACGCAAACTTTCAACCGCCATTTCTTTTATTGGATGTCCACCAGTTATTTTTCTGGTTAGTATTTTTCAGAGCTAAATTAATATTATTTCATTTATATATATATATATATATATAGAACTAAATATATCACTAAATATTTTTATATTTCACTAAATATTTTGACCATCTTTGTATGGCCTTATATAACTTATATAATGATTAATATTCCTTGTGATTTTTCTCAGATATGTCATCTCTAATTAACTATACACAAGTTTCTTCTTTTAAGAAATTGTCAAGTTACTTAGTTTAACATCTGTAATAATTAACGGCTCTGTGTGAACTTTTCTTACATATGAATCTCAGGATGAGCCCACAACTGGAATGGACCCAAAGGCTAAGCGCTTTCTGTGGAACTGTATCCTCAGTGTCATCAAAGAAGGCCGAGCTGTCATTCTTACATCCCACAGGTATGAGGCTTAAACCCAACATAAAACGTTCACGCTCAAGCTATCCTAACCTGGTCAGTTCTCCTTTTTCCCCAAACACAGGGTTTCTAGTACACTGGACGTGGTATTAATCGAAGAACTGATTTTACATAGAGGTCTAATACACTCTATTTTTAAACCACTGTATACACACAATGTCCTATATATTGTGTGTAGACCACACTAGATCCATAAAGAGAGTAGAAATGGATTTCACTTTTCAGAATATTATCCTGTGTACTGATTGACCTTTTTGTGCAGTATGGAAGAATGTGAGGCACTCTGTACTCGTATGGCCATAATGGTCAATGGCAGGTTCCAGTGCCTGGGTTCTGTGCAGCATCTCAAGAACAGGTACTATCTGCAGTTCATTGGAAAACTCTTTAAAAACAAAAATAACAGCAAATAATTATAATAATGAAATAATAAACCTTGGTGAATTCATAATAAGCATCAGCATCATCTATTTAAATGTTCAATTCTATATAATTAGTAATAAATGTGAAAGATACATTTGTATGTTCTCTTTCTAACAGGTTTGGAGATGGTTACACTATTATCCTTCGCTTGTCCACTCCTTCACAAGAATCCTGCCCAGTGGATGCCTACATTAAGAACGCCTTCCCTGGGATAGAGCTGAAGGAGAAACATCTCAGCGTTCTACAGTATCAGCTGCCGTCTCATGTGTGCTCCCTTGCCAGAGTGTTTGATGTCCTGGCAAACAACTATGAAGAGCTGGGAATAGCCGACTATTCCATCTCTCAGACAACGCTAGACCAGGTTAGAAAATGATGGCAGCATGAAATTGTAAGAAATAAATATTGTTAATGAAAATGACAATTTGAGGGGAAAATAGTGCTTAAAGCGAAATGTTTCTCTATCACAGGTATTTGTCAACTTTGCCAAGGAGCAGACAGATGACGATGACCAGCTAAAAGAGGTGGCAGTAAATGGTGGATCAGGAGAAGCTCAACCTCGCAGACATCTGTCCAGACAAAGTATCCAACCACACCCAGTCACTCAACCAATCCAACCTACACCGTCTCCAAACGCTTCTCCTGTACCCAGCAGGTCACACTCCCCAGTCAGAGCAGCTCAACCGTCCCATTCCCCATCAACAAACAAATCCACTCAGCCAAGAGCTGGAGGCACAAAAAATAAGGAAGGTAAACCTGGTGAGTCACCTCAGCAGATACAAATGCAGCCTGTGTTGGAGTCCTCAGACAACAGGCCAAAGCGCAAAGAAGGAAAGAGCTCTCGGAGCAAAGACCCTGCCAAACTTTTTCTGGTTAAGCCCAAAACACGAGACAGCAAGATGTAAGTCAAGTATGGGTTGTTGGAGACAAATAAAAAATAAAAGTTCTGGTAAAAATCGAATCTGCCAAAAATGAGCGATTGCAAATTTTTCCCAAAACGTTATTCATCATGGTCATCTTTGATATGCACACTATTGTTTAAAAGTTTGGCACCACTTGTCATAATAGTACTATATGAATTACTACAAGCAAGACATGCGCAAGGTGTTGTAAGATGTTTTATGTTTTCTTGGGAACAATTTGTTATATATATATATTAAATTACAAATAAATCATATACTGTAATTATTAGGGATGCACCGAATATTCGGCCACCGAAAATTTACCTGGCCAGCCCACATTTACCATCGGCCCAATGCCCGATGGCCAGTCCAGCAGTGGCTATGCCAGTCTTTGTTTTAATACACTATTTTGTTTTAGGCCTACAGAGAATGTTGTTATATCTTTCAACAGTTTTAAAGCACTTGTTCTGAATGCACTTTGTTAATGCACTTCATTCAGAATATTAAAATGCACTTGAATTCACTAGTTTTATGAGAGAACATATTTGTATAATATTTCAGCTATCTTGCTTTTAGGCTATTCATGAGTGGGGCCAAGTAAAATATTTTATTTCTGATTTTATTTTATATTGTGTATTGTTTAAATGCTAAATAAATATTTTCATAGTTTTGTAACAGATTTATTCCTTTAATAATGTAATAATAATTATTTATTTCGGTTTTCGGACAAGTGTTTCCTCATTTTCGGTTTTAATTTCATTTAAAACTCAGCTTAATACTTTACCCTTATAGAAAATGTAAAGGTAAACCCGTATTTGTACTGTACAGTTTACACTGAACTGCTGTCTCCACCAGTGCTATAATGTAAAATATCGACGTTATCTCTGTATAGACTTTACTGTAATTCATGCACACGTGTTTTCTTTGGTCTGCGCTGTCGTTCTCTTAGGTATAAGCATGATAAATACAGTAATAATAATAAAAATACAGGGCTTTAAGAAGATGCTCCAGGGAGGAAATTCTGGACTGCGTATGCCAGAGATGTGCCACAGGGCGTCAGCCGTTCAGCAGCAAGGAGAATGCTTGGCTTGGCTACTTTCAAACCTCCCGGCTTTGAGTACAGGTGACTGGGACGCCCGGGCCTTGTCCTCCATGCCCCCTTGTCCTCGTGCTGGTTGTTTAGGTTTGGGCGCTCAGCAGTGGAGGTTCATTCTGTTCAGGTGTGTGATTGCCTTGCTAACCGAACATAAACATAACATAAACAACCAGCATGAGGACGAGGGAGCGTGGCGGACGAGGCCCGGATGTCACGAAAGCAAAAAAATCGATATGTGCGGTTTCTGCGTAGGTGTAGAGGTTTCAGCGAACAATTATTAGTTTGGTTTTCAGAAAAAATCAGCAAGAGACTGCTGTACCGCGATTACGCGATTAAGCAGGGGTTTACTTTATACATACATATATATATATATATATACACACAAGAGCAACATGCAGGCAACTGTAGGAATAGAAGTCTTGCCCAAGGACTTTGTGGCATTGCGTACTTGCCTGGATGAGGAATTAAAATCACCCCTAAATGAAATGAATTGCTGTAATTGCTATATCTACCTAATGCATAGATGTGAGAGAAAAGAACAGTGGCACATATCAAACTTTACATATTCTATCATTGCTTTCGAAGAGTTGGACTCCGGGGGTCCTTGAATTGTAAGGGGTCCATGGCTGAAAAAGCTTTGAGAACCCCCTGCTGTACAGTAGTGTTACCCACTACACTATTCCACGCCCTATATGCTTCTGTTCTGTAATTAGAAAACCTACTGCTGGAAATTTCATGAAGGAACGTCCAAAACGCTTCAAAGCATCTCTGTACAGACACTATGACCTTTGATCTCCTGGAGGCCTACACAGTTTTCCCTTCGCTGGAGGAGAAATTGCAGGACGCGTTGATACAGTCTCTCAGTACTGCAGGGTTTTCTTTTTTTTGCCCCCACTCCCTTGGCAACATGTCAGGATCTTTTCGAATAACAAACACGACACGGGAGGGAATGTTCTGCGAGGCAGCTCCCCAGATCCTCCACAAACAAACAGCGCTGGCTAGCAGGGGAGGAATTTTCCAGCTCTGTGGAGAATGCTGACCAGAGCAGTGTGAGAGAGAGAGAGAGAGAGAGAGAGAGAGAGAGAGAGAGAGATAGGGAGAGAGAGAGAGAGAGAGAACGAGAGAGAGAGAGATAGAGAGAGATGGATCGTATCATCAGAGCTTCAGGTTGTATGGTTCCTTAATACATCAGTTTTTCTCTCTCTCCCTTTCTCCCTCTCCTTTTCTCTTTTCTGTCTTGCCTCCTCTCCCTCTTCCTCTCTCTGCCTCTCTTTTAACGAGGACAGGTCATGCAGACACCTCAGCGCTGAGCTGCAGCAGCTGATGACGCAGGGAGGAGCAGAGGGGTGGGGGTGGCTGGGGGAGCGGGTTTGGCCTGCTGAGATGGGGCCCTTTCAGACGCGGCCAGGCCGGCAGCTCACTGACGCACGGATGAGCCCTGTTACCAAGAGGCCAGCGGCCATAAAGCCAGTCATCCTTTTCACACCTCCACCCACTGGCCAGCCATCCTCCTTGTGCTCCTGCCTCTTCCAATCCCAGCATTAATGAGCATGCCACAGCCACGGACGCCAGCGCCCAGTGGCATCCAGCCAGCCCGGGTCTGTCACTCCATCGCAGAGGCTTCAGGAGAAAAACAGTAACGGAATAAACTACATCAAGAATGTTCTTCCACCAGGCACGGCTATAGGAAGGAGAGTGTTTTCACCACCAAATATGTGCTCAGGACACATCAGAGCAGATATACTGGCTGAGACATATTAAGAAATAATAATAAACAAAGACTGACGGAAGTAATAATGAGAATGTTCTGAATCGGTCATTAAATTGCCATAAATGGCCATTTCTAGTGAAGAAATCTACATATTGCAGTTTGGTTCAACTTTAGAAGGTGCTCCAAGAGTCAAAGACAATTGTGCCAAATGTACGTACGAGTATGTAGAAAATCTTGCAAAACGTTTTCTCAAAATAGTTTACAGAACTTTCTAAGAATGCCTTATGTATGTTCATGATATCAGTGAGAGAAAACTGCCCCATTCAGCCATTAAGCTGATCAGTTTTCTAACCAATCAGCACTTAGTAGCAGTAATTCTAGCACAATTCATTTACATATATTGTTTTATTGTCTTCATGTTACAAGATAAACATTTAGACATAAAACTGAGCATCATTAAATTATTATAGACAACAATCAATAATTACTGGCTGACACAGAAAACCAAATTGTGACTAGAATTTTGGCCATATGGCACAGGCCTAGTAAGAGGTCAACAGACAAAGCGTTTGTTTTTGTGTCTTACAATAGCAGGCCTCAGGTCAGGTTTCCTTATGGATATCATCCTGTACTGATCATAGCATTGCTTATAGCAGAGCAAAGAAAAGGCCTGCGCTTTCTGAGCTGAACGTGTGCCATTATATCTCTCTAAAAGTCGGCCGTTGGCTGTGAAGGTGTCCCTGAGAGCGGCTGCTCACCAGCCACCTTTTGAGTGCCTCGAAAAGAGAGTCAAGTGGCCTTTCACAGCTCATCTGTGCTTACGGTCTACCCTTTTGAAAACATGCAGCACGAAAACAAAACGCTGTGGCTTTGAGCGCACGGGGGCGGCAGCTCGACGGCTAACCAGAGGGCTAAAGGCGTGATCCTCTCAGACAGTAAGGTGGAAGACAGAGGTCGGAGGCCATGTATAGGTCCAGCCAGGGAACCGAAAGCACCTCACGGCAGGGGCAAAGGGTCACAAACAACTTATCCCCAACTCCACAGCTAACAGCTAATCCTAATTACACAGAGGACATTGATCGCCGCACTCAATAAAGCTCAATTTCCTTTCATTTGAGTCAGAGGAAAGGCATGCCCGTCCGCACCGACGGTAATATGTGTGTCAAGGAGCTGAGGAGGAAGATTTTTCCCTTTTTATTCTTTTACAAATAAAAGCTTTTCAGTTTGCCGCGCTAATAAAAGAGCAGCCTTCCACCGCTATGCGGAAAACCCACAAGGCCTCAGCAGCTCATAGTAACCTTGGAGCTCACAAAAAGAGCACTTCGTCCATGATAGTAGGTCTAGAATGCGAGTCTCTAAGCAATAAAAAAAAGCTTTTGCTCATAACTGCCAGCTTTTAGGAGTTTTCCTGAAACCCAATCTCCTCACATGGGCCTGTTCTTACAGCAGGCAACTAGAACAGCAAATAGCTGCATGGTGTCTTCATGTTGATCTAGCATATTTTTTTCCCTAAGCGTGCTCTCATTTGAACTTTGGCAGAGTAAAACGACAGGAGTACTGAAACATTAAGTCAATATGTCAGATAGGTACCCCCCCGAACCCCCCATTGGTCACAACATGCGGCGATTAGACAAGTTCACGGCTCCAAAGAAAGCAAAGCAACGCCCACTTTTATGTGCTTTTGCTTTTCTCTGTGTTATCTGTGCTAACATTGACTTTAGGGTTTGGCCCACGATTGACATTAAGAAGATACATGGTTTTCCTTTCCTTTTTCATTTAACTTTCACAAAGAAAATGGTCCAATAGGTTTATTTAGAGGGGGATGGGGGTGTTGTGGCTAATTTTTCTCCCCATTTTAATCCAGCTACCAGGCTGGGAGTGTGAGGACGAGCATGTAACGTAACACAACATACCGGATGGCTCAACACGCTTGGAGGAGAACACTAACCACCCATTCTTTTACTTCAGCTAACAGACAGCTACACAGGCTTGCATCAGTCTGGGTGATGGTGGGGGAGGAAGGACCACTCTGCTCTGATGGATACCCAGTCATGGACATTCTATCACCTCAAGAGCCCAGAGTCTAGGAGCTCCATTTGCTGATATGCAAGACGCAGTCCACGGTAATCGAGGAAAGCCCACTTTGGCAGACAGTTTTGACATCAATCCATCAATAGAGATGCCCATGCACTCATCCCTCTGAGTTCTCAGATTACACCGCTGTCCAGCAGCCTGGCATGACTTCATGTAACCGAACCAATAACTTTAGTTGCAGTTCCTTCTTCATTCCTTTTCTTGGCCTCATTTTATCCTTCGTCCTGATGATGTTTATGCAGGATGGAGCTCATCCCTCCTGCACCCACCACAGCCGTGAATAGCCCTGACACCCACCTAAAGAGCTCTGCAGAACCTTATTCTGTTCATATCACTATTGATCAGCACATGCATGGGGAGAGAGGCCAAAATAAAGACACCCACATCATCCAATTCACCAGAGGCTTTCTAAAATGGGCTGAGCCGTTGTTGAGGCACTCTGTCGCATGGTCATTCAGGGTCCAGAGTGTTTCTCATGAACAAGAACAGGCACACACACACACACACACTGCAGGTAGTTAGGGGATCACGCAGCCACCGCAGAGAACAATACACTGGTGCAAGTGTGACGTCAGGTTTCCTAGCAACCACACTCATGGGTCTTCAGTGATGTTTTTTTTTCAGAGTGGGATTTTCCCATAGACGGCAAACAGAAAACATCTTCAGCTTAAGACACAACGTCCTTAAGAATATTCATCCTTATATAGAGCTGATGGCTTCCTTAGGCCTTGAATGTACATAGCATTTGGAGCCAAATTAGCTTATTATGTGATATCAATACAAGAAACTTTCTTTTAAACTGAATTCACAGCTGTCATTCATTACAGATACCAGAGTGAAGGTACACAGATATATGGGCCTAATTCAAAGAAAATGCCAATAGAAATGACCAGGTTTAAACCAGACAGCCCTGAGAGTCTCATCATGCCATATTTAATAAGGAAACGACAACTATGGAAACTTTTTTGTCTACAAAACAAGTGTCCACCATGGAACCCTTGCAGAGCTCAACCATGCGCTGAAAGGGACTGGAAACGTTCACCCGCATAAAGAGAACAACAGCTAAAGCCGACGAGCCGCATCGCTGGGTCCGTCTGTTATGGTAACATCAGCCTGCCCATGCAGATGGAGGTAAACACAGGCACCACGCTGCCATGGCAACGCGTCTGTGACGTCCGCGAGCATGACTGACAGCAAAAGGGCATGACCACACCCAGCTCCTCCGAGCTGTGGGAAGAACACGAGCCCAGACATCACACCTTTTACAACAAAACGTGACTTAGCACTGCACCAAGCACGAGCCCGGGGTCCATGAATAGCACTGGCTGTGACGAGAGAAGAAGCCTATTTATAACCTACAAACACAAACCTGCTCTACCCAGCACAGCCGTCTCAATGCATATTTCTCATCACCTTAAAGACATTTTAGCCTGTAAGATGAATATAAACAGTGGAGATCATACCTGTACCTGCACTGATAAATATCAGGTAACACAATTATAGACATAACCACCATTATCTAAAAGCCTGTTAACTGTTTAAAGTAGTGGTGTTTCTGTCCCTGTTAGTCTGAGTCAATTAAATGTGAAAAAGTAGGGTTAGTCCAAACAGGCCTCTCTGATTTCCATGTGCTGTTTTAGTTGTGTTTTACCATGGTCCTGGAGGAACGTTGTTTGGTTTTACTGTGTACTGTGTTTGGTCGAAATGACAGTAACATTTACTTGAGTTCTGATGTCTCTATTATTTTTCTATTATTCTTAAAAGAAAAAGTGGCACTTTATTACTATTCTGTATTGAATTAGCAAAAGTAGCTTAGCTTGCTTACCAAGCATGTTTCTAAACTAGTTAGCTCTGCGCTGCTTCCATTCACTTTTAAGCTACATTAGCCTCATAGCTAAGGTTGGGTGTCCAAATTCAAACCTTTATGATACAAAGCAAATTCAGTTCAATATTACATGGTTTTAGTGTGAAATGTGAATAGTTATTACAAGCTAATAAACCACTGAAGTCATCGTCAAGTCCCTATTAGCTCTTAGCTATTAAATGATCAGCCTTTTGTTGCTATCACACCCTGTATTAAACAAAAAAAGGTACAAAACAGACATGTTTTTAAGTATATATACATCACTCCTCCGAACGTCACCACATTGTCTGAATTACAGGTCATTAAAGGGTCAAAACATGACTGTTGCAGTACGTAATCTAACCATCATTATCATGGTCCTGAGAGTTAGCAAGCCAGGCTAACTCTGCACCACAGATATACAGCAAGTTGGGGAGATGTCTCTACATTCTTTCGATCTATAAATGACTGGATATCACTTGCTTAGATGAATGGTTTTACATACACAATGTTTCTCAAGCCCCAAATGTTGCTCATTGGTTTACTTTTTTAGTTCCCCAGAGCTAGCAGGTAGTTGTTACAAACTGCATCGAGATGTAAAGTAAATTCAATTTAAAATACAAATATTCAATAACATTTGATAAATTCGTTAATTTATATTTTAAATGGAAAACAACATTACCACCTGTGACAAATCGCAACATATGAGCAATGTATGCTTAGGAAACGTAACACGTAACACTGTTTTGTCCAGAGTGACTGTTGTCTCTGGACAGGGACACTCACAAATGCCCCGATTTTAACCCCGGGAATGAAAACAAATCAGAATAAAAGGACACTGCTCCTTATGGCAGCTCCATATCACTCTTCTTCTACCACTAACATCCTGCTCACTGAGTTTTAGAGGAAACTGTTTTCCACCAGACACTAACAAGTGTCAAGTGAACCCGCAACATCACCGTAAATGTCTTTTCCAGCCAGGAAGTCAACCAGGGTCAGAATCGAGGTTAAGTTACCGGTACAAACCTTAAAACAGAGAATATAGCACATCATCTAAAATCGAACATATTATTTGTTTAACATGTCCACATCTGTAACTTGTTTTACAAACTGTGGATGGGAAATATGTTATAGATACTAAGATAGATGGAGGACATTAAGTCAGATTTTTACTATAGCTTCAGCTTCAATGCTTGGCCACTGTATGATTTTCTGACACGCTTTGCAATGTTAGTTATTAGCCAATTTTATGCCGTCTACATAATTCATTACAGTACAACAGTTTCCCTGGCCAAATACATGTAACCAGAGCTGTTTTCCTTTATGAAAACAGGGGATTTTTTTAATGATATGTTGACTGCTAAGCTGGAAATGTCAGTTTTCATGAGGATAAATAAGGCCTCATGGCCAAGCTGCCATCCGGAGCAACACTTAGCTTTTTTAAGCAGCTTAAAACTTCAATTACTCCTATTCACTATCAAGATTTAAGTACATTTAAATAAACTGTTTGTCAGATGGTTTATCAGATGGTTTATCAGATCCATTTTTTATGGAACTTACTTTCAAAACAACTATTTATAGACCTTTAACTGAAAGTACCTTATACCATAAAGCATAACATTATACGGTAAAGCATAAATAGAAGCTAAATAAATACACAGAATTTATGAAATACAAATAGAAATCATAGAAATATATAACTCTTACTTTCATTGCTACTACAACATAATAAAAAATAAAAAATGATACAAATTGTGATTTTACAAAGAATCGTTATTAATATTCATTTAGGCATTAAAGCAAATCAGATCTTAAATAATAGAGACAATATTTGCTAGAATATCAGAAAATAAAACTAAAAATTACTCATAAGTCACATCAACCTCGTAACACCAAACAGGCCATGGCTAATTAGCTACATTTGGGGGAACTATTTCTTTTGAAGTAGCCAAACTACATGAGGAAATAGTTGAAAAAGGCAAATGAAGCTTTTTCAGACATCTCACAGGAAAGCGATGTGAAGTAATTGCAAGTTGAGTGTAACAACATTGTGAAATTTCACCCATATTACGCAACCCAGCATGAAGATGAGCCGGCTAGGGTGGAGCTGGAGAGCCAACCCTACCCCAGCCAGGGAGGACGCGGAGAAAACAATGGCCAGATGACCTCTCTCCGTCATCAAGGGAGCTGGCTGACCCTGCAGGGAGGGTGTGGGCGTCGCTAAAGGGGCTTCCACTAATCCACAGTCTCCTTATGTCTCCTCTAAGCAGCATTTGCTCTACATCAGGTCCAAAGCATGGTTACCACATGCCTTATCACATGGACATTCATTTTGAAACTTCTCTGGCTACCTGTATTGGACCTCAAAGAATCGTCCGTGTTCATTTACATTTTTCTTGGCATAAATATGGCATATTTAAAGGGCCCATATATTTAATTTTTATGTATTTAACTTTTCCCCTGAGGTCCACTTGCGATGCTGTTTTTATTACTGACTGAAATATGTAAATATGCCCTATTCTGACTGGCTGCCCTCAGAAAGAAGTCTGGATTGAAACCCTCCTAAAATGCTCGAGGCTAAACTCCTGTATGCTGAATAGGTGAATATACATAAATGCTTTGGGTTTTGTGACATCACAAAAGCAGACAATTCACCGTTGACCGTTTTTGCAGCTTAATTTCCATATGTGGACTTTGGAAGTATGTTTCAAAACTTAAACAATGTTTAGGTTAGAATTTTATTTAAAAACAACATTACAAATATAAGCAGGAACATCGTATTTAAATACCGAGCGACAGCAATAAGCACAAAGATGTGACACTACAACACATCTGACCTAATAACCCAAATTCATCACAGAACTGATTATCATTTGCCTCATTTTCTGTGATTACTCTGTTAACCGCTGCAGGACAAGGCCAGCAAGTGCGCCTCAATAATACAACGCTCTTCTGTCTCCATCCACAGACATGCAGGTCCAATATAGCAATGCAGTGGGAAAAAATAGACCTTCAGCTACAGCTCACCACAGAAGGAAAAGGGGGGTTTAGTGCTGCAATCACCTGCTCCACTGTCCACCCCCTCCCCACCCTCCCCAACGGCCTGCTGGGAACTCCACCCCCCTTCTCCCAGCACAGCTGGTTGGCCATCCCTCCTCCTTGGCCCTCCCCTTTCCTCTCCCTTTGTACGTCATGCGATTTTCTTATTTAACAATCAACTCTGAAAATGCGTAGGAAGAAAGACGGGCTAAATATAGACGCAGCCACAATAGCACACGCCACAAGCGCAACACAAAAACTCCTCTCCAGCACCAAGAGGACGCGGCCGATAAGGGCCGAAATCAGCAAAAGCTGCTGATTCTCTCGTAAAAAAGAGCAAAGCACCCGTTCACACGGCCTTTACGAGACGTAGGGCAAAGTTCTCCACACATAAACTGGGTCACAAGGCTCATCCATCAAGTTGCACACTAGATTTATGGTATTAATAGGAAGGTTTGACCTCTGTCGCAAAGATAAAATGTAGTTTTTTATATGCTGTAAAATTATTCCAAGAGCATATTGTAGTAGATTCTGAATATGTTCCTTTTTAATATGGGTCTCGTACAGATAGGGTGGCTCTCAGCTGGACACTGTATTGGTTAATAGTGGCCTTAGTACTTGTTTAATAGACTTATAGAAGGTCAAGGATTGTGTCCAGTTAGACCCAGATTAAGGCCAAGCAGAGTTTTGAATGTTCACCACTGGACATGGCACTTATTCACAGACTAGGCTTAACACAGTCTTAATTATGCTCAGAATCTCATGTGGAGTAACACATGCACTTTTATACGCCTTGAACTGCAGACTATTAAGACTATTTAACAACTACGATAAATGGTTCAGTAACTACTATGAAATTAATATTTAAGTATGTAGTTATGTGAGAAGCCACATGAAGACCTTGTTTACTCTTTTAAAATGTGTACTGAGAAACTGGATCTGCGGACAATGGTCAATACAGGTGTAATATAAGTGTAAACATCATGATCCGACCACTTGCCAACATGGTCTAGGACAAGGATGTCAACTGCTAGCATAGCATGAAGTAAAAGACAACAATAATAAGTCTGGAAGGGACTGGTTAGTTATCGTCCCATGTTACAATGAGCTGGATGAAGTTTTGCCCTGTGGAAAGAGATGTGTTGGATTCTGCTGGAAGGAATGTCTCCAGCTATACAGGGGTTAAAAATAATGAAGGGAGGCTGCAGGCTTAAACTTTTTAACAAATCTGTGACAGTTAGGCAGAGATTTTTGCACCGCTAGTGTGATATTAAAAGCTATCTACAAAAAGTGACGTACGTAATGAAATCTGAAATGATCAGTTCATCTTGGAGACAGGTGTAAATGTCAATGTGTCACTTGTGATACTGTTGTACTGTTGTGTTGCTTGTTTGCACCTTCTGTCCTGTTGAATGTTATGTTCACTGTTACTATATGTTGCACCGGGGCCATGGAGAAACGTTGTCTCATCACACTTTGTACATGTATAAACTTGCTGATGACAATAAAGTAACCTTGAATCTTGAACATTGAAACTAGATTAATTTTAAAAACAAGTGAAAACAGGGCCATGGACCCTCAGAGACTTGTCCACATTAGCAGGAAAGCCAAAGGGCATCATTCATCATTCGTACGCAGCACGTTCTCAACCCCCGCACTTTCACCCCAATTGCTCCCTAGCAGCTCTATGTATCACAGAGATCAACAGTGTTGTGGCTAATCAGACAACAGAGTGACAGTTTAATGTGCTATTTGTTTACTTGAGCTGGAGTCGTGTCTGTCGTTAGCTAGGAAGTAAAGCAGCAAATCAACCAATTTGGCCTTTTCAGCATGAAATTAAATGGCTGCAAACCATACACAAAAAGGACCATCAGCTGTACATTATTTTGTAATTAATCAACTCACTTATGTTTCTGAAAGTGATTTTGCTCATTGCATTGAAAATGAAGTGTTAACTACTAAAGCAAATGAAAATACATACATATATAATCAAAATACAGCCTGAAATCTTATAGGATGCAAAAGTGGAGGTGCTGAGGGACCACGTCTATGATTTGTCATGCTAAATAAGTGTAATTTGACTATAATCCAGAGAGTCCACATATACAGATATTATACTAATGCAGATATTTTGTGAAATGCACATGAAAAATATAAGGCACCGGCCTGCAGTTTCTCATATAATCGCATTCCTGATTGCTCTCTAGCAGCTCAGCACATTACAGAGACTCAACAGTGCTGTGGTTAACAGTTACTGTGTTACCGTGTAAAGTATTAAATTAGCATATTCTGATGTAAAAATGTCTCAGAGATTTTCCATTCTGGTGGAGTGGCCACTAGGGGTTGGATCAAAAGAGGTTACCGCAAGAAGTATTTAGTCTCAAATGACCAAACTAAAATCACACTACTGTGCAACATGCTATGATTTTTAAAAATAAATGTGTGTGTGCGTCTTTCACTCAACAGCTTTAGAATTTGCTAACAAACACTAGTCACCCAAATACTTTAACCTGTTCAAACTGCTTCTAGTTGTTTAAGTTGCTACAGACTTGCCGGTGTGTTTTGGGACTCGCGGATTTGTTCATTTTTTCAGTTCACAGTAGGTTATATTAAGTTCTAAATCACATCCACAAGTCTGCTCCCCCTTAATGAAGAGCTAGAAGTGGTTCAAGAGGTTTTAGATGTCTTGAGGGTGTATTAATGGAAAAGACTTGGTTAACCATTGACTTCTAGTGTTAGAAGCACCAGCCTTGTGGCTCCAGTTCTAAACTAAAAAAGCAAAATTTGGACTCCAAACGTGTCTTGGCTGATCAACTACCTCTGGGATAAGTGGAAAACTGCACATTTGATTTTTCGCCAATAAATCCCTTTAATAAATATGTGTGATTTGCAGATTTTTTTTGCTACTGTAAGTCTGCAATTCCCTCCAGGATTTATATTAACTTGTCGCTTTTACAAATTCGAGATCTTGTTGCTAATAGGGTCCGAATATGTCTGGTTTTGGGTCGTGAGGAGAATGCACCATGGGGGAGACACATACTGGAGAATCTGGCAGCTCCTGCATGAGCAAGCTTAGTTCCAAAGCCACTGCTTTTTAGACTGCATGAAAACAGAGTAACGCCTGAGTGGTTCTAACTCCATGAAAAACAGACAAAGCGGAGTCTTCACACATGGAGACACAGACGAGGCAGGTATGAAGAGCGATCTGGAGAGAGAGAGAGAGAGAGCAGAAGAACGAGTGTGGGAAAAAAAGCAGAGAAGAACAAGTGCGAGGGTTGGCGCCAGGCTGGGATTAGCGCGTGAAAACTGAAGCACCAGCTCACAGTACTCCAGCCGGAGCGCCGGAGCACCATTATCCACTCACAAGTACAGCAAACCACGAACAAAAAAAATACAAAACGCTGCCATGAAGTGGAGCAACAAACGGCTTTTTTGTGAGAATCGAATGCGAGTTCAAGCCTCTCTTGATTGCGCTGAAGTACAGGTGTCAATGAGAGACAGGTGGGCGGGGGGAGGGGTGGGCTACCATGAGTGTGACAACCACTTCAGCTTCTGTTATTCAACGCTGGAATTAACAGGCCGTTTAGGACCCGTTAAGGCTGAATGAGAATCGACGAGCCTCCACTTCGCCCTCCCTAAATAGCCCTCGTATGACCACTTTGGAGGTCCCAACGGGAGCCTGTGAGACAGCTAATGCTTTTCCGCCTGTCATTTCTGGCTGCCGCTGGCATTCCAGGTTCTGCTAAGGAAGAGGCCGTCTTCAGCACTGGGGGGGCACGGTCTGATGTAAATAACAGTGATGCACCGCTGTGGGATTTCTGTGCTGATACCCATTAGGAATGTTGGAATCACATTTGCATCTAGGCCTGCTACAACAACTGCATAACTGTCTGATAACAATTATTTACATTGTCTGCAATTTTTTCCACTGTTGCTTGCTTTCATAATCACGTCTTGTAAACTTTGACTTGGGGCTGCTATTCCTCTATCAGTGGTTCCCAACTTTTTTTCCTTGAAGCCCCCCTTGCCTCTGTCCAAGACAAGCCAGGCCCCCCAGCCCCAACTCCTACCCGCATAGACGCACAAAAAAGTGATTAATCACAAACTTTTATTTGCAAAAATAAACAGCAGTTGTAGGTTTTTGTTCTTATAAAATGTAAATAAATTTTGTGAATTTGTACAAAAATAATTTTGGTAACCTCAGTGCACACAAAATTGTGTGCACTCCCTGTGATCTCTAGCGTCCCCCTAAAGGGGGCCAGGACCCCAGGTTGGGAACCACTGCTCTAGAGCACTGTTTGTTTACTTGAGCTGGCATTGTGGAGGTGAGGTAGATAATCAGCTAATTTGGCCACTTTAGTGGCTACATATATATATATATAATCAAATTACAGTACTGAAATCTGGGGGTGATGCAAGAAGTGGAGGTTCTGAGGGGGGGCCGTGTGTATGATTTGTCACCCTAAATAAATAAGTGTAGCCAAACCAGATAAATGCAATCCCAACTTCTACAATTTATGAATGTGTATACATGAGCATCAGTCTCAGCAGACACGAACATGAAATAGCAACAGTGGTGCAGAAATCAGAATCTTTCTTCTCTTTTCTTGCTCTCAGAAGAAACCTGGCACAAATAAACCAGACACATCACACATCAAATGCTAACGAGCCCTGTACCCGTGCAGGAGGAGCGCGCTGAGCGAGGCTCTGCAGCCCGGCTGTACTATGACTAATCAAATATGGTGAGATGCAGAGGAAGCCTGGCAGCACCGGAGAGCTGAGGAAGAAAGAGGCCTGACCAGTAAAGCGGCCGTCGAGGGGCTCAGAAAGGAAGCTGACAAGGCGATTCCTCAACAGTCACGACACCGCTGCTTCCTGACACTGCGAATGCCCTAAAGACTCTGGACTACAGGGGTTTGTTGGGGGGGGGGTGTAAACTTCCCACCCCAACAGGAAGCAGAACTGAAAGCAGCCGTTTGGCTTGAGGTCCTGAAATAGCTTTAGCTGGGGGCACAATTTTCAAGCTGTTCATTTGATCTCTGGCCTCTAGAAATACCGCAAGAAGCGCAACAACTTTTCAGCAACGCCAGCGGAGAAAGCCGTGACAACTTCCCAGGCCGCAAAACGAAACAAGACTACGTTAACGGGGAATTCCACGGACTTTACAACATTTCTGCCTTAATAAATGGTTGAGACATGAAGAAAGGGAGGTCTGATGTGAAAAGTTTCGGTTTAGAGACATTTACCAATCAGAAATGATACCAGTGGTGGAACCAGACGTCTGACTTCTGAAAAACTGATGGAGATTCCCTATATTATATATTGCTGTAGTACTATTTAAACATAGACAATAATAATTAATAGCATGACCACCATATCATGTTGATTGTCATAACATCTTAAACAGCCCCCCCAACATCTCATGACCATATCAAAAACACCCCCACGCACCACCACACAATTGTCTTGATAACTTTGAAAACAATGCATATCACCCAACCCCCCCACCCCCCCCCATCCCCACTTGTCCAGATATGTTCAAAGACACACACATTCTACATGTGTCTACTCATGCAACACCCCAAAACAACACGATCTAGGGTGCTGTATTACTGTAAACACATGATGGTGCACTTCTAATATTGAGTTTCAGAAATCCATCCACCACTGCAGCTCATTATGCTACATTTTAGCCTATTTCCTTTGGATGTAAGTTATTCACTTTTGCACATAAAGGGAGGAAAAAACTTTTCAAAAGCCACCTGCACACCCCCCTCACCAACAGAAACAACTGCGTTTATTTGTCAGAACTCCATCCTTGTAAGAATGAAAGGCAGCCTATAATCCGGCACCACCGTTCCCATTTAATCTGCTGATTGCTGATTAGAGACTTCACTGGCCATCGTTAGGGTGGGGGGTGTTCCAGAAAGCATGATTTCTCAGTTAGGTAAACGATGAACGTGTAAAAGTGACAACTGTCCAATAGGAACGTGGCTTGTTGGAATACAGGTGAGTATAAAAGTTTCTCTCTACTGACTGGTCACTTAGCTCAACCAATAGAGTCATCCAGCAAACACTCTTCAACATATTTACAAAACAAAAAAAGACCAAAACATCAAAAGGCCTATGTCCTACATTTTTCCTGAATTTTACTCTTTTCCCTGATATCTACTTAGGAAAATACTTCAGTTTTACATTAACCCCTTAGAATAAAAACAGACTACTTACATTACTTTGAGTGAAATATGCAAATGAGCTCTTTTCTGACTGGCTGCCCTAGGCTTGGCTTCTGGCAACGCTCCTTATAACTTCAACATGAATGGGCGGGGCTAAACAGCTGTAGACTGAACATGTTTAAGTAAAAGTGCTCATTTTCACAAAAACTAATTGACAGGCAAGTGTTCATTAAAAAAAAAGAAAAAAAGACTATTAACTTTCACCATGATAGGAGCCCTTTAATAGAACCCTATAAATAAGCAAACAGTCCCACATGCACCGCTATAATAAAAACATCCAGAGGATTTATAACCACAAATGTCTTAAATATCACGCCTTGTCCTAAACAAAGATGTCATATACAAACACGCACACACACATATATGTACATACACATACATCTACACATTCACACCCATACATATATACATTCTGAGGTCATCATGGCTCACCACTGTGTTATTAGAGCAAAGTGTGCTCATGTATTTATCCTACTTAGTGCCATTAATAACAGCTCGATGCACTCTGTCGTGCAACTGCAGCGCGTGCGCGTGTGTGTGCGTGCAGCAGCAAACACCACCACGACACAACTGCACGAATGCAGCTCACCATAACACAACTGCAGTGCACATGGTGTATACATGTGTGTGTACATATGTGTGCGTGCATATGTGTACACATGTATGTGTGTATGTGTGTGTGTGTGTGTGTGTGTGTGTCAGTGGCAGGACAAGGCAACAGCAGCAGGAACGAGACGCACGCGGACAGAGCGGTAGATGAAGAACGGGGCAGGGAGAGAGAGAGAGAGACAGAGAGAGAGAGAGAGAGAGAGAGAGAGAGAGAGAGAGGAGGGGGGTGTATGGAAG
>JBBPCY010000037.1:14280982-14294657 GCA_037974405.1 Brachyalestes nurse
TCTATTTATCCATCTTCTATCTATTGGCTCTGCATGCTATCGTATTTCCTTCAGGAAATGCAACTTTGTCTAGTTTTGTTTGGTGTTACTTGTTATTTTTGATGTTAAGGTTAATAATAACTAGGTTATTGAATCAGAATCAGAAAACTTTCTTGATCCTGGAGGACATTGCTTGTGTAATGACTGCACAGATACACAGAGACAAGAACAATATAAAATATAAAGTCTAAATAAAAATCTGTAGAAAAAAACACTATGACAATTCAATATTCTGTATACACAAATGCTGGGCATGAATGCACTAGATTTATAGATACAATGCATTTTAACGTGTATTTAATCCATTTTCAGAAAAATGAATCAAGGTCACACTTCTAATTATTAGGTTCAAATTGGGATATTTTTATGAATGGATTGTTCCACATCTAAATTTAGTTCTTATATTTAAGAACATGATTCACTTTGTCATAAAAGGACATTCTTTTTTGCATTTTGTCCCAAACACTTTACAGTTCATTTAAATATATTATTGTAATTTAATCAATACAAAAATGTAGTATGTCAAATTTGACTTGTGAAAATTGAATTATAACACAAAGCAAAGTAATTTAGCAATGTAAAAATTTTTCCTACTTTTAAAATGAACGGATACATACACTATATGAACAAAAGTATTGGGACGCACCTGTTTGGGCTAGGCCCCTTACTTCCAGTGACTAGCCATCTTTATTCTTCAGCATACCAAGACATTTCAACAACACCATGCTTCCAACTTTGTGGACACAGTTTGGGGAAGAACCTTTTTTTTTACTCCAGCATGACTGTGTCCCAGTGCACAAAGCAAGCTCTATAAAGACATGGTTGGATGAGTTCAGTGTGCAGGAACTTGGCTGGCCCTAACAGAGCCCTGACCTCAACCCCATCCAATGCTCTAATGAATGGGCAAAGAAACACTCCAACATCTTGTAGAAAGCCTTTAAAGAAGAGGAGCAAGTGGCTCGCACAGCGACTCCATATTAGAGTCTATATATTTGAATGCAATGTCATTAGTCTGGTATAATGGTCAGGCGTCCCAATAATTTTGTCCACATTATGTATTTTTCCCTGTCAGACATTTACGGTTGTAAATAATACAAATGTGCACTCCGAGTGGCGAATTTACCTGTTTTAAACCCACGAAGCTTTAGTAGGAGTGTTGACTCATATATTAACGAAACAGAACATGAAATGATCCTCCTCTTCTGACAGGCTGGTTGTTTTTTTTAAAGAGCCTCGGCTTGTCCCTCCTCATAACACTCCTCTGGGTTGATCCTGGAAGCAAAAGTCAGCACTTAAGGCGTCTCCCTACCTTTAGACGTCCAGCTAAATTTATTAATTTATTAAAAACCGTGTCATTTTGCTTTGCTCTAACTCTGCGAGATGGTTGTGCTCAACAGTAACAACAACGAAGAGCAAGATGTAATGTGAGTAAATATGTTTTCATGCTAGCAGCACTGGCTAGCTAGGTTAGCTCTGTTGTTAAAGCCTTTACTTTTCAAGTTTTACTTTTATTTACAAGGTAGAAACGAAGGCGTGTGATTTATAGTTTAAATCAGACCGTTTGATTCCTTCGCATCTAGGTTGGGGGTTAATAGTAGTTTTCTTTATGAGAAAACCTAAGTAAGCTGTGTAAATAGCTAACTTAGCTAGCTATGGTTTGTTATGAGATGTTTTGGGCCTGAATAAAAATTGTAACCCAGCAAAGTAAGCTAAAAGAAAGAAAGAAACATGGCGGTGAACCCCAGCCAAAACTGGGTTCGTGTAAGTCGACATTTGGATAACTTATCTAACTTCACGCCAAACAAAGGAAAAAAAAAGCAGCCCAGCTGTCAGACCTATTTTCTGTACAGCTTGCTTTGACATGAGATCACCATAACACGACCACATATTTGACTCGATCTTGACATTTTGCTTGATCACTAACGTTAATTCTGCATTTGTTCGTGAGACCCACTTGAATCCCAGCCTTTAAATTGGCTCCGTATTCGATAATGGAGCTATCAGTTCCAGGCTCATCTACTGTACCATTTAAGGTGGAGCTTTATTTTAAATCGGGGTCCACCTTTAGCTTATTAACCTTCACTGCAAAGTATATCAGTTCATAGAAAGTAAAGGGTCGTTTTTGTGCTAAGGTATGTTTGTAGACATGTATTAATGCTGCATTGCTTGAAGCCAGTATGGACTTAATCACATTTGATTTAGAGCTCCTGCCCCACTTTTGCAGCTCTGTGTTCAGCCTGAATGCCAGAGCTAAAAATAAGCCGTGTTAGTGTATGGCTCTGCCCACTAAAACTGCAAGAAAGTAGGTTAGTGTTTACAGAGCAAGCAGCTGAGAGTTTTGGTACATTGCATTTAATTCAGCCAGACAATCCTACTTACATGAATGCTGTATTAGGCTGGTGAGAAAAAAAGTATCTCAGCCTTGTCAAAGTTATTTGCAGATGGTAATATTATTACCTGATCGTCTATTACAAGTAGGTTTTCTTTTTTGTGGTGTCAGGGGAGACAAATATGAAGGAGTAGTTCACAGAAAGAATGTCATTTTTAAAAAGCTTTTGTGTGGTTTTCCCATTTGCCCCAAATGTAGGTCAACCAAGTCATATAAGCTGTGGTAGCTACAGGGCTGATAAAAAAGGCTAAAACTAAAATAGAAGAAGCATATTTTAGCTGATCAACTACATGCAGGGTAAGATGGAACATTGAACATGGAACGTTTCTTTAATGCAGGTATTAGTCCCACAATAACAGATCTGTTTTTGTCTCTTAGCCTGATAGAAGAGCGCTGCTCCTCACTGCCCAGCTCACCTGCCAAACGAGTCTCTCCAGCCAAAAAGAAGCAGTTCTTCATAAGTCAGGCCATTCGCAACTCGGACCTCACGCCCAAAGCCAAGGGTCGAAAAAGCCAGAGGAGGCAGGAGAACAGTAAGTGGTTCCTCATGAGCTTTAGAGTCTCTTTTGAGTGTCTGTTTAATACTGCAAATCTATAGTCTACCTCACAGGCATGCCTACCTGATCATTCTCAGTTTTTGTATTGTGTGGCATTTTGAAGCTCTTAAAGAGAAACGCCTCTGATTTTTCAAAATTGGTCAAAATAAATAAAGGACATGGTCAAAATAAATAAAGGCCTGTTCTAGAGAAACTGACCAAGCAAGAACTGTTCACAGTGGTGGTGTCAGGAATCGGAAGCATTTAATGCCTCGAAAAGCTGTCTCACACCAAAAATTTCAATTAAGTTTACTGATGCTTGAGACTTTATTTTACAGTAGTCTTGATATTTAATAATATTAATATTAAACTTCAGATTTAGCAAAACATATATCTTTAAGAAATTCAATTTAGCAAAAAGATGCATGCTGGGTGCTGTTTTAAGGTGTATCACTGGCATTACACACCCTGGTTCCTTAAAATGTCATCAGTTTACTCGGTGGTGCACCATTTGATATGAAAACACCAATAATGTCTTTGTTTATATCTTCAGTGGTGTCCTTTTGAATTAAGCAGACATTTTAAATCATTGGAATTTCCCTTTAAGAAATACAGTTTTGAACTTGTTTCCCCTTTTAATAACCAAATTGTGAAATAGCTCGCTACCTGGCTAATCTTCTGGAGCGTGATGAGTGCTCCAAAGACGAGGCTGAAGCTTGCGAGACAGCCTCACCAACAGTCTTCACTGAAGCTTGCACCAATGGAGACTACGTGGAGGTACAGCAACCTGTTCCGGTGTTTTGGATTGAACACACATCAGTGTTTTTAAAACAATATTTCCTGTCTCTCTCAGTACTGGAGTGACTTCATGAACCGCTCAGGAGAAGAGCAGGAGAAACTGCTGGCCCTGCTAGAGGAGGAGGCAAGAAGAAGTAGCTCCAGCAAGGAGCCCAAAGATCAGAGAGAACGTGAGACATATGCTGATGTGAACCACATATGCTTACACAAATGATATGACTGTTATTGATTGTCCTTGGCTGGTCATCATTTAGTGGATCCATAAAAAGATTCTTCAGCTTCTAATTTTTAGAGCCAGCAGAATTTGGGGATTTCTCTGCTCAAAAACACCTGGTTCAAATGAGTTACCAGACTTAGTAGGCATGTTTGAGCAGTGAAAAGAGCAAATTGTGCTGGACGCCGTCTTTTCTGGGGTAGCACTCCTTTATAAGCTGATGCTTATAAGCTAATACTGGGCTAGTGATTAGTAATAGTTTCTCTTTCACTAGTGAATCCTGCCTACACTGCTCAGGAATGCTTCCAAAGGATTGATCGGAGGTTGCGTGCAACATTGAAACGAAAACGCATTCCCTTGGTGAGCCAAACTGTTCAGTGTAATAGATATGTCCTTTGTAAGTTGGAGTGGTCAAGCATTGAGTGCGCAGTGGTGTCCAATGTTATCTGCATAGGGCCAACAGTTTTTGTTCCAGCAAAGCAGGTGAGCACATGCGTTGAGCTATTTGAGGACTGTGTCCAATTTATTAAGTGGAGCCAGATTTGCTCCTGCTAATTTTAAACAAAAACCTGCTTCCACACTGGCCTTCTGTAGATAAGATTGTTCTACAACATTTCTGCATCTGTTTCAGTTGTCGTTCACTCCTGAACTGTTACGTTGTAGGGGACACTGGAGCTTCTTGAAACTGACCTACTAACGTTCTTCGGAGCTCAGCCGCACTCGATCTATATCACCAAACTTGGCAGCAGGTATGTTTGTTTTCTACAAAAGAAATATTTTTGTGTATTAAAGGTATGCTGAAATGTATCCTTTTTGTAGAACCCTTTTCTGTAGAACGTTTCTTATTCATTTTTGTGTTTATGTCCACCAGTTTTGAGAGGCTGCTGCTTCATGCTATCTGTCAGTATATGGACCTCGTCTCAGCCAGTAAGTAAATGAAGCGGTTATTACTGGAGAAGCATTCTGATGATTTCCATTGTCAGCATAATTCTGTTGCACATTAAGTCTGTAAAAATACATTGATGCATTAGGTGTCTGCTGATTCTTTGGCCAGTATAAAATTCTAAGGAGACTGGTAAAAATATAAAAAAAAGGGTTAGCATGTGGCAAAAAATACATCATAATACATTCTGATCATGTAGAATGTAAATCACACAATATACAGTGATGGACAGCTTTTTTTTCTGTCGTTTACTAAACTTCCACTACGTATATCTACATCAAATGTACACAGTTGTAAAAAGATGTAAAAAGACAAATATTTACAAATGAAATTAATTGGTTAAATGTTTCAACACTGTGTTGAAATATACATACACCGACCATACACAACATTAAACCACTGACAGGTGAATTGTATCACATCAGTTATGTAATTATAAAGGCACTTGTCGAGGAGTGGGTTATGTTTGAGGCAGCAAGTGAACAGTCAGTCCTTGAAGATGATGTGTTGGAAGCAGGAAAAATGGGCGAGGGTGAGGATCTGAGTGACTTTGACACAAAGCCCAATTTGTGATGGCTAGATGACTGGGTCAGAGCATTTCCAAAGTGGCAGGTCTTGTGGGCTGTTCCTGGTTATTTTCTCAAAATTTGTGCAGGGTAAGAACAACTGGTGAACCAGCAACAGGGTCCTGGCCAGGAAAGACTCAGATTTCAGGCTGCTGCATATGATGCTACATTATTGCTGACTGTTCAGATTGCCCATGCTGACCCCTGTCCACCACTGAAAGTACCTACAGGGCATGTGAGCATTAGAAATGGGCTGTGAGCATTAGAAATTTCACCTTATTGTAGTTTTCTGAGGTTTGGTAAGCTAGAACAGACAGATCTCCATTTAAAAAAATACTTCAAGACATACTGAGCTGCACTAAATCCAAGTAAACAGACCATTTATGCTCTCTTTTTAACAAAGCGTGCAGCTGGTCAGTGCTTTCAAAGTACCAACCAGTTCACTGTGTTCTCAGAGGAGCTTATTGTAACATAATTTATTAGAATATGATAAAACATGTCACTTGTAAATAGTTTTTCTTGTCGCATCATATTTTAAATCAAATTCTCTTGAAATTTAACTGTTTATTGAGTAGTTCGACAAAGAAGGATCATCTAATTGATTTAAATTGTCAGGAAATACTGCATGTTGTATGTTTTTTTTTTTTTAACATATTTTTTGCGTGTCTTGTGATGCAGGCTCTGACTGTAAAGGGGATCGGCAGACAAAGGTTGTGAACAAGCAGGAGGAGTTCCTCCCTCCTTGCCCATTGCTGTCAGCCTACTTGGAACAAATGAGCTGAAAGGACTGCCACCTTTTAGCACTGCCATATAAACTGGCCAGTATGAAATCTAGAAGCAGCTTTAAATAAACAGGCTTGTAAGCCTGGTGTCTGTCATTCACGTTAGAAAGGCTTTGTTTATGTGAGCAGGCCACCATGTTTTTAGATTCTTGCACTAGCTCCATAAACTCTTTACAGTGCATATAGTCTTTGTACTGGAAACACTTACTTGGATTTCTCTGTGTAATTTCTTTTTTTGATGATACAAAATCTGTATGATCAGAATGTATAATCCTGTTCTCTTAGGTGTGCTGTTTTGTCCCCAAGGGCTTTTACTGGTGCTATCAGTGAACTGGACCTTTGCTACTACTTAGGAATTTGTGATATCGCTAAAAGTGATAATAAGCTTTATTTGGCAGTTTTGTGTACATTCATCGCATACAAGATGAATTTTCTGTACCTTTGTGTTTTTTTTTTTTTTGACATACATATGACCTAGGCAAATATTTTCTGTGCTAGTATGTGACAAGAAAAGAAGAAACATTTAGCTGATGCAACAAAAAAATGTTGGTGTATTACTGATAGCATCTTTAAGTGCCTCTATTCAAAGCAGTTACACATTCAATGCATCTGACTCTTTCTCGACCCTGCTGTGTTCTCAAGACCGCCAAGTTGATACTGAAACTAAGGCTGGAACTAATCATGAGATTTAAGATAATTTGATCAGAAAAACATTGAATAGTCCAAGATATGTAACAATGCCAGGGGTTTCTGGAGTAGAAAGTGTAGAAACCCCAAGTCTCTAAAGATTCCAATGATGAAATCAATCCCTTAAGAATGATATCCATTATAAAATAGTGATCACTAGTATTTTCAGTGCTCATTGCATGTTTTATCATTTCATCAGTGCTGGAGACTGGACGTTTATATTTTACGTAAATTCTACCACCAAATATGTTTTTGTGATCTTACAAATGTGCTCACTTTCTACTAGTGAAGGCAGTGATTATGATGCCTGTTATCAAGGAATTCTGTCATGTGTGGTGCCCTCTTTTTGTGTGTTTTTACCATTTACTAGACTGTGGTCAAGTATAATACAGCACTTAACTGAATAACTGTTTACAGTGCAGAAATTCAGAAGTTATCTCACAGGACTGTTATTGATTATGGTGTATTTTGATTGGTTGGGACAGGCCTCAGCTGTAGGCATGTTCTACAAGGTTGTCCTTAAAGGTAGGGTAGCCTTGTAACACTGATAGTTATTTTCCCACCCTTTCATCCCATTTGTGTCACACAAGCACACACCACACTGCACTTATCAACTTGCACTCACAACTATGCCTTACACATGCATGCCAGTTTGTCTGTAATGTGCTTTCTTTTTCGTGTTCTACATTTATAGATCAAGGCTTGTTGTGGTTTACATCATGAGTAAATCTTGTGACATTTTATACTCTGAAGAGGCTGGAGACACTCAACCAGCCCCGTATGTTAGTGTTACGAACCAAAGTGCAAGTGCGTGTGATTACTCATTTTCTCAGGCATCAACTTTTATGAATGTGTATTTCTAAACACGTCAAACACCATTTTATTCATATAAAGCCATGAGTCCCACATTTTGCTGTCAATGCAAATGCTGGACTTTTTAGATGGCTTTGTAGAATATTTATATTTGTTTGTAGATGGCTGTTGTAATGGTAGTTCTTCGCAAAGATATTTACGCCATAGACCATAGGGTGCTTAAATGCACGTCATTTTACTCAGTGGTAGAACAAATGGAAATAGAACTGTTTGGTACTAGGGTGAACTTCAGGATCATTTGTGTATGAACATTGTGTAACAAGGAGACAAGTCATGTGTGACCTGTTCACATCTGTATTTAAACATTGAAATAAACACTTAGTCAAGCAGGTATTGGTTTTGAATGTTTGTATGCTTCTATCATTTGCAAAATCAACACAGAATTGGTATAAAGTTTTCATGAGGGAGTGGATTAATACCAAAGCAATGATACTGCTCATTCTGATGTTTCTTAGAATCAATCCTCAGCTAAAAAGTTGCTTTGTCTAAGCAGAACATATATTTTTATGAAGCTTGATATTTCTGTGGGTGCTGGTTTCAGCAAATCTATTTTTAAGAACACGACTACTTATGTCCTCCTTCTGCTGCTTATATACACACGGAGACAAAGTTGTGATCTACAATGGCACATGTCCACATTTTTTGTGTTTCTCTATATACTGTATTGGATATTGATTGACTTCTTAAGGTATATGGGAATAATAGCATTAATTTTGCCTAGTGTTAATCTCAGTCGCGTTATTTAATGCTAATAAGTTATTGTACGTGAACTAAGTTTAATTGTTTACGTGTGAAATTTTTATGAATTAGTCAATATCTGTCCAAATGTAAATAAGTGTCGTTTCAGTTGGACAGATCTTTGAGCCTAACACAAAAATACTGGATGTATTCAGTTCTCCACAAGTGGACTGTCTTTGTGGGCGGATCCACTGGATGCGAGAGGCTTCTCTATAAAATCCTCTCCGAGCTGCTGACCCTGAGGGTCTCTGCTGTGTGAGGGGAGAGATGAACTCCTCCAGCTCCGGTCCAGCTGTCTGTGGCCGCGGTCAGACCTGGTTTGGGTTCAGGAGTCTGAGCTGACCATGACAGTGTGGGTGAACTCCAGTAACGGCTCTGCTGAATCCCCAGACCCCGGTGAGGAGGCTCCGATGCTGGTGGACGCCTGGCTCGTGCCGCTAGTGTTCGGGATCATCATGGTGCTGGGACTCGTTGGAAACTCTTTAGTTCTCTATGTCATTTCAAAACACAAGAAAATGTGGACAGCAACGAACTTTTATATAGGTAAGTAAGTACTGTGTATGTGTGTGTTTATATATGTATATGACTATACAGGTGCATACACAAGTGTGTGTAAAAATGTATGTATATATACTTGTATATATACATTTAAACACACAAACGTGTGTGCATATGTATATTTTTTGCATACACTGAGTTTCTATATTTGCATGGTACTCACTTAATATGTCCTAAATATATTCAGTATTCGTTGCTAACACATACATTTACAGCATGTTCACCATTTGAGTACCTAGTAAAATGTCATATTTTTAAAATATATATATATAATTCCAGTTATAATTACAATGTGGATCACTCACTACTACTAATGTGGATCACTACTGTTAGATATTTAATGAGCTATTAAGTGACCATCAATGGGATGAAGCAGTTAATAAGTGCACTACCAGTTAAAGGACAGCTAAGAATTTTGACACCACACAAACAGTTAATAGGATGTCAAACATGCACTGTTACAGATTCTTTCCATGTTTTATTTGACACATTTTCACTAATAGTTGTTCCCAGCTTTCCAGTGCTTAACAAAAAAACAAACCTGCAGTTTATGTGTCTTGTGTCTCTCTGTGTCTGTGTGTTGTGGCAGTCATCACATAAGCAATTTCCTCGGGGATCAACAAAGTATTCTGTTTCTGATTATGAAATAAATGAATGTGTTGTGTACAAATGGATGAACATACATATAAATTGATAATCATTTTTATAGTTCAAGTCACTCAAGTTTGCGCTGCAATAAAACACAAATAAATAAAATATAACGTGACCATCCACCATTAAAACCCTTAAAATTAGCAATTGTTTTATATCCAGCTCCCTGTAGGAAAGCCTTGTGAGGTTTTTTTTGAGAGATGATGTTAAAATACATTTTCCCCCTCCTCAGCTAATCTGGCCATGACTGATATCACATTCCTGGTTTGCTGTGTTCCCTTCACTGCTGTGCTTTACCCTCTGCCCAGCTGGATTTTTGGCAATTTCATGTGTAAATTTGTGAGCTACATCCAACAGGTGAGGAGTACTGATTACTTTTTTCCTCCATTATCTCTGAAACCATTTCTGTAAAGGGGGAACTCTTCAGAATTATTTTTGATAATACATTGTGCCAAACAAAAATGTTTGCAAAGTATGAATAATAGTATGAATGACTTGTGCTCACTTAATATGCACTGAGTTCCTAATAACCCATTCACTGGTCTTTGTGTATATAACAGGTTTCTGCACAGGCCACTTGTGTGACATTGACAGTCATGAGTGTGGATCGCTGGTATGTCACTGTGTACCCACTCCGCTCTCTACAGTGTCGGACCCCAAGGGTAGCCACCATGGTCAGCCTTGGAATCTGGATAGGTCTGCAGCTTTCTTGTGACTTATTTTACTCATATTAGAAATAAATATTGTTGTTTCTCTGGAGTAACAGATCAGCTTCACACCTAGGAAAACAAACAGTGCACTGAAATATCAGCCCACATGTTTAAAATGTTTTCAAATATACTGTATGTGCAAATGTTTGTAGACACTTGCTCTTCTGGTCAGAACTGGATATTTATTGCTGTGAGTACAGTATTTGATTGCATTCAGCCAGGTGAGCCTTACTGAGGTCTGTAAGTGTTTAGACACCTGTTCCTCCATCATTTCCTGTAAAATTACAATAGATATTGGAACATTGCCATGAGGATCTGATTGCCTTCAGCCACAAGAGCATTACTGATTTCTGGTCCTGAAATTGGCCCAACTCATCAAAAGGGTGCTGGGTGGAGCTGGATTGTGTGAATTCACTTACTCAACTTTTGGACATTTGTAGCACATTTGGACTTCGCCCTGATGTTATTTTCTTCTTGCAGGGTCTTTCCTAGTGTCTGTGCCGGTGCCTCTGTATGCCAGGACCTTAACTGGAGAATGGAATGGCCCTCAGGTGTTCTGCACTGAGAGCTTTCCCACACCGACACAAAAAAAAGCCTTCATCCTCTACAATTTCCTTGCTGTGTATATGCTCCCACTGGTGACGATCTGTGTCTGTTATCTGGTCATGTTGCACCAGATGGGCCGACCAGCTGTGGAACCTATCGACAATAACTTTCAGGTACCGAAGTTACAAATTGAACAATATTTCAAATTGATGTCTGATCATACAGTATATTTATTGTACTCCTGCAGAATGTTTAGGCAGTGTTGGGCTGCAAGGTTGTTAGTATTTGTTTTTATCCATTTTGCTGTATTTGTATCCCCACCTGAAGTAAATGTTATATATTAATTAAGGTATACAGATAAGTAAGAAATTCCATTTCCAACATTGGATGGACTCCTGGCATTAGCAGAAAATATTCCACCATTTCCATACCAATGCATCACGAACAGTTTTATATTTAGATCCAATCATCTTGTCATCTCAATTTGGCCTATTTTGCCGCCTATTTTAGTCGCTATGCTTACTTATTTGTGCTGCTTCCCACATATTTGAAGAACTAACTGTTCATTTGCTGCCTAATTTAACCCACCCCTTGCCAACTGCTATTGTAATAAGATAATAATCTTATTTACTTCACATCAGTAGTTTTAATATTGTGGCGTGTGTATCAGGTGTGTAATAAAATAAAACCGTGTTAGTAGCAATGATACAATTTTGTCTTTTCTTTAACTCTTGTCACCTGCAGGTTCAAACCGAGCACAGTGCTGCCGTGAGGGCTAAAGTGTCTCGAATGGTTTTGGTGATTGTGCAACTGTTTGTTCTGTGCTGGGGTCCGATCCAGCTTTTCATCATGGTGCAGGCCTTTAGCTCGCACTTCCGCCAAGACTACTACACTTACAAAGTGAAGATATGGGCGCACTGCATGTCATACAGCAACTCCTGCATTAATCCTATAGTCTACGCCTTCATGGGCGCCAATTTCCGCAAGGCTTTCAAGAGAACATTCCACTGTCTCTTCAAAGACCGGGTGTCTGTCGCCCAGCAGCCGAATGTGAATGCCAACACAGAAATGCACTATGTGTCCTAGGATCTGTTTCTGGTGTGTTCTTAACTGTGGACTAGGCTACGGTCAGGTGGATAAGATTCAGTTTATCTGTATATATGTATGTCCATATACTAGGGATATAACATGATAATGCCATGAATCTGGTGACTTGGGGTGTTTAACTGCTTGTAAATGTAATGTCAGTTCATTTGGGAAAATGAATATACAACATAGGCTGGTTTCCCAGATATTTCCCAGATTAAACCTAATCGTTGATTTCTTTTTAGTCTGGGGTTTACTCTAATCATGGTCTCATGGTCTGGGAGACCAGCCCTATATGATCAAAAGTTTACACCTGTTCCTCCAGTGTCTCCCCTGAAACTACACTAGGTAGCTACTGAAGCATTACTGTGAGGATCTGTTTGCAATAAGCCACGAAAGCATAGGTGAGATCAGCTACTGATGATGGGTGATTAGTTCAAGTGCCACAACAGCTCAGCCCAAAAATACTGAATGGTGCATCATCGCTCCAGAGAAGGCTTATTATTCCTCTGTTCTAATGGCTGTGCTTTCTATGGAGCTTGTACAATCTGTGTCTGCACAGTTAAATGACTGAAGTATCAGAAATTATGGCACACAATTAGCTGATTCACTCGTAAGTGTCTGGGTATTTCTGGATTTGTGGTGAGGTTGGAATTCACGGAGTGTCATCCTCATTGTGTTCTGAATTGCAATGCCACATCTGTCCACTAGGTGGAAGCATGGTGCCATAAAAACGAGCTGCTTCTAATATAATAGAACAGAAACATGCAATTTTAAAACATTAGGATTTGTTAATTACAAATAAAAGATGAAGCTGAATTAAAATATGAATATAAATTAAACGTAATTGAAGATGTACTATTGAATAAACTAAATGATGGTTCATTTCTTGCAATGATATATCTGCTGAAAATATCACCTGTGTACAATGTACATTATAATATTTATTCATAAGTAAAGTGAAGCTGCTGTTCTGTTTAAATGCATTCTGCTTGCCAGTGCTGTCATTTTTCACTTTTTGGTTCCACAAACTAAAAGGAAATACATTATTGCATTACAATATGAATTTTATCAAAAACAAATAAAATACACCATAAAATATTTAATTCAGTAATTCTGTCTATTTGACTGAAAAGTCAATCTAATGTGTGTGTGTGTGTGTGTGTGTGTGTGTGTGTGTGTGTGTATATATATATATATTATAAGACAGGAAAGACAGACACTATGTGCTGTGTGGATCCTGATTTATGCCGTATTGATCTACATTTCCGTCAGACGAGCTTCCCTCATCTTATTGAATGAACATGATTATTGTTTTTTTCTTGCAATAATACAAGAGGTGATGAGACGTGAAGCTGATTTTCTGTTTTGTTCCGTTTAAATGCATTTTAATTTTATCACAAAGGAATTAAATGCAGCTTAAAATATTTAAATATTTAATTGAGTTGAATAATTCTGTGATGTGTTTGACTGTTGTCAATTTGATGTGATTTGTGTATGTACAGATATCTATATATATATATATAGCATCTTATCTTTCGAACTTTTACCTCTGTGTA
>JBBPCY010000037.1:14294757-14305410 GCA_037974405.1 Brachyalestes nurse
ATACAAACACTCATCTATTTATATATATATATATATATATACACACAAACACACATCTATTTATATAATATATTTCATATATTTCCTCTAAATTTCAAGACAGACGAGACAGACTGTCTGTGGTGTCTGGGTCCTGATTTGTGTTGTACTGATCTTGTGTGGGTCACTCAACATTTCTTTATATTTCTTTACATTTCTCACTAACGTCAGACGAGTTTCCCTCATCTTTAGGGGACTTTTATGAATACAGATCTAAAGACAAGGTCACAGAGGCGCTTCTCTGCTTTAGGGAACGTCGCCAAGTTGTAGACGTATATCAGCGAGGGTTGAGTAGTTCAACTAGATCCAGTATTGATAAGCTGATTAGGAGAAAAAATAATGAGGTTTCACTTGGCTGTTTTTTTTTCTTTTTAATTCTAAGAGTGCCTGTTGAATTCTTGATAATACCTTTTATTCTAAGTTTATTCGTTTTTTTTTTCAACACAAACCTGTGACATGTCATTTGCACACGTGTCCTAGTGATGGGGGAAGGTGGCCTCCCTCTGATTCACAGGTTTGGAATTTGCATCTGATTGCTGTTTGTCAACCAATGGCTCCCCTCAGCAGCCCTGGACACGCCTCAGATTAGGCAAAAAAGATGCCCTCTTCCTTCCAGACAGTTTCTATGTCGAAATCAAGTCGAATTATTATAGTATTAGTCCCTCACACATGAGTTTGATAGCGTGCTGGGCTTGGGGAAGTTTGGAGAGAGCTGCAGCAGTGAGACAGACTGTTGTTTTTCATTGGCAATATCAGGAATGTGCCTTCCGCTTCATAAGAGTGCAAAACACAAAACGACAGCTGAACTGGTGAGTTTTTCTGACTTATTTTATGTTCGGAATGATTAAAAGACACATATGTTTCGTCCTTATGCGAAATATCACCCCTAGTCTCGTTCTTTTCTATGTTTATTTTCCAATAATATGTGTAGCTTAGCCTGATTAGCCTCGGTTACATTGTATTTCTGAAGCCCTGCCCTGCTGGCTCTTCATTTATACACACGGAGGCTCAGATAACGGCTTAAATCCACAAAAATACCACGAACACACCTTTACAGAGCCTGATAATCATCATAAAGAGTCTCTGCATGCCTCCACACGACCCCCTGGTACAGTGGAGGAATTTAGGTTCTTATAATTTGCTCTCTGATCTATGAAACACTTGTGTGTCCGTGTTACATTTTCATGTTACATGTCAAAGCTGCAGGACGAACTCATGTTAGACGTTTATCTAACCTTCTTCGATCAGGGGAAGTGCAATATTGACCCCTGTTCATGTGGAAAGCGGGACTCTTTTCCAAATGTCCAAATGTTGCCTGAGGAAAAGCCTAAACTGCTGAACTTTTCAAGTGTGTGGAAAAACAAAAATGCATGCCCTGTAGAGATAAATGTGAGTAATTGAGCTGCAAACTTAATCATATAACTCATACTGTTGTAATATATTTGATGAACATTGACAAGGAGAAGAGATCAAGATCTTGAAGCAGAGGTAGACTGTTGGCTGTGGCCTTTCGTCTGAAATGGATGCCTTTTTTAAAAGCAGCCTCTCATACATCAGGGCTAATTGTGAATGGTGGTAGGATCTTGTCTCTTTGTGAGTAAGTGTTCAGCCTGAGATAGGGGATCAGTTTTATTTGTGGCTACAAGAAGGTGAGACACATGAAAAACCCTTACCTCACACTTTGTCCTGTTACCTTTTAGAGTTAAACCTTTTGACGTAAACACAAGAACAGTGTCAGGAACCCCTTCCCCTCCCCAAAGAGCTATGTAGGCCATACATGGGCTGATTTGACTTCTCAGGTCACAGCTAAAACCAAAGTTTGTGGGTGTTTGCAGTCAGGGGTGTAACAATACATTTTCCATGGACTCTGTACGGTTTTCAATTCTGTGGTCAAAATTTTACCAGATTTTCAGTCTTTTAATGTGTTAAAATGCCTTCAAAAGCCATAAATGAATATTTTACAGATTTTCATTTCAAAACAAAAGATTGCAGAGAATCGTGCTCTTGTGTGAAACCGTGATCTTAAAATACTTGTAAGTGCACCTGAACTGTAAAAAGTAAAAAATTGGCTTGGTTTTTATCACTGACAGTGGTCTCCATGAAGCACAACAAATAAGAGACCCTCAGAAGAGAAAGAGGATTGAATCAGCGATACAGGTTTACTTTTCCATATGATGTGACAAGCTTTAATTTTTTTATCGTACTGTAAGGTTCTGAACTTGTTACACCCTTATATGTATGTAAATACACAAGGGATAGTTCAAGATAAAATTACATTTACCGTGATTAAGTTACATGGTCGGAAAAAGTACCGTTTTTTGTTGGGCTGTTGTGCCTGTAATATGTTCTGTTTGGTTTTTTTTTATCTGTATTTCCACATGCATGTTAGCCAAGTTCTGAGGAATTTTCCACCATATGCCACAGCCTAGTTTTTGGTTTTTTGTTGGTTTTTGTTTTGTTTTTATTTTTTGTTTTTTTTAAGTAAAAACCATCTTTATAGTTGAAAATTCTACCTTTGCATGTGTTCTAAATAGCAGTCAGAGATGCCTCTCAGGTCGTTTGAAGACATATTTAGCTTGTGTAGGATGTCTGCATTGCGGTTTTAGGTACAAGTAGACCAGTATTTTTTTAAGATCTGTTCATGTTTTGAGTTCAGACCTTAGACCATTTAAAAGCTTAAGCAGCAGTTCATTTCATTATTTAATTTTTAAAAATCACGAATTCATTTTGCAAGTAAAAGAACAATGAATATTCAATCACCAAAAAATCAGTCCGCTAAGTTGGCTGCATATAAATCAAGATCAGACATAATTATACCTGATTAGTGAAACCCTAGTTATGATTTTTCAAGCAGATATTTGATTAATTGTAGAAGAGCTGAACCTCCACTCAACGTTGGCCTTACGAGCTAAAAATGTCTGCATTTTTTTATTTTGCTGCATTGGTAACTTCTAAAATAGGGTTAAAATGTTTCAAAATGTTTATGTATCGGCACTGGGCCGATAAGTACTTAAAAATGTTGTGTCTGTCCACAAATGGCATATTGATGCATCCTTTGAAACTGATAATCACAAATTAGTACTAAAAGCTGTCAAAGTCTATGTGAAAAATACTTTTATCTTTATGTTTGCTTGTTGCATCTATTATGGTCTTTCTAATATTAAAAAGCTTTCTTTGGAGCAGTCCCCTGCTCTGTGATTGAACCTTAGTGGATTAGAAACGTATGGTCAGTGATCAAGTCTTAAAGAGGCGGTCTGCGTAAAAGAAGGCTGTCTAATGAGTAACATGCCTTGTTCTTTTACACTACATGACTTGTGCTTACGGTGATATATGTGGATTCAGATGTCAAACGCTGGTAGCATGCTCACTGTATGTTAGATGCTGGGATTCTGCTTTCGATTACTGAGCAAAGGTCCAGTGGTTGATATTTGCAGAAGCTGTGTGAGAGCTTCTGCTCTTTCTCGCAAGTGGACCCTGCTTTGCCAGTGGATGTGCGGCTGCTGTTTCTGTTTCAATTTTACGTTTGTTGCTTTGGGTTTGGTTTAGACTAGAGGATGTTCTTGCGCTGCATGTGGAGAAATTTGGGTGTTTAGACCTGTCAGCATGTGATCATTTCCTGAAATGCCTGTGCGAGTACATGCATGATTCATATCAGAAGTGAGAACCTATGTGGTAATATTTATTTTCAGCCTATAAGTGAAGGGAAAAGACACTGGATGTGAAACAATCAGATTTGTCTGCCATTCCAGATGTCTGCCCTGGGGTAAACGAGTGTTGTCTATGGGGCAGGCAAAAGATATTTGAATTTAAGACCAGTGTAGGTCACTGGTCTTAAATTCAAATATCTTTTGCCTGCCCCATAGACAACACTCGTTTACCTCCGTCTTAACCTCCGTCTTAATAAATATCGTTGGTAAATTCAGTATGAAATTAAGAAGCAGGATATAAATTAATGAGGCATTTAGGCATGTTGTGTTTTCAAATGTGAACAGCACTGTAACAGCCTAATCTGTGTCTAGAGGACTGGTTCCGTATCCAGCTTTGTAATTCAAATTAGGCAGGTGTCTGAGGAGTAAATAAATTAGCTGTTTGTTTTTAGCTGAGTGGGGTGTTTCTGTGTGAAAGAGGGAGTGGTGGTGTATGGTTTCATGTATTGATAAGATGAGGCACTTGGAATCTGTCTATAAGCCAGTCTTTCTAGTTTTTTTTTTTTTTTTTCCTTTTAAGGATCGCAAATCCTTGCTAGAGCTGGCTGAACAGGTTTCTGCTTGGCAAGTTACCAGGAAGAATCGGTGTCAGATTACTTAAAAGCACTTGGAGGGGATTGTGCTCTTTAGATAAAAGTGCGTATCCAGTAAATGATTGAAAATATGTGTTGTTTGGTCACGTACGGATCCCAGGAAGAACTACTTTTATTGGAAGTAGAAGCAGTTTGTGATCAGAACACAAACAGCACTGTTTATGGGGTCATAACTCAAAGACAGTTGTTGGCCATGGCATGCTTGGCAAGCTGTATGGTCTCTGGTTCAAGCTGTTGCATGTCGTTATTCTCGCGTTGCTTCACTCAGTAGCACCAAAGTAAGCTCTGACAGATTAACTGTGTTTACAGAGTGGTAGCTGGCCTCTGTACAGACGGTCTGTTTTACCACTGGAGGAAGGAAATAGTGGCTTGGCCACTACTCAGCTGTTTCTTTGCCAAACTGTTTCTTGCACTGTTATTGGCACAGTTTTTCTACGTTCCTGCCAAAAAACTAGGAGGAGGGGAAGAGCAGTGATTTCATGCTCTGGACTCGTGCCATGTGGGAATCCCGGCTTACATGAACGTGACGCTTTTACTTTTGAGCTGTAGTCAAGATCCTTTTTGTTCCAGTAGATAGAAAACGTTTGTGGCCATATGCTTCAGCCATGTAGTTTTGGCTGTCTTTCCCCCCATTCTGGTCTTTTTTTTTTTCGATGTCCACTGCATAAATCATCTCTCAAACCGTGAAGATGTGCAAATGATCACAGAATTGCATCACTGCCTAGTAAGCACTTTTCCAGATCATTCGTCTCTCTTGAACCCACATAAGATTGTTTTCTACTGATAAAACTGGGTTAATGTAAGATCCTGATAATAAGACGTATTATAGCTGTTGGAGCCAGTACTCTTCCACAGCTTCATTGAGTTTATTGCTTTCAGGTCCTGAGATTGGCATAAAACTCCTGTTGTTTGAGCTGTAAATTGATAAGGCAAGCTAATATCAGACTCGCAAGGGAATTTGCCTGCGACAGTTGTGCTCTGTGTTCAGACATTTCACTTCCTTTTTTAATTGCAGCATAGGACTCTGTTCCTTACAAAATAAGGACTAATTCTCCCTGTCTTGTATCTACGAATTAGGAGTGATTGTAATAATAATGACTCCACATTTAGGCTTCTGCGTTTTTATTTCCTCATGATTTTATGGAATTAAACATATATTGAACTGTTCTTCTACAGCATGAAATGAGATTTCCCTGGCTGCACCTATAAACAATTCTGTCGTGTTAATGTCTTGATGCTGCAAAGCTCTATAATGCAAATTTTCTTTTTTCAACCCCTCAAACCTGAAATATCAGCATCAAAAAGCCATTGAAGTACAAACATTTTTAAATTTGCATCTACTCTGTCTGACCTTTGAAGTTTTGTAGTTTCCATGAAATAGAGCTAAAGATGGACAATGTTCTCTTTTTTTCCTCAATGTTTGATGGTGTTTAGAAATTGTTACAGCTAAGGATGCACATTCAAAGTCAGGATGGGAATCACATTTTGTTCCAAACGCAGCCGATTCATAATTTTGGCCAGTCATTAGTGATGTAATAATGTATTGAAAAATCTAGATATCGCAATAAAAATAATGAAAAATAATTTTGTTTAATTATATTTGATGTAACTGAATTGTTTATAGTGTTAAACCAGTGCTATCAACAACCCAGTTCTGCACAGTCATGTCCTATGTCACCCTCCCCCTGCTTTATTGCTCTAGTCTCATTTGTAGATTGAGCCACAGCTGAATGCAGTCAACAGTTGTCTTCATTCAATTATCATTTTCTATTAGGGCTGAAACGAAAAACACACTATTGATATAGTTGTTTAAAAACACAAAAGTATGATTTATTAATTGATTAACCGATGAAAAAATCGACAGAATACTCGATTCCAAAAATATTCGATAATTGCAGCCCTATTTTCTATATTTCAAAGACAGTTTGGCCCGTTAGAGAGCAAATATTATTTATGTTGCAACTTTGGATGGCTTATAGAGTATTCGAAATGTGCCATTGTGTTTTCAAATGTTCAGTTGTAAACTGTTGGGCTTTCAAGAAACTGGAATCAGAATTAGCCATCAAAATTCACGATAAGTGCACTCATAATTGCTCCCTTACAAATATCCGAATCTCAATACATTGACGTGATGGACAGTCGTCAGCTGTAAATCAACTCCTTTCATTCCACATGTCTATAAACGTACCATGTTTTTTTACAGAGCACACTAGCCCTAAGGCCTTCGTCAGACATCTTGAGGGACCACTGTAAGAGTCATTACTGTCAGCAAAGTAGATTAGGAAAGCTCATACTGTCTTAACCTAGTAGTGGGCAGTGTGGGCAAAAATTTATATCACAGTACAATAAAACTTTCTGATCATATAGAGAATTTACTTTTTTCCCCCCAAAAACAAATCTAAGAGAATGCAGGAATGCAATTTTTGTTGTTTAACCAATTCTACTTTTATTTCCAAAAATAGCATAAAGCGAGCATTATTCGATAAACCTGTTATTACTTTCTTTTTAGAACATATGTTTTGTAAATTGCTCACAAACACTTTAAAGACAAACCAAATTCTCCATACTATGCAGGTGTTTTTTCCCCCCAGTCTTTATCATATAGCCTTCCTGCAGTTTTAAACTCGCTATGTCTGTGATGTGGGCGCTTGTGTGATAGCCTACTATGCTAGAAACACATCAAAGCTTGCTGTTTGTGATGCGTCCAAATTTGCGTTTTACTCTCACGCAATATCTTGCTCATATCTTAAAACGAATTTTCTGTGGTAAACTGGATGAACAGAGATGCCCTCTACTATCTTAACCTAATGTATCGGAGATGTTGAATAAAGAACAGGCATTTTGGAAAGGAAATCCTCCAAATGAATCAGATAGAACAGCAAAGGTAAAAACCCTTAGGCGTTGTTCTGAACATTTTTTTCATTCTTTAAGATAGATAGCTCAGAGAAGCATTAGAGGACTGACACCACAGGACAGTACATCAGTTGCGTTTTATTGAATCCAAATCAGTTATTTGAATCAAGTATTTCGGAAATCATAAACCTGTTCTTGGCAGTGAAGTCCTCTGAGTCTCATTCCAGGATCATTCCAGAAAACCCCATTTTATTTCTTTGTAAGCCTTATGATTTCCAAATGATTCAAGCACCATTTGGTCTGTTGGTAGAGGCTGATTACACAGGAGGAAACTTGCTGAACTGGAATTTGAAATGTTTTAGCCTCACTCTGCCCTCTTTTTCTGATTGACTATCGAGTAGGAATAGGAAAAATAAGAATGTACTTTAAAGTGGCCAGCTACTTGGTTGCAAATATTAAAACATTCTTGATCCTTAAACATTTTGACTTGATTAAGTCAGATTAGGGTGATTAATAAAACAATAATTTATCGTTATAATGAGGTAATTATGTCACAGTATGTTTCTTCTGGCAGAAGTCAGACTTTTCAGAGATCCCGTGGAGTAGAGGGACAGAGAGAAGGAACTCAGTTATGTAACTGAACTGCTTCCCAAAGCACAGTTTCAGTAGTGAAATAGTGGAACTGAGCTTTCAGAAAACAAAGCACAGTTTTTATTGAAGTCACACGTTAGACTTTAAGAGATGTGTTTTTATGCTAGCTTTTAATGCTCACTCACTATTAGCCAGTCACTCTGATTCATGTGGTATGAGAGGGTTGCCTTGACATCAGCTCCTTCCAGCATATCATTATATGTCCACAGACATGAGGAACAAAACAGGTTTCTGCACTTAATCACCATACCACACCGAGAGACAGGAAGCAAAACAAATTTGGATTTGTGAAAGACATCTTTAATAATTCTTTTAACATATCACTCTACACTTTGCATTACAGATCTCAAGTGTGGCAGTAGTTTTAAATCCTGAACACAAGCTGTTCTACTAATCACCCAAGTACTTTTGCTCGGGTTCATAACCAAAAAATAACGGCATATGGCACCGCAAACTTAACTTCTTGTTCTTTAGAGCATGTGGGCTCATCAGGTTACAGTACTTCAGCATTTATGAAGCTCTCATGTGGACGTTGATCTTGCTCATGATTTATAAACGCCAGCCCTTATTTTTTTTCCCCCCTGACAGGATACGTGTGATTGAAATAGACTCTGGACTATACAGTTTTTATTTCACCAAGTCAGCAGACTGCAAGAATAAAAAATATTTTTGGAGTAGAAATGATTGTTCAGCATAGGGGTTGGTGATATCACAATATTCAAACATAAATCCTTTTTTTTCATGGCGCACAATACGCATGTTAAAACAGACTAAAAGCACCAGTAATGCCAAGCTTTAAAAAATTCACTGAATCTATTTTTTTTTCCAACATAGTTTCAGTATGAACTGTTCTTTTATTTTCTCTTGGTGATGAAATATGCAGTTTGTTGCTGTTTCTTAGGTATTTATTTATTTATTTTATTTATTTATACCCATAATATGCTCAGAAAAGCATATTTTGTTGTGACATTCGTTATCATGTTAATGCTCATACTTACTTGAGAGCTTAATTTGCATTTATTTTCACTTGCCAAGCTTTTTTTTTCCTTTAAGGCAGAGACTGAGGTCATGGCAGTCCTGAGGAGAATAAGGAGACCTCTGTAAATGAGATTATTGGAGGTATTCCCTTCTTTACTTGCCTCGCCACATTAATCAGATTGGCCTTTCCTTCTGGCAGACTGTGGACAACACAGTGCTTGACTTTAGTGTGTGACAGTCAGTTGCTGTATGACTAATCTTTACGGTGTTAACATATTCGGCAGAGGTTATTTTACTTTCCATTGAGGTAATGCTTGAAGGAATGTAAGGGGCTACTATATGATTTCCACCAGCTCAATGCTGAATGGATCTTTTTCACTGTGGCGCATGCAGCTTTGGTTGCTGTGTACTCTGCTGTTACAGTTTCTCACTTTGTCTTGCTAGTGTCATGTTACTCCATTCAAATGTGTGGTGAAAGCCTGCAACATTACATCCTGTCTTTGAAAGAGGGCTGAGTGGTGTAAACAACAAACAAGGCACAGCACTGTCATTTAGCAAACAGTCACGTTCTATTTCTCGTCCAGATCAGATCCAGTTATAATTAACCTAGGGATTTTTTATAGTCTTCATAATGAAGCATTTCTGGAACATTTTGGTCTGGTCAGGGTTTCTTCTGTGCATGTTAAAATTCAAGAACAAAAAAAGGAACGATGACAATAAAATACAAACGTGCAAAGGTTCGATCAGAAAAAAGGGCAAAGAATTTTTTTTTAAATATGCATTTACAACTACTTTGGATCCTGTACTTTGTGCAATTTAGAGTTTATAGACTTATCAGTGTTGACTGTATGTTTAGTTTTTTGTTCATTTTTATAAATAACAGTATGCCACACAGTGCCAGAAACCACATAACCAAGTCTAATTTTAATTGCAGTTTGCATGCCTGCATTGCTAAAGTAAACAAGTGACAGGCACCAGACATGTCATGGCTGATCAACCACATTTAGTGTAAGGGGAAATTAGGTGTTTCGCCCATTCCTCTGTTTATTCAGGGCCCTGGCATGTTCTTCTGATTAGATGTGTTATGACAAGTCGCTTATAAGCCATAGCACAGCTGGGGATGTGGATGTGGGTCTCTTTATCTGGGTGGAATTAGACCCTTACTGCTTTTCTTATCATTTGTCCTGTTTGCTCAGACCTTGCAATCTTTGCCACTCCTCCCTCAACCCCTGACATGCCCCCCCTACCCTGCCCCCATGCCATAACTGTTGCAGTGGGGGAGAGTAGGATTAGCCTATAAAACTGTCTCTAACCTCCTAGGAATTCTGAGGGGCTGTTCCATTACCCATGCTGTTATGATGTAGTATCAAGCTGTGGTAAACTAGACTTTGTGGTTTGAAGGTGGTGTGAAATCTTGCCAAAGTTTCCATCTGTCGAAAGGTTTCCTAGAGGACGTTGTTCTTCTGTCAGTGTCACGTTTGGTATTCTCTACTCTGTGAAAGGAAATTGCGTTGCTTAAAAAGACTTCCTGCCACACACTTTTTTGGTCACAGTTTATAGTTTATGTATAGAACTACATGTGAATTATGAAATATTTGCTCCTATTGCATGCATTCTGTTGCCAGAATTGGTAAGTGAATTCATGTTTTGAAGAGTTCTGCAATAATTATGTAATCCGTTTGGTAACTTGATATCTCCCAGCAATGCATTCATTTTGAATTCATGTTGCATGTTGCAATTCAAATTGCCCAGTTTTAGTCTGTGTGTGTGTGTCTGTGTGTGTGTGTGTGTGTGTGTGTGTGTGTGTGTGTGTGTGTCTGTGTGTGTGTGTG
>JBBPCY010000037.1:14314342-14324639 GCA_037974405.1 Brachyalestes nurse
TATATGTGTGTATATATATATATAGCAGCAACATATCAGTTAGTGTTTCTTAGCCCTGTGCTGCTGTATGCTAAGAGCAATTGAAGAATCTTTGCTGTGAGTTACTTGTAATATTTGTATTTAGTTCTTGTGCAGCACACAACTATATTGTAACTATAGGCTCCGTCTGGTATATCGCGGCAAACTACTGTATTTCCACTGTAAATGGTTGGAATGATGAAGTTTTTGTGCTTTATTGTAGGTTGTATTGTAGAGCAGAAACCTTTTTTACTGTATGTGCAGAGCTCTGTGAAAAGGGAACTGAAAAATGAACAATTGGTGTTTTATTTTTTTTGTTCTTCTCTCATCAACACATCTAAAGATGTTTGGCTGTTGGCAGTTGCGAGACATCTGATGCTGAATTTGCATATTGGTCAGTGAGTAAAACTCAAAACTAAAACTACCCGTTCTAAAACGGAAAAATCAGCCTGTAGAATCCAGTGGCGAGGAAACAGTGGATCTCTCTGAGTGCAGGAAATCTCGCTTTGCAGCCCATGCAAATGCATTCACTTAACATGAAAAGCGGGAGCTGTGCCAACTTGTGGATTCTTTTGTGTTTGCTTTGGCCCTTTGTCCCTTATCAGCTTGATTGGAATTTGATGGAGGTGGAGGAATTCAGTCAGAGCACAACAGGCCCCAGTATGCATGCTCTTTGCTCCCATTCCCATACTGCACTGTCCTGCTCTCCTTTTAGAACAGAACTGAATACATTTAGTTTGGTGCCAAAGGGCAATTAATTACTGGTGAGCAGTCAATGGACAGACATAAAAACATTGCACAACATAAGTGAAAGAGAATTTAAATCAATGTCCACATAGCTGGAAGGAAAAGGATCGTTGATCAACCTAAAAGTTACCCTCTCTCAGACAGCTGACATCATGGGCAGCCATAATGGAGACCAGTTAAACCTGTACATGTACATCTAATGGGGGGGACACAGAACTGTGTGTACTGCAATGAAAAATTTCATTTCCTTATGTGTAGGGAAATAAACATGACTCAGTTCACGCATGACTTGAGATTGCTAAATTCAAAAGTAATTTGAATTATTAAGTTTCAGGTTTCGCTCTGCTGAAGAGCGATACAAAATAACATTTCATTTTGCAGGTGTTCATCATAACGTTGTCTCCATTGCTGACTTGGTTATAGAAGCCAACACCTTTGTTTTCCTACAATACCTCTCCCTTTTATCATAGAGAAGTCTTAGGCCCACCCTACATTCAGCCATGGTACTCTCATAACACACTCTTTCATTATCTGTTCTGGGGCAAAATCTTCTCCATTCCACTGAAACTGGCCGGTTGTTTCCTACCCTTCCACCCATGCCCCCCTCCCCCCGGCGTGTCTCAGAGACGATTAGCAGGTGTGAAATGCCGTTACAGGGTTTCAGGGCCAGTGGCTCATATTTCACCCCAAGCGTGATGTGGGGACTTTTGGGTGTCCATAGTAGAGCACTGGATCCCACTTGTTGGAAGATACGGGGTTCAATAAAAATTCTTACAGAAAGCAGTATAATTGTCAATATTAAGACTGAAACTATTATTCAAATTTCCATCATTTTATCCAAAAAACAAAATTTTATTCCGGATTGACTGTGTTAACACAACAGATCTGAATGTATGCTTTACAACATGTGCAAAAGATTTTTTTCTTAAATATTGTGAACAAAACATGCATTTTTAGATTTCTTGGGCATACCTGAGCTGTTTAAAATGACAATAAATGATCAATAAGAAAAGCGTGAAACGCAAAGTAAATGTTAACAGGCTTTGCAGCATCAAATGGCTTTAACACCACGCCATGGATTGTGGAGGTAGATTGTTCTTGCATGCTCTTTTTCTTTTTATAGAAAATGAGCTAACGTTAGCCAGCCAGTTAATATTAAAGGAAATTTGACTTAACAGACCATTGATTCTGGATCTTGAGCAAACACCAGTTATTAGATAGACAAGATCTTCCTGCTGTTAGACAAACGAATCCTCAGTTTAAAACATGGGTCTAAACTTGAATTAATGAAGATTTTGAAGTGACGTACCCTGCTGTTGAGTCCCCTTCATCCGTAGGTCGTGTTTTCATTCTTCGCTCATTACCGTGGTGCTCCCACGCTACATAAGTTCCGTTTTATGTTTTTTGCGTTTTAAGTTTTACTCATTTTTAATGTGAAGTGATCCCTTAATATAGTTTTACTTATTGAACAGCCTCCACTATATTTCTTTCATTCAGTGAATATTCTGAGCTTCTTGTTCTAATGTAACCAGATTTTATCGATTTAATTGATTGTTGTTGCTGTCCTAATCAGTATAGACTCAAATGTACAGTTACAAAAAACTGAAATGTAATCAGTCAATCATTGATTTGAACTCCAGCTCTGAGGCTTATTGAGTGACTATATAGGCAAAACATGGGCAAAATTAAGAATGGGATACAGGCAATGATTGTGTAAATTAGAATTTTTGCTCAACTGTCACTTTGGATTGAACTTTGTGCTGTCGGCCACTTTCCCTGTTAGCAAATGGATTTGTCCTTGTTTTGTATGCCTGTGCTTACCCTCATAGGTAACATGACAGATTTCTCTTCTAATGTGGTGTATTCACTAGATAGAGTACAATACGTTCTCGTGGGTGGTTCAGTCTTGTGCAGACTTCCTGCCTAATTTGTGTCTGTTTATATGAATACGTTTTGTTACTCTGGCAGATAAATAGGTTTGTTTATGGTACAGGGGTAGGGGGTTGGGGTTGTGTATGCTGTCAGACTCCATTTTGTCTTTCTGCAAGGCAATTAAGTGTTGACAAGCCTTTCCTGCTCTATAGATGTTGACGGTGCTCATCAGACCGGTTGCTAAACCATTTGGCACATTTCATTCACACACACCTAGACTCCAAAGGTTTTAAATCAACCTCTGAAGCCACAATCATGTTCAATACGGGCTCTGCTGTGTGCATCTGTCAGTGGCATAAAGATCTGTCACCAGAAAGAACCTGAGCCAAAACCTCAGAGGAATATCTTTATTCTGGAGGGCAAATATAAGCGCTGTGGTGAGATGAATTGAAACCATATTTAGAAGCCAGGAGAAAACCTTTTAATACATTTTTTAAAAAATGTTTTTCAACATGGGGCTGAAGGATTTGGGGGTAATAATCTAGTTGTAGTTCTTTTCAAGGACCAATACTGCAGTTTAAATGGGGTTCTTTTCTAGAATGTAATATCCAGCTTTTTATTTATTTATTTATTTTATCTTTAAATATCCCCACTTGAAACTTAATCCCCAATGAAAATGTTGCATGTTATTAAAACTAGTTTTTTTACAATTTAAAACTACGCTTTTTCAAATCATGATTAAAAATGAAACTGAAAGTGGTTCTTTTTGTCATAATGTTTTTTTACAAATTTGACCATTAAATGGTAGGGTTTCGCAATAACATGCTTTAGCTGGTGATGACTGAGGCTGAAAAACTGCGATGCCTGGTCTCCGTTGGTGCGGTGGTCTTGAATGCTGTTAAAAGGAAGGCCTGTTCGGAAATTAGAGGAAGGCGGCACTGATGGAATTCCATTAGTAACCAAGAGAGAAAGATGGAAAGCAACCATTTGTGAGATTTATGGTATGGTGCTCCTTAAATATGCATGCATCCTGTAATTAAGACTTCTCTGCATTGCTGCCCATCCCCCGATTAGTCATTCGACAGCCCCCCACCACACTACCGCCACCACCACACACTTCTGAGACTACTTCACCAGCTGCTATCAGACATGAAGCCTTGTTTTGTTCCCCAGAGGTATAATAATTAACCTTTTCTATCGTACCCTGGATAGAAAATTATAGAGTATTATAGTGGCTTAATGGGCCAGGCATAAGCTGCTGGCATGTTCCTTTCTTCCAGTTGTGATGATATCATTATGATTCCTTCTAGGTTTTTTTTTTTTCCCTCTGCCCGCATCTCAGCAGTACGTTGATTCATACCGGATTTTCCGGATGTTTGACCTTTTCAGTAGTTTTATATCATTGCTTACTCATTGGAGGCTCAGCACTATTGTGCGTTTGAAATCAGATATGTTGCTTTAGATTTTCGATACTGCTTTCAGCATGTGTGCCTACAGCTGATTCAGAGTGGACCGAGGAATTTGCAGAGAACATTTGTAAGCTCAGTGTATGTAATATTTCGCCTGATATCAAAAAGTGTGATCGAAAAACATGTACAGAAGAACTCCACGTTGAGACTGTGTGTGTGACACAGTTGTGCTCCTTACCGGAATTTTCATACCAAGTGTAGAATCACTAATGCTCAAAAATAAGACAGGGCTTGGTTCTTAATAAAACAACCCTGAAACCACACGTCACTGTCTGAGCACTCTCTGTTTACTAGACTAACCACAGAAAAATATTCTGTACATTACTCTACAGCTTAGTGTAATTCACTTCTCTTTTCTTGTCAAAAGATTTTTAAAAAATGAGAAGTAAATAAAGTGTGGTGAAATTATTCAACATGTAACTGTGAGATGTGATTGTTATATTATTGTGTGTTTTGGCATGCAACTTTTATGGATGCAGTTTCATTCACAGCCTTCACAGTTGCACCTGAAGTCTTCATTGTATATCTTTTGTCTTTTCACACTGCAGCTTTATGAATTGGACAATGATCCGAAGCGCAAAGAGTTCCTGGACGATTTGTTCAGCTTTATGCAGAAGAGAGGTACGTAATCATGCTTGATAAAAGGGGCAGTTCTAGACATGCCATTTAAAATGACACCCCCCCCATTCATACTCATTAATAAATGTACTATATGAAAGATTTTTTTAAATATCTACTCAGTGAAGATTAGTAAACACAATTTGAAACCCGTTTCTCAGTGAGCTGTTTCCCAGTGGCTATTTTACCGACACCTACGAGTAGTCTTGTGTGCATTGAGAGAGATGTTGCTTTTTATACCCGTATTGTTCTCTTCCTGTGACGCACAAGCACACGGCTCATGTTTCAGCCCCATAGAATGGCATTTATTTGTTAGATGACTGCTTTATGGACGCTGACATTTTTACTGTTTATAGTGTGCCAAACTGGATCTATGGCTAAGAAAGCAATAGGAAAACAAAAAGTATGTGTGTGAACATGAACACATGTTGTAATTTGGCCTTGGGGCTATCCAGCTATTATCACAGGTTACTTCTGATCTATATGCTCCACCATATAGCACTTCACACAAATGTCTCATACAAACTGATACGACAGATATGCGGTTTATGCTAGTCAATGTTTTATTTGAGAAAGAGAAAAAAAGTTTCTTTCAAGCAAAACACTGTTTAATAAAATAAAAAGAAGAAAATTTATGCTAATTTGGACTGATACTGCCCCCTATAGACAAGAAATGTCCCAAGATGAATAGAATAGCAAAAATATAATTTACATTTTTATGCAATATAGGCAGCCAAGGCATGTGTAATATAAGATGTTTGCTTCTTTGCTTTTTACTGTGTCATTTACTATGTCATTTTATTTATCTCAGGGACCCCTGTGAACAGAATTCCCATCATGGCCAAGCAGGTGCTGGATTTGTACATGCTGTACCAGCTGGTGACAGAAAAGGGGGGGCTGGTCGAGGTCATTAATAAGAAGCTATGGAGGGAGATCACCAAAGGCCTGAACCTGCCCACCTCAATCACTAGTGCTGCCTTCACTCTCAGGACACAGTGAGTGCCATTTACTCTGCAGGCTTTCTGTAGGACCAGATCATTTACTCTTGGTCAGATACTCAACTTACACCTGAGGTACAACCGGAGGTCACTGTTATGTTTTAGCTCCCCAGTCAATGTGCTTTAATATCAAGTGTTCACATCCTTATCTGATATTTACGTTCAAAATACTGGCTGTTAGGCTGTTTTTACTTTCCACAAAATACTCCCCCACTGCATACACTGAAAACACGTGTTAACATCTGAAAATGTTCCTCACAACCATTTAAGTCGCCTTTCAAACATTGATGCTCGAAAGTTTGTAAACCTTTTTTTTTTTTTTTTTGTTCAATTTTTTTCTGTATTAATATGTACGACCAAACTTAAACAATGAGACAAAATATTATACTTGGTCATTTATTTCAATTATTTAATATTACATTAGAGTCAGGTGTTTTTAATCAATAGTATGACAGTCAGGTGTGAGTGGGTGCCATGTTTTATTAAAAACTGTTTATTAGAAGGTCTGCTCTTCACAACACGTTTGCTGAACTGCATCATGGTTTGTGCAAAGGAGATTTTTGAGGACCTTAGAGGAAGTTGCTGATGCTCATCAAGATGGAAAAGGTTACAAAACCATCTCTAAAGGATTTGTACTCTTCAGAGCCCACTGAGAGAATGATAGTGTTCGAACTGGGGAAATTCAAGGCTTTTGTTACCCTTATTTGAAGTAATTGACCAGCTACAAGAGAAAGCATATTATAGTCCACAGTGTCACAAAGGAACCTGGGTAACTTTTGATTGCTGCCCATCTACAGATCATGTGGGCAAGCCAGAAGGCTATTGGAAAAATGTTTCCTGGACAGATGACACCAAAACAAACCTTTAGTTGCAGTTACTGTCGAACAAAGGGGTCATGCCACATACTGAAAGCAAAGGGGGAATGCTTTTGCTACTCACAGACATGCAATATTGCTTCATTTTCCTAAGTAAATAATAGCTAAGTATAATATTTTTGTCTTAATTGTTTAATTGGGTTTCCATTATCTACTTTATCTATTTCCCCCATTGTGGTTCTTTCAAACTGAATGTTCTCAATCCACTTTCTTTAGATACATGAAGTATCTTTACCCATATGAATGTGAAAAGCGTGGTCTGAGCAACCCCAATGAGCTCCAGGCCGCCATAGACAGTAATCGCCGCGAGGGACGTCGGCAGGGCAGCTCCTTGTTCATCTACTCCCCCAACGGGACGCCCACCATGCTGTCCTCTACAAAGCTCTCCATGCCAAGCATGGGCCTTTCAATGGCCACTAACGGGGCCTCACTCTCCTCTTTGCAGAAAATCAAGAAGGGTAAGACCAGACTTTTGTTTTATTTAGATTTGTATGTGGTCCTTTTTGCTGTTTGGAATATTTCCACAACAAACGAAGACCTCTGAATCAGAGTTCAGTAGGATCCCTTGTTGTACTGATTGTCACTTATCCTTCAGAAGGGACAGTTCAAACAGGCGTTGAGGTTTTTATCCATGGTACACTTTTTAAATTAAGTTTTTTATGATGTCAAGCTGAAATCAAAGTAAAACTGGTTCATGGTAGTTTTAGTTAATATTATGTCTCATGATAAGAACAGTTCACTATATCAATTCCTGTTTTCTTTGACTCTTGAATCAAGTGTACTGACTTGAAAACTGGTTTTGATTATATCACCATGTACCGTTGGGTGGAGTACATTTTGTGAGGTTTACCAAATCCACCTGTTACAGCTCTTAGGTAGCTCAGAAATCCTCCCTGGTAAAAATTTTCACTCTGACATTTATCATGGTGTGGAAGTAAAATGGGTTTTCATTCGTGTTGGCTCTACTAATGGGTGATCTGATAAGACAGTAAAGGGTTAAATATGTCATACTTCTGCCCTAATGCTTTCCTTTATCTGACTGCTTTTTTTTTCTCTTCCCTGTTCTTCTCCTTGTTTTGGTTTCCTTTTCTCGTCTAGAAGATGACGGCAGCCATTCTCTTGCTGCCACGAGCAGCAGGCTGCCTGGGGCTCTGGCCACTCACTCTGTGGCTGCAGCTCAAGCAGCAGCTGTGCAGGCTGCGGCGGCGCAGGCTGCCATGGCCGCTCAGGTAGTCGCTCTGGAGCAGCTGCGGGACAAGCTGGAGGCTGGTGAACCACCAGAGAAGAAGATGGCCTTACCAGCAGAGGACCATCAGCGAATCCTTCAGAGAGCGCTTCAACAAAATCTGCTGGCAATGACGGCGCAGATGCCAATGAACATCCGCATCAACAGTCAAGGTAATGCCCTGGGGTACAGCATGCTGAATGTGGTCCACAGCAGCCACAAGCACCTTCTACTAAACTGTCTTTACAAACTTAAGCTTTATTGGGCCATATGGAATTGGACTGCATGATGTATGTTTTTTTTTTTTTTCTTTTAATCATAATGATATGATTTTACACTATAAACTCATCACATTTCTGAATGCACTCGAAAGAAATGTGGTCAAACTGATTCCTGTTACCTAGAGATTGAGGCTGTTGTCGAGCCTTTACCGTAATGTAAAGGGGAATTCCGGCGGTTTTTGAGATTTCTTTGGAATTTAATGGTTAAAATATAAATAAAAAAAACCACTTTGCTCTGTTCTAAAGAAACGTGCCAACTCAGAATTCTTCATAGCAGAGGTGATTTGAACCTGGCATCTGAAAAGTTCAAGGGCTCTAAAAGCTACCTCACAGGAAGTTACTTCATTAAATAAGTTCATAAACACTGCCTAATGCCTGAAACATTGCTTTACTGTAGTTATGAAATTTGGGAAAAATAGTTACCACAAAACTACTTTGTCAGATTTTCCACCATTTTGCTTTCCAACATTTCACATTGGCACCCGTAGGACTCGCAGTTTCACTGCTCTTTGTGGAGAGTAAAAAAACAGCTAGATTTGCGTTGTAGTTCCCACCACAGTAAACAATTCATGTCACTGAGCCATTTCACATCAAAGCAGTTTGAATGACTTTGTTTACATCTCAGCTGTCAATTTATGCAGACATTGTTCCCCTTAAATGAAGTCATGATGTACACAGCAGGTGAAGGGGAATCTGTAGCTACTTCTTTAGAAGTTTTGTGGTAAACTCTACCTGAAATGTTCAGTCGTTTCTCCGAACAACATTCATTTTACAGTTATGTTGTACAGTGAAACCAAACATTTTCCCACCTTCGTTCAGTAGTGGCAACTCTTATCAGTAAAGGGAGTTTCAAACCATTCATTTCATTTCCCTTTTTCACATACTATGAATCATGAATGTGTGCGTCTACTTTTCATTCATGCCTTTTCTTCTGTATGTGCCTTCTCGGTCACTGTCCTGCATTTCCTTGCAGATCTGTTTGCTTGAAGTGTTTTCTCACTGCAGTGCAAAGTGCTGTTTTTAATCTTTATGATACTGAGCGAGGAGGACAGGGTGAAATTGTCATGTGAGGAAATTTTATAAGCAGTGAGAAGTATTTGTACAAAGACTGTATCATCAAAAACTAGAAGATAGGAAATCAGATGCTGACCCACTTCTCACCTGCTAACGCTGTGTTCTGCACAGCGGTATGGGAAATCCCCACAATGACGAACAGTGGAACATCCTTTATTTGGTGTAAACCAAAACTGAGTGGTTAAAGTATTGGTGGTTTTATCTGACACATTTCATAGTAAAACGTGAGTGAATTAACTGTCTTTTTTTAAGGCGTTTCCTGAGTTTGTTTGCGCTCAGAAATAAATAGCAAGATAACGCCCCCTGCTGCAACAGTGGGAACATGTTTTACATTATGAAGTTATAAACCTATTAACATGTCCATGCTTACTTTGTGTGGGGCAATTTCAAAGCAAGTGACCACCTTTATGATAGAATTTTACAGTTAGCTAAAATGTACATAATTTGTCAGTGATTAGTCTGTTTTCTTCCATCTCAGATGCCAGACAGGACTCGGCCCTCAACCTCACCACGAATGGCATGAACAGCATCAGTATGTCGGTGGAACTCAATGGAGTTGTCTACACCGGTGAGTGACACTTCCAGTGTCCTGAAAGTGTCTTAGTTAATATCTCAAAAATGAATAGTTCAGCTTTTTCTCCAAGTGTTGTTGATCTTTCAAGACATGTTTGGTGTCTGAAGTTTTCTTAAATTCTGCACTGATGGTACAAGTATCCAACAGGAATTATAAATATACGGTGTATCAGTCAGCATCATGTAAACTGGATGGCTGAATCATTAGACACATTTGCAGCGTACTGCTGTTACTAACCTCAGACAGACTTTCCTATGTGGTTTCTAGCAAAAAAGAACTATCTCAGAATTATCTTTTAATCTCTACAAAATGTTAAATGGAGAGAACAAAGGACATTGTTTCATATTCTGTATTACCACCAAATCTGCAATATTTCATGAAAACAATGAACTTTCTCAAAACACTTATTTTCAGTGGTGTCTATGGAACTTGTCCATTTTATTGAGCAGAAATTTAAGAACCAAACATCAAAATACACTCAACAAAAATATAAACGCAACACCTTTGTTTCTGCTCCGATTTTTCATGAGATGGACTTAAAGATCT
>JBBPCY010000037.1:14338228-14371514 GCA_037974405.1 Brachyalestes nurse
AAAAAGCTGCAGAAAGTACTCAAGGACGTAAAACAATTAACCAATGTAAATAAGTGTTTGGTAAAACATAGACTAGAAGTAAGAATGAAAATAAATGAAACGTAGTAACAAACTTTACAGAAAAGGATGAACAGTCTTAATTCTACATAATTCAATGTTAATGTAGCTAGATTGTTCCCATATATTTTTAATTAACTAAAAACTGAAAACAACACATTTATTAATAGACGAATAATTATAGAACATTATTTCCTATATAGTCTTAACATGTTTGCTAATATCCAAAAGCTGCTTCACTACTGTTTTTGTTTCATCCTTTTTCATGTGCTTATACAGTTGTTGACGTCTAGCTGTGCATTAGTATCTGTCATGTCCTCTGTTTCAGCTCCTCGCCTCGGCACACTTGGCTCCTTTTCAATAAGGTAAAATTATTATTGTAATCTCTTGATTTTTAAGTGCTGTCTTCAGAACTGCACAGGATAAATGGGTCTCAGGGAATGCAGAGTTTAAACAATGTATGATGTTAAAATTAGGTCTGTCCAAGTGTGAATGAAGATGGAAAGAAATAAAACATAGTTGGTATGGTACTAATATTTAACAAATATGTGAAGAGTAAAAAACTGTTCCAACTTATCATACCACTAAAGCAGACCTGAAAAGTGATTTGAAAATGGTAAATAGGCACTACATTTGCAAATGGTGTACAAACCTGGCTGTGTCCACTCACTAAAAGATCCAGCTTTTTTTCAAATTAGAGTCTCATTTGATTTACTGCTGGATGTGCATCATAGGAATGTACACACAGGGAATGTTAGCATGGCTAGTTGGAAGAATAAACAACTGGATGGCTCTGCTATGCTTAGGTTTAGTTCTGTTATTAGTTTTCGCTTGTGAGTTTCTCAGTTTTGAGTAGAGAGCGCTTATCTGCAGTTGTGTGGGTGGAATGCGCCACATTAGTATTATGACTGGTGAACGTACATTCCATGCAAGAGGATTTAGGATTATTAGGATTAACCTAATAGCAGAAAGTATTTAAGGATGTTTTTTTTTTTTAAGACTAAACTGGCATTACATTTCTTATTGAAAGCTTCCATATGCCTAGACTAGAAGTCTATTAATACACACCTAGTACTTATCAAAACATTTTATTAATGCTTAAATTCAAGCTCAGTTTGATGTTCAAATGAAAATTGAAATAACATTATGTCTAATCAATTATTACAGACCCATTTCATCATTTGCTGTTCAGAACAAGGCTGTGCTCAGGAACACGAAGGATGAAGAAGCTAAAAGGTAAAATGACTGTGCTTGTAATCATTTAAATGGTTGCACAGAAGTTTGCATTATGTTACATTTTTGATTTGTTAGACAAATTCCAGAGCAATTTGGAAACTTTCAAATAATAACAATGGAGTTCAATCTTTAAAAATGAATAAATAATAAAACTGGCTGAAATATATATCACTTACATATTTCCCTACTATTTGAAACCCTTTAGAGATGCTTCAGGAGCCTTGTGATCTATAAAAGCTGTTTATCCCCTTTGTTTCCAGCCTGGTTCCGTTCAGAGAGAAAAGCACTGCTGTGGCAACAAAGCCAGCCTCGGCAATCAGCAGCAAGGGCGAATACGTCATCGCCAAGATTGATGACTTGGTGAACTGGGCACGCAGAGTACGTACTGTGCTCTTCAGGTCCTTTTATTAACCCTCTTAAACCTCATATTTTATCCAAACCAGTTGAACTTTGTGTTTCTGCTTTTTCATAGAGCTCCTTGTGGCCCATGAGCTTCGGCTTGGCTTGTTGCGCTGTAGAGATGATGCACATGGCAGCACCTCGCTACGATATGGACCGTTTTGGTGTTGTGTTCAGAGCGAGTCCCAGACAGGCTGACGTCATGATTGTGGCCGGAACACTGACGAACAAGATGGCTCCTGCTTTACGGAAGGTACAGCGTGGTTGTACAGAAAACTAAAAGTGGCTGTGGTAGGATCTTTCCTCACGCTGTTTGACAATAATCCTCTTATTGTGCTAGGTATACGACCAAATGCCTGAACCCAGATATGTCATTTCCATGGGAAGGTAAGGACTAAAGTCTCCTCAGAAGCTTATTTGCTTTTTCACCCACTGTCTTTTACCAGACTAAGGAGAACCAGGAGATAAGGTTCATTGTTGGTCATTCTCATTTTAGTAATCATTTCTGGTAGGAGTGGTTAATATTGCAGAAATGCAACATCACAATGCTTGAAGACATTGAAAGTTATACATCATATTTATCGTTAAATGTATAGATGTTTCATAGTTTTTCTTTGTTAGGTCTGGTTAGGTGTGATATGTAGAAAATACCATCAAAAACTATGAACACACTCATTTTATTCTATTTTTCATACTCTGCACTGCACTAAATCCTTTTGAACAGGACACATGCCCTCTTGAAATGCATGACTATCATGCTCAGAAAAGCAAGTTGTGAAAAAGCAAATAACGTGACTGAATTTATCATGTGAGAGAATTTATCATAATGATAGCGAATGTTATATCCCCCACTTTTCATGCCTTATGTTTAATGTAGCAAATCAATTTGGGTAAAACCGGTATCTGACCCTGTACAGTGACAAAAGATCTCTTTCAGATTATATATATTTTTTTTATTTAAATCTTTTTTTATAGTACTGAATGTTTGAAAAAAAATTGACCTGGTCTCTAGCACTGAATACAGGAATCCTGTCTGTCATTGCTCATTTTGGAAATGATGTTTGTCTAGTTTTTGTAAAAATCTTGCAGTGCTGTGAATTCATCACGAATGGTCAATTCTGGTGGTACATGACCTTGCATTTTCTTTGCTCAAACATCAGATGCTGTGTGCTGTCAGTTAGGGCTGGTCAATTAATCGAAAAGTAATTGAAATCGACATTCAGAACCTATACTCGATCAAATTTTTCCAGGTCAATTATATAGATTACTTTCCCTTTAAAAACTCTACCGCGTGTGGAGTCACGTGACCCCACTCCGTTACGTCATTCCGCCGACATGTCGAGCATGGAGAGCTTAAACACTGAGACAACTGAGCAATAAGAGCAGCTTGTAAAATGCAGTCTCCGTCATTTGGACACATTTTGGCTTCAGTAAGGATGACATCAAACAAAATGAAGTCAGATTTAGACACTGTAGAAAAACAGTTGCGACGCCAAAGGTAACACCACCAATTTGTTTCAACAGTGCATGGCTCAAAATAAACAAATAGACTGACAAGCGAGTGAGCATATTTAATGTACAAAACTTGTCAGTGAACTAGGGCAAAAAAATAAATAAAATAATTGTTCATTAAACGTAATCGAGTTAAATCGAATTCAATGAATCAAGATTTTGATTTTAGGCCAAATTGCTCAGCCCTACTGTCAGCATGTTTTTAGACTTTTTAATGTCTTCTTTTGGGCTAAATTCACAAATCTCAAAATTTTTACTGGAAGCAATGTGATTACTAGATAAAATCTTCACCCTCTTCTTGCAAATGTCTTCTTTGTTTGGGAGAAGTGTGTAGATATCTTGGCTGATTGTCATTGTGGTTAATTAGTGAGTTTGAAAAGTATGTAAACCTCTTTTCAAAAGCCAGGAGCCTTCTGAGAATTACCTTCCTAAGCTTGCCAGATTTCTGGATAAATGTAAAAATCTGACATGGAAATTTGACCTTTTAGTGAATCACAGACCAGCACCTAATTGATTTCCTGAAGCATTTTTTCAGCTGTTATAATGTACAGTTTAAGAATACGTTGTTTATTCTTTATAGCTGTGCTAATGGCGGAGGGTACTATCACTACTCCTACTCAGTGGTCAGAGGCTGTGACAGAATCGTCCCAGTGGACATTTATGTTCCAGGTATGCATCACGTAAAATTTCACTCTTTTCAATGTAATCTTCACTTTATGATGCGGTTTATTCTGCTTATATTACATGCTGTCCTTAAGTCATGTAAACTAGACAACGGTTTACTAGGGATTTTCGCGTGTACAGAATAATCAGTTACACTGTGTTTATTTATTACGCAGAAGTTCTGGTTTAAATATTGTCAAACATGCAAAGAAAGATACATTAAGGTTATAATTCACCTTTTTCTTTTCCCACTATTTTTATTTCAAGGCTGCCCACCCACTGCAGAGGCTCTGCTTTACGGTACTCTGCAGCTCCAGAGGAAAATTAAGCGGGAGAAGAAAATACGACTTTGGTATCGGAAGTGAGGTGTGTCTGACTGTTGGTATCACAAGTGATGTTTGTCTGGCTGTTGTAAAGTGTTTTATTTAACGGTGGTCATTTGTTGTACTTGGAAGACCTTCTCAGGAGTTGCTCTGGATTGAGCTCTATCTCCTCCTCTTCGTAGTTACAATAAAAGACTATGCATTGTATCAATTATCTGTTGATTCTGTTGGATTCTTTTTACCCATAGAAAGATAAAGAATATAGAATGTCACAGGCCTATCACCAAGCATTTAATGAATTTTGTGCTTCAAAACACTGAAGGATTCACAGAATGCTGCTGGATGTTTCACAAGAATACCAGCCACAGGGCTTTAGTAGTAAATCACATTAAATACTGATGTTGGTCAGCTTTTTACATGAGTATAAAAATGAATATAAAAACAGAATATTACATAACCTCTGACACAAAGTATATGCTGCTCCCAAATCTGTCACTGACATAATGCACACCTTTTAAAGAGACAATAACATTCCCACATTCAGCTACACACTTAGTTGCACTACACATCACATAAAAAAGGCTAAATAAGAGATTTCTGAGTAGACAGAAGATAGTCTTTTCATCAAGAAATGAAAGGTCGAATGAAAATAATTGAAAAACAGTTTCTAAAGCTGGAGCTCAAAACATAATTAAAAGACTGAGAGAAAATTAGACTCCTCACAACCATGCGAGACCTGGTGGACCACTAAAACTGTCATTAGATAAACCAAACTTAAAGCTTTCATCTGAGAGAGAAGAAAAATCAACTTATTTCAGACATAAAAATCAGGACGCATAGTGGCCATAAAGCTGTAACTAAGACAACAAAAGGAACATAAAAGCATATTTGCACTGGAGGACTCAAATGTAGCATCTAAGATATAGAAGGTTTTGTGCACTGAAATGTGTAGATATGTAAGTTGGATTTCTGGAATCATGGAAATTGATGTTTTAATAAAGGCGAAGGGTGGAAGCACTAATGAAACATTAATTGTTGATTCTTCTTTGTAGTTTTCTGTTTATTCAAAGATTTTCCTAATGCTGAAAAATGAATAATTTGTGCAAAATTGCTGCTTGGGTTGGAATTACATAAATGAAACGTTGGTCTTTGACTGTGGCCTCTGAGTGTTGGTGTCCGATGTTAGAAATGCCTTGAGTGCAGTGAGCGTACAGTACAGGAGACCAGCTGTCAGTCTTCACACACAACTGTTAACAGTTGTGCTCAGCAGTGGCTGCTCTTGGTACCATATTTACTGCACCATATGGTGCTTGCACTAGATTCATGATCATGCATTATGAAGTATTAGTAAAATGGCTTGAACATAATGTTGATCTTAGGCTTACTGTTCTAAGCTAGGGAAAGCCATGCACATGCAAAAACACTCAATAGTAGCTATTGTTCATTAATTGTTATCTCGGCATTGACCTTTGCTACGCTGATGGTTGCCGAAGTGAGTGATATGCAAAAAGCCCTCTAACTAATCACTGAATGTACTGCAGTACTGCACTGTGAGCTGTCAGGATAAGATGTGCTTTGGGTGTTTGAGTGGTGCAACAAACTATTTTTATTAAAAAATAATGCAGATCTACCCTTAACCACGTCATATTTTTTGACCTTGCAGTGTGATTAAAGACAGCCTAACCAAATCTCTGTCTTAACAGATTCACTGTATTAAGTGACCTGCATTAAAGCAATCATTTACAAATTACAATTTTGCTCAGAAGTTCCATATGGACTTATTTGCTTTGGACTCATACAGGAGTTCACTGTAGTTCTCTGGCCTTGTACCAGTAGTCTAGCAAAGACAGCCAGCTGCAAAAAATACCCCATTAAACAAAAATAAGCGACAACTATTCCAAAAGGAACTTTATAGTGTTTTAAATTAGCTGGTGGCTATTGCACCTTTAATCTGCAAAACATGCGCCTTGCAGATAGCGCTCCAAAGCAGTTTGTAAGTCAGTGGTTTGTCTACATTTTGATGTAAGTTCATTATGTAGCCTTAAAGGCAGCAGCTATTGATGGCAGCTACTTTTCTTGGCAAAGTGTAATTATATTGTCTCAGTAGTCACATTTTCTGTAGTCTCAAAAACTAGTAACAAGACTCATAACCTGTGGTATAAGTAAAATAATACAGTACATTATTGGCATATCACAATAATAAAATTCAGGGTCATGTTACACCCTGCGATACTGGCACTGGTGTGTTGCAGTCGTGGTCAAAACTCATGTATTACTGTGCAGATACACTGCAGTCACAATATTGTTTTTTTTTCAGCATTGCAATATGATAGTGTGACACTTTTCTCTATCATGAATAGAGAAAAAACTCATTAATTCTGATTTGAATGCTTTGGACTACATCAGACTCTTTTGGACTGCATAAAATTGGTCCTCATACTCAACATTTGTTGGCATAAATATTCTGATTTTGATGAAATAATCACAATTACCTGGTGGTGTACTCTTTATTTGCATGTTAAACACATTTCATGGGCTCCATAATATTTAGATTATACAAATGATTTATATATAAATGTTTAGGGTTCTTTTACTACAAAACATCTTGTGATGCAGTTACATAAATCAGATAATTAACCATTTTTGAGAACCGTTTTAAGACACAAGTGGCATAAAGGCACCACAGAATGTCAGGAGGAAGACAGCTTGGGTGAGTAGCTTATTCTTTAAGGACAGTTGGTGTGATCATTTTGTTGAAGGAATAGTATTTGCATTCACTTGGTGGACTGATGTCCATCAGTGTGGTGCTAATCTTTTCCTTCTTGAAGCCAGCGTCCAGCAACTGAGGCACCTGTGTTTCCTACAAAAGAAGCACAAACACCATAGAAATATCATAATTACCTCTTTGTTCATGTCACATTAGTGTAGGATAATAGGACTCCACAATATTGGAAAATCAGGACATGTTTCAATATATTAAAAGTGCAATGGTTTGCACGGTTTACATAAAGCACTAATTTGTGATTAGTCAAGATGGTCACAGCACAGACTAAAAATACTGTCACAGAATGTCATTATTGGCTTGTTTAAATATGGCAGCTTTCAGGTAGTATCAGGCCGGCTTTGTGTATTATTACAGTATAATAAATTTCAAAATTATATTGTGCAGTCCTAAACTGTAATGTGAGATTCACCAGACACCCACTGAGCTGTGAAATTGGTCACTCACCTGAAACATTTTGTCAATGTTGTCATATTTAGACTTGAGGAGCTCGCCCCAGGAGGTGAGGTTGCAGTAGGTAAGGACACCGCCAGACTTCAGCAGCCTCTTAGCATGGGCCTGTAGTGGAAAAAAAATTGTGAGGGATGTGTAGGTCATCTCGCGCACTCTACTAAGGGTGGCATACTTGGAAAATGTGGTGAGGAAAAATGATCAGTTTTTTAAAAAAATACAAGTATGTACTTGCTAAAGTGTGATAGAAGACTAAAATGTTCAATCCTGCATATAGCCTCTGTCTTACCTATATTATAATAACATATCCCACTAAATGTCACCTGCAAGTGTTGTTTTGACCACACAGCTGGCATTACACTTAGTACATTTCAGCACTAACATACCTTAATGAAATTGAACTGGTGAGTGTGCCATGTGTCCTCTGATAGTGGATATGTGTCATAAAGAATTCCTGTAACAAAATCGCACATGAGCATATTTCCTTCAACTAAAAATGCATGACAGAAAAAGCCGTATAATGTTTTGATTTGTCTAACCATCAAAGTGATTGTCGGGCAGGGTGGGCACGACATCTTCCCACAGGCCTTTAAGGGGAACAACCTGTAAGAGTGAACATTTCATATTTACAACATATAATAGAAGTAATCGCTGATTATTAATTACAATTTTAGATATGAATGCACATTCTGCATATCCAGAAAAGATTTTCCTTTACATTATGAAGTGGTCCGTTGTGGTTAATAAAATATGTAAATGGCATAAATGGACCAATAAAAATTAAGGGTCCCTTTAATGCAGAATTTGTGTGTGTAGTCATAGATGTATAGGGAATGCTTTAATGTAAAATATGGCAATATTTTAATGAGATTTAAGAGCCATTTTGCAATCATTTTCTCACTTTGTGTGGCTGGGACTTGGCCCACTCCTGCAGCCTCTGGAAAACACCATCATTACACTCAATGATCCAGTGTTCCTCGATGGGAAAAGATTCCACTTTTGTGGCAGCGATGGCCATTCCAAAGCCAATCTCAAGCACCCGCCCACCTGTAGAAAGGTGAGAAAGGGGGTTTTACATTTCAGTAATAAGTAACTCTTGCAGTTTTATCATTTTTCATGTACAATTATTCAAGTTTGATGCCTGTAGGTTCCGCCTAGCCACGTTACCCTTGAACGTGAGAAATGTTACAGGCCAGAGTAGTCACGCCTGAGAGTTGTGTGGAGTGGTATTTCAGAGAAGAGTAAAAATAGAGCACTGAAATAGTAAACAGAGGTCAAGTACCCCCACCCCCTGTGGAATGAATGGGATTCGAGGGGATCTTTACAGCAAATTACTATTGCAATACAGACTCTGCAAAGTGGGACTAATCTGAAACTGGGTTATTGAGCATCTAACTTTCTTCTCTAAAGGGGGACTATAGCTTTCATTTGGTAGCAGAGCTTCTGTTCTCGTGTTCCCACTTGTATGGGAATTTGGCATCTGTGTCTTCTGGCCAAGGCCAACTGACACACACGTGAGAGCCTAGCCATGATGCACTAATGTCACCATTTTTAAGTTCAAGCTTTGGTCCAAGACCTACATTCAAGAGGATTATACATGCAAAAACAGGGGAAAAAAACAATTTGGGTACACTCAAATGATCTCCCTCCCTATGTTTTTATGCAGCAGTCTACAGTGCAACACAAACAGCTCGGTTGTGTTTAGGTCAAGGACTTTTTGAAGGGTCGACACAATGCTCTCAGGTTGCTGCAGGTGGAGCCTAAATCTAGCTTTTATTCGCATGGTTCTCCAGTCGCGTAGATATGAGAGCTTGAACACACCACATCCAAACCATGCATTAACTTGTTGTACCTTTAGATGCAGCTACGGTAGCCAATGAGTGCATATAGGGGGTCTCCCAGCGCTCCATGACCGGTTTCCCCAAGATCTCCAGGTGTGTGTCGGTTTCATTGTAGTCTGCGCTCGCGTTGTGCCAGCCGGGTTTGCAGTCTTCTCCGTGGGAGAAAATGGGCTGTGCTGTGGTCATGGCTGCCTTAATGCAAATGCTAGAGGGGGTCTTGTGCCGTGCCCGGGCTCAGTGGCTGAAAAGAGACTGCAGCAGTTAGCACCGGAGTTATATATTGAAAGAAGTGCTGATTATGCAAGACGCAGTAAAGTGCACTTCAGCTAGACCTCCTTGATAAGGAGCATTACCCTGAGGAGGAGAAAGAAGTCACAACTGAGGCGGTGCCATATGGACAAAAGTATTAGGACACTTCCAGTGAAGGGCGATCTTAATGCTTCAACATGGCAAGATATTTTGGATTTCCACCTGCAAAGGGGGGACCAACACCATATTGAAGTCTGTATTTGAATGCTATGTAATTAAAGTCCCTGATGGTGTAACGGTCAGGCTTTCCAATACTTTTGTCCATATCGTTAGCCTCATAGCATAATTGCCTAAGTCAGTTTGGTCAAAACTTGACTTAGGCAATTATGCTATGAAGCTAACGATATAGTTAGTGTGTCAGCGTGACTGTGTGGTCTTTATTGTGGCTTGACTTATTTTTGTTTCATTCATTTACTTATTTAATGTCAAAGTTTTAGCCTGTATGGGGGCTGTAAAGCTATCTAGTCAGAGTTAGGTAACTTGACCTTATATATTATAGGTTTTTGTCATTCGGCAGGGATGCAACGATACTCAAATCATAATTCAATTCAGTACGATAGTGTAGTGTTTCACGATACAGTAAACCACCTGAACCATCTGAAATTATGCCATATATCAATTAATGTTTCAGTTATCAGTTTATAAAAAAATCATATTTGAATCTTTACAGTGGCACAGTAAAGCGTCAAAGTTTTGCTTGATCCATTCAGGGTGCTTAGGAGTCCAGAAAGATAAAACTAAAACTGATTTGTCAGATTAGCCACAAGATAATATGTTACTGACTACAATGTAGTGATACAACACAATGTTTGATTGGTACACCACTAATATTCAGTGGTCTCATAAAGCTTTCCTTCTCATTGTCGTAAAACTCGTAGGTCAACATGGTCACGTTCCAATGGTTGAAAATTGATTTTGGTCATCTTGAGAAGTCAAAGTACATAAGAGTGAGATAAGAGCTTTTGCACATGTCGGCGATGTGCACTAATTTGCCATTATCTTGGTTCTTTCAACACAGTTCCTCAATACAAACTCAGCTAGTAGTTCATTTATGAACAGTAGACCACACAGAACATAACAAATTCCACATCCTTGGAAGTGAAAGTGGGGATTGTCAGGACCTCCAATTCGCTGCCAACAAAAAATGACAGCCATGTCCTAACACGATGCATGGCAAATACATTTACTGTAGGTGCTGCAGCTTCTGTTTAGTGCTCCACGTTTCATGCTGTTGTAAATCTCAGTCTGCATGTCAGTGATCTTTAGTTGTATAGACTAAAATCTCCTAGAAAATGTCTATCTTATTCTTACTATTCTCAAAAAATCCTGATTTCATAGGTCATCTGCATCATAATGTGCTTTTAAATTTTAGTTTCCAGTGCTTTCAGCACATTTTGTTGTAAACCAGTGCTGTCCAGCTTTGATTCTGCAGCTTATGAGCGTGTTGGTCCATCTTGATTTTACCCTTTAGTCTTTGAACTGCTCATTCTCTTTAGTTTCTTGTACCACAGTCAGTTATCATGATTCTTCTGTTATCTGTCTTAATCTATTGTCCTGGTTTTCCTGTTTTGTGTTTCAGATGTCTCTTTTGCTTTTGTATGTTTAATACATTCTTTCTCCATGCTGGACAGAAATGAACACACTTCAGTTTTTTACCCAATTTAGTCTTGAATAATTTCACCTGCTAGCAAGGGCTCCCCCAAGCACAGTAGGGGGAGATGGAGGCCAACCTACTCATCCAGAAAGAGAGCAAGGGCAAATATCCTCTCTTGGGCTGTTAGCCACGGATGACTGTGCCAAAGTTAGGGATTGAGTTGTGCCACTTGAAAGCCTAAACAAGTCCACTTTAAGTAGGATGTTAGTCAAACTGATATTCCTTAACACAGTATATATATATGTGTGTATATATATATATATATATATATATATATATATATATTAGGGCATTAACGACTCCAGATTTTTTCAAGTCGACTAGTCGATTGATGATGTCATCACACACGCAGAGGAGGAACAGGGGTGTGCAACTTTGAGCAACTTTTATTAAAAGTTCTCTGTAACATATATATATATATATATATATACATTATTTACTTAGCGCCGAATGCGAGCGTTGAGCTATTTAATATGGACAAAAGTAATGGGACGCCTGAACCACGTGAAAATCAGCTGAGTCTGCCAGCCGGGCGTTTAGTCCTGCAGCCTGCTGGCAGACATCCACACAAGCTGCAGCCAGCAAACACAGAAAGTGGTTAAGGCCTGCGATCAGGAAGTTGTAGGTTTGATTCCCAAGACTGCTAAGCACCTCTGAGGTACCCTTCCCCACACACTGCTCCTCAGGCGCTGTGTTCCTGGCTGCCTGCTGCTGGTGAATGGGTTAAATGCAGAGGAAGAATTTCATGCTGTGGTGTGTTCATGTATGACCGAATGTTTCCTCTGTTTTTATTATTGGCTACATTGTAGATTAATATTGAAAACATCACCTCTTGCTCTGATGACAGCTTTTCACACTCTTGGCATTTTTTTCAATCACATTAATGAGGAATTGACCTGAAATGGTATTTAATTAACAGGTAATTCTTCGTAAAAAGTTCATTAGTGAATTTATACTTAAGTACCCTTCATATCCAGTATGAAATGAACCATAACTTTTCACAAGTTACACATTACACTATGTTAAAATCAGCAAATCTGCTTGTACCTGTTATTCTAGTGATGCTGCCCTGTACCTTGCGTTAAAGAGCCTGAGTGATTATAAGTATGAGATTATAAATTAGAGATGGGTGGATACATTGTATCGAAAGTAGATTTGATGCTGAAAAGAGAAATAATGATGGTAACAAATACACACACACACCGATAGCCACATGATAAAAGTTAAATCACAATAAAATCTGATTATTTGGGGTCATTTCACTCCAGCAATCAGTTAATGTGGCAGTTTATTTAATACTAATAGTAAAGCCTTTCAAGCCAGGTCATTCTTTTCAGTTAACCTACTGCCTTTCACTATAGAAAGATGTTTTCCTTTTACAAGACTTTTAAAATTCCAAGTATTATTATCAGAATATTAGCCCTTCAAGTCATTTGGTATCAAACTGAAAGCAAAACTAGTAAATGAATTCACCCATACTTTAACTAACTTTATGTGTACATTGCCAAATGAATATACTAAATTCATGTATAAAGTGTAAAGTGGCCATTATGTCATGTGTGAACACACAGCAGCACAGCACACAGTGTGAACAGACTGAAACTGTCCTCTGCATTTAACCCATTTACCTGAGTGAATTGGAGGGCATTGGTCCTCCCTGAAATGAGTTTTTGCAGGTTGGGATGTCTGTTAATGTAATATGAATTGTGATTCATTTTTTGTCAGTTTCCATTTACACACTGTTAAAACACCATGTATTTCAATAACTATGTTAATGACAAGCTGATAAAACTTAATATGCTTGAGTTTAAACGTGTTTTAGTGTTGTTTGAACTTTTTTTATTTGAATGACTCAAAAGACTACAACTCCCAGCACATATGGTTTTTCTGACGTCCCCCCCCTGCAGGGGGCCCCCGTGGCAGCGCGTCAGCGTTGCGCAGCCCGGGTTTGAACCGAAAGCGGAGTGACCTTCCCGGGCAGGCGGAGATAGGAGAGACGCTCACTCCGGAGGAGACAGAGCAGCACACTGATGTCAGCACTCCAGCCCTCAACTCTCGGTACAGAGATGAACAACAACCTAGCGGGCGACGAAATTGGGTGAGACATACACTGATTTGTTGCAAACAACGAGTTATTTTTATTGAAAGAAAGATTCTGGAAATACCACAATTGTAGCTGCATAGGGACCGACCTGCTGCAACAAACAAACGGCTAGCGTACTGGGAGCTAGCGGAGGAGCCACCAACTGTCGTTTATTCCAGCTAGCTCGGGCTGTTAGCCAATTTACCTGTGTGTCAGCAAGGTGAACGTCCAGTTTTGGAAACCAAAAAGTGAAAGTGATGGTGGTTCGAGAGCAGTGCTTTTTGTTACCTAAGGGAAGCTGAACGATTCAAACGAGTCATTCATAGCTAGCTGTCAAAGTGCCTTTATTTAGAAGCTAACGACATTAGCTGTTGTTAGCTCGAGCTAGGTTATTTGCTGAATTTTGACCTCCAGTGTGTCACCATACTAAATATTCAACTAGTTTTCTACTCCTCGATACCAAACACGAGGCTAGTGTCTCAGCTTCGGAGCCAGGAATGTGCTTTTTGTACTCGGACGGAGGGTTTTGTTGATGGGCAGTAAGTCAAGAATGACGAATCAAGTGCCCAAGCTGCAAGTCCGTGATAAACACTACTGAAAGTAACGAGACAAGTCCGGGCTGCTATCCGTATAACGCATATCTGCATACATAGAAGTTGCTTTCTTCTTTTTCTTTCTTTCTTTGTTTTTTTACAACCAATTCTTAGTTGTTGCTTTTCCTATTCACTTGCTGTAACACCTAATTATCTTACAGGAAGCTGTTTGTGGGTGGATTAGACTGGAGTACTACTCAAGGTGAGTGTATTTGAGCGCATATCGTGTAAAGGTGTTTGGCAAGGTCTAGGCCAGCTTATTCTGAATATCCCAAGGATCTAAGAAGCAATTTTGATTCATCTGCCCTTCTTCTTACTCTGTGACAACAGAATTTAAGTACCTGCAGGTGATAAGATGCTGCCAGCAGTTTCATACGCTCACTAATGTATGACCCACACCGCACATAAGAAGAAAGGAACAGTGCACATAAAATATAGCCTCTTGTTTCTATTGGTCATAAGAAAGATATTTTTACGTGTTGTGTTTCTTATTCATATTGAAATATGTCCTGGCAATAGTGTCTATTCCAAGTGTTCAGTAATAGTGTGATAAATACTGCATCCTCTTCATAATGTCAGAGTATTTTATAGACAGTTTATATTGGCATATACTTGCAGTTGTTTTTATCAGGGCTTGTCATTTGGATAGGAAAATGAATGCATGTTTTGTTTCCAGCAAACATGAACTTTGCTCAGTTAACGAAGTTGTGCTTACTTTATCAGAATACATGCCATAGTATGTCATCGCCTTTTCTCTTTCTTTTATTAGAGACTTTACGAAGCTACTTCTCCCAGTATGGAGAGGTTGTGGACTGCGTCATCATGAAGGACAAAAGCACAAATCAGTCCAGAGGCTTTGGGTTTGTGAAGTTTAAAGACCCGAACTGCGTTCGGACTGTACTGGACACTAAACCTCATAACCTCGATGGTAGAAATGTGAGAATCAGCAACTTTTTGCTTTTCCGATGGAGTTTGGTTGAATTTGAACAATGCAACTCTGATCATTTTGTGAAATAAATTATAAAGTGGTATCAGACAATAGTGGTTAATGAAACCAAACCATATATTGTTAAAATGTAATTCTCTGCTGTTATAGATTGACCCCAAGCCATGCACTCCAAGAGGAATGCAGCCCGAGAAGACACGAGCAAAAGATGGCTGGGTAAGCCGTGTGGTAGTGTAAGGGGTCATGAAATTGTCACAGTTCAGGTTTGTTTTTCAAATGATGTTCTTATTGGCTAAGGAGTGTTTGTAGATTAAACAGCGAAGAAAGAAAAAGCTCTTCAGTACTCCTGTGGATTTTGTAACTGTCTGCCAATTTGCATGGAAGTGAGCTCCTTTTGCCACATAAAAGTAATGTAATACATTTTGTCTAGAATTATGACATTGTTTTAAAGCCCATTATTGTTGTATGCATTTTAGAAAGGAGGTAAAAGTGACAGCAATAAATCCAAGAAGATATTTGTTGGTGGAATTCCTCACAACTGCGGTGAACCTGAACTCAGGGACTATTTTAACAGATTTGGAGTGGTAAGATGTATTGTCATATTATTTAGATATTTGTAAAATTTCTTGGTCTTCTAAACAAATTGTTCATCTCTACAAGTTTTAGCTGGCAAAATGGAAGCGACTACGTTACAGTAGCAGTTTATTCTAAAGATCTTTTTACTTTGATATACCTTTTTGCTGGTGGCTGTAGATCAGTCTTTAAGTGGCCACTCAGTTCAACCACTCGCCCACTTGTCATATATTTCCTCTTTTGAAGGTGACAGAGGTGGTAATGATCTATGATGCGGAGAAACAGAGACCCCGAGGTAAAAGCTGATCTAGTTCTGTTCCCATTACATCTGTCTTCATGCTTATGACAAACTATTCTAACCCAAAGAGAGTGGAGTCTCACTCTATGTCCTTCAGCAGAGCACATTCAGATATCATTTCTCACCCTCATGTCTCTGATACTGTATTCGGCATGTTATAGAGCTCCTGCATGGGGAGAAGGCAAACCGAGCACATTGACAAAGTGCAGACCTTTGCATTGTCTGAACATCTGTCACTGAATCAGCTTCTGATGCATTTGCTTGACTTTAGACCTGAAGTACAGTCTTGCATGCCGGCCGCCCATATTTTGAGCCTTTTTTATTCTCATTTGAAAGGTGCTTATTTGCCTAAATCTCCGGGATTCCCAACAGTAATTATTTAGCTAGAACAAAGCCAGCAACCTGATTGAAATGTTCTGCTATTTAGAAATGGCTCTGCTAGTTAGCAATTTCATGGATAAAAATAAATGAGAATTGTCTGCTGTATTCAAGTGAAACCACACAGGTTCCACAGGACAGCTTGCAGTGAAATCAGAATGAATGGCTAGAATGAATAGTTTCAAGTTGAAGCAGAATTCAGGATTATATTTATATATATATATGTTATGTTATTATATTATGTTATAATTAGGTAAACTAAAGTGCGCGTTATATGTTCAGTGAAATGAAATTGAGTTTTGATAATACAAAGGCACACCATTTGAAGTCTTTGAAATATATTACCAAGCAATTTTTAATAGAGTAGATATTATTTAGAAAGAGCGTTTCACTTTGTAATGCATATGAAATATATTTAGGTACAGTAGAAATCCTAATTATTTTAGGATCCTAATTGTTTTATGATTTTGGAAATGTTTTGATTATTAACAGTTAATGCCTCACATTTGAATGCAAATTGAATATCAATTGGAGTGTATTTTGCACAGAGCTGTTTCCTCATCATTTGCTTAAAACAAACAAACAGAAAATCTCAAAGTCCTAAGTAATAACATCGATCTCTTTGAGGATACATGGAATAGTTTGTCATTTGAACATTTTCTGTTGCATTTTGAATTATTTGCATTGAATTTTCCTTTGTTATAACCATAGGAATTGAGTAAGTTTTTTTATTCTACTGTTATACTGATATTCTGGATGATTTATTTCCACATGTAGTAAATTAAGTAAGCCCTCTCTTTTGTGTTCCTTTCTCCTTGTAAACTGTTTAAATGTAATTAACTGTTTCCTCAGATTTGTTTTTCCTTCAGGTAGTGATCAGAGTGGCACCACATAGATAAAGGCCTGGAAATATACTACTTACATTTAGGTCTTTAGATTAAGTGAACTAAAAAAGTGGGTTTAAATACTTTTACTTTTGAGTTACTTTCCACTGTTCTCATTTTGTGGCATGTGTCATGTAGATTGAACAGCTAATCAGGACGAGTGGTTGTAACAGTGCCAGAAGCCTATGTTACTAACTTTAATTTAGCTCTAATGAAGTTAGGTCTTCCGATTAGGGGGCAGGTCACTGGTATATTTAGTACTAATTTAAACAGATGGGGCTGCTCTGTATAGTGTTAGAGATCTCAGATCTCCCCCTGGGTCTCAAAGGATGCTTAATTGGAATCGGGTTAGATCCCAAAGTGGAAAGATTCTCACAACCCAGTTCTGCCACACAGTTATTTGATCAGAGTAAAACTAGTTCACACAGTGGTGCTGGAGATGGTGCTGAGGTTGCAGCAGAACTTTGAGCTCTATTGCTGCTGTCCTCTAGTTCATGCTCTGGTTTATCATAAAGATGACCTTGAAATCAGGGACTGGCCTCATTGTGATGTTTTCTGCCTAGACAAATGTCCTCTTGATGTACTAGACAAATGAGGTAACATCTTATTCAAGAAAAAAAAAACATATTTTGCCTCTTTTACTGCAAACACAGATTCCATTTATAAAGGCTCTTCTTCAAAGGAAACAGAATAGAGAACTCATTAGCTTTGGTTACACCTCATGTAAGCCTGATCATGCACAGACTGTTCTAGCAAGACTTTGGCCTTTTATCTCTGTGGTGCTTTTTTAGCTATGCTGTAAATTTCTGGTCTCATAGTTTGCCCAAAGTAGTGTCATTTTGGGAAGGCTTTGAGAAACTGTTAAATTATGTAGTTCATCATTTTTGTTATGCGTTAATGATTGTGGCTGGTGCCAGCGTTTGTTGTACAATAATACAAGGGGACATTAAAGGTGGGGTTCGGATGAAACTGCATGAGAATTGGAAATGAAAAAAAAAAACAACTAAATACCTGTTTGGAAAAAAACATTTGTCGTGTTAGATTTTCTAATGTATTATAGTGCCTTGTTTGTAATATATGATATGCCCTGACTTACATTTAGTTATCAAATGTCCACAGTGACTGCTCATTCAGCTGTTAATGATTAAATCAAGTGAAGGTTAATTTGCACAGATGGGGAACAATGTTAATTTTTTACTAGACGAGAGTGGAGGTCCTGGCCAGCCATTTTTATTGTACCACAGATCGCGACATCATCCGAACTCCCGGTGCCCCCTTGATCCCCCCCAACTGTTCTTCACCTTGTTCTGTCCCAACACCCTGCTACCTTGATTCACTTTTGGTCGTTGGCTAGGTTTTGGATTTATTACTTTCGAGGCCGAACAATCAGTGGACCAGGCTGTCAACATGCATTTTCACGACATCATGGGCAAAAAAGTGTGTAGTTGTAGTTTTATTTTACCCTAAAGCAGAAACTGAAGCTTGGGCGACGGATAGTGTTCCGTTTCAGTGCTGTGAACCAATTTATGCTTTTCCTCTCAGAAGAGGAACACACATTCAGAAATAAACTGTTACGTGTAGCTAAGCTTTGGTGCAGCTCTCATGTCAAATATAGAATAAATGACTAGCCATTACAAAGAGTACAGCTTTCAAAAATGAATCACTGACAGTGAGTCATATTGAGCACAGCTTCTGTAGTCGCCCAAGGTTTAGTTTACTTGGACCACTCCTTTAGGTGGTTTCATGCGTGTGAATCTGTATGGCCTATTTATTGAGCTAAAAGGGGTGAGTTTTTGTACCTGCCTAATATAACATTTAATTTATTTTCACCTAAAGGACTGGTCAATGTCATTTTCCATCTTTTATTATTCATTTTGTTTCTGCCAGGTCACTTACTGTGTTCTTGATATTATGCAAGAAGTAAAAAAAAAATATATATAGGAAAACCTCAATGAAGTGACCTCAGGTTTAGAATCTCCATACTGTGTCAGTTTGCCTTCTGAAAAACAAAGCTACATTGGGTTCAAGCTAAATAGGTTGCTATTTAGCATCTCCTTTTGGTAACCATGGTTTTTTTTTACATTACACTGATCAGTTCCTATGGATGTGTTTTTTAGTGCTTTTAATGCAAGGGCCCGTTTCACAGACAATCATTAAGCCTAGACCTGAACTAAACTGTTCAGCCATGCAGTCTGTATACTAGTGGATGTGTATCTATTACTCACCAATCTGAAGTTGCCCCAGGCATTTTTATGTCCTTCCTCTCGACCACTGTGTGCTGATTCAAAGTGACGAACCACTTCCGTAAAGTTTGCTGTAGTTTTCTGTAGAAGCTCAGAGTTGCTGTCCTACATTGTATTTATTCTCTAGTACCAACTCTCTCCTTGACTATGTCCTGTTTTCCTTCAGGAAAACAGGTTCTCCAGTACCTAGGCTATTGTTCTTGATATGACATTATTGCGATGGGACTTCGGGGAGGTGGGGGCCATACGTTATATATTTAGAAACTGGAGCATATCAAACTGTGTTGCAAATCCCAGCTCTGGAGTCGGACGCCAGGACTTCTGCGCTTCCTCCCATCACTCTGAGCCCTGAAGCCCGCGGGAGTGAGCCTAGGTAGTCGAGCGGAGGGCCGCAGACTACTCGCTCAAACTGGCGCCTAATTAGGTCGACAGAGAGGAAAGAGGGAAGGCGAGAAAGAAAGTCACTGCGTTTTATGCTACTTTGCGGGCAGAAAATATCGTGCCTTGCTCTTGATTCAAGGTGACCCCAATAACTCAACCCATTTAGAGGCTGTTCTATTTCCGTCCCACCCATTTTACACTCCCAGTGTGTGTGTGTGTGTGTGTGCGCTTTTCTTGAACGGCTGGTACATCTATAGTTGGGCACTGGAAGTAATGGGATAAAAATTTATGTTGTCTCTGATCAGGTTGGCTGTAGTTTATAAATAGGCATGGTTCCAAAATCCTCTTTCTTTCAGGTCTACACATTTTACACTTATCAGATGATTATATCACAATTCCACTTTCCTCCCATGTTTGACACAGTATGAAGATTCATTTCTGAAAAGAATTATTACTCCATTATTCTCTGCATGTTTTTTATTTTATTTTATACAGTTAGATATAAAATTGTCATCATATTTCTACTCCAAATTAATCTGAATTGAGGTTCTTAAACGCGTTAGCCAGGGTAAGGTAAGTCTGGTCTTTCTATCAGCAGTTTTTTTTATCTACTTAAAGGGGATAAGATACAAAAAATGCAGGGACAATGTTTCTCAGGTACATTTTACAGGAACATTTCAGACTACATTTTACTTAGTTTCTGTGCAATTCTGTTGCAGAGATTTGGTCATTTAAAAAAAAAAACTTCCAAAAAAAAGCTGATTGAAAATGCATTTCATTCAAAAAGTACCTTAGAAACATTGCTTTGGAAATAGAACCAATAAGCCCAGAATACATCTTTATAACTGTACTGAGCTATCATATTCAATTTAAATAAGACTATCTCAACGGAACTGCAAGCTAAGTAATTGATGGGGTGAGGGAGGCACGTTGGTCATTGAATTCTGCCCTTTCAAGTTATGCTGTCTTTGTCCTTTGTGCAGGTTGAAGTGAAGAAGGCTGAGCCTCGAGACAGCAAAGCTCCTGGCCCTGGGCAGCTGGGAGCCAATCAGTGGGGACCCAGAGCCATCTTAAGTGCAGCCAATGGCTGGGCTGCACAGCCTGCTCAGAGCTGGCATCAGAGCTACGGGCCTCAGGGTGAGTTAGGGCGAATAGGTCTCCCTCTGGGAACATGACATTCTAGTGTGAAAAAAGATACCAGAGGCGCCAACTGGTATCTGAGCCGCAGTTTGCCTCCGTTTTGGCTGCACTGTTTGTGCCATCTGTTCGAAACCACAGTGGGTTTGTCTACAGTGTAAGGGTGACTGCTTTCACATAGCGAATACACAAGCAGTTCACGCCAGAAGAAAGCTTGCTCGGCTTGAAGTGAATCCAAAATGATTGCAACCTTTAATTGAATAAGTAACACCTTAACTCATCGGAATACATGAAAACATTGTTTGTCTTTCCTACAGGGGTTTGGGTGTCCACAGGTCAACCTTTAGGTAGGTTTTGTTACATAATAGTTTTTATATGTTTACTTGTTACAACCTTACAACCAAATACCCAATTATGTAACAGAATAGATTTTTTATATAATGAATTAAATGATAATTGAACATGAGTAGATGTTTATAAATATATGAATATATTTACAAGCTCAGTGATACTCAGTGAAGTATTGAAACAGAGTGTCACACTTTATGTAACACAGTACTTAGTAGAAGAGGTGGTTAATTTCAGTACAGATTAATTTCTAGGGATTCTTGTGCAAGTTTAAAGGTTGAGCCAGATCATGTTCGAATGATTAGTTGAGTAATGAGAATTGAACATAAATGTGTGATCTGTAGAAATACTTCATTTTGTGATACTTGAAACATGTGCATCTGGTCTGTTTATCTCAGGTGGGTATGGTCCTCCTTTGCCAACGGGCCGAGGAGCCCCTGCGCAGCCTCCCTCTCCTTTCAATGCGTTCCTAGTCACAGCACCCCCAGCAGGAGGATTTGGGGCACCTCAGGGATATCCCCAGCAGGGCTATAGCACACCCCCTCAGTTTGGTAAGTCATCAAAACACCACCCTCTGTTTGAATTTTGGAACAGATAAGATTAATAAATCTTTTTTTTTTTGGCTGAATCACATGCCTCATTTTGGCTCTGGTCCTACATTGTCTGTCTGTTTCAAACATGCAGAAAGTGATTTCAAAAAGGATTTTCCTGAGAACAAGCAAAAGTTGACAGTTATTCTTGCAGTTAAGGACAGCTGTTCAGGGCCACTGTCATTTCCCAGTTTATACCTCCTACAGATTCTGATTTCAGCAGTCTTTATTAGATCCTTACAAATCACAATGCGACATGGATCTAATAAACTTGGGTACGACGTGTGTAGGCAGTATGATGAAAACACATATTGAATCACATACTATGACGCAAGTTAGTACTGAAGACCAAAATGTCATCAGCATGCGCTAGTGGTGTGTTAACAGAACAAGATAAGTTGCGCTCTGGTAATTTGGTTGCGCTCTGTGCAGAGAAAAATCCAAAGAAGAGCCGAGCACCTGTATGGGTACTCTTTCATTTCGCCTTCATGCTATTTGGATATTTTGTGCCATTTCACATTGATAAATACATCATTTAATGTTTATTACTTAGTCAGTAGATGTAGAATGTAGCAGCACACACAGATGGTCATCCTAAATTTCTGACATTGTCAAAAATCGCCGGCTATCTTTGGTCGCTTTTGAACGTCTCACAGCACAACATAGGACCACTGTTAGGGAGCCATGAAATCACCACAGTTGTGTCATGATTGTTATCTTCTGGCCGGGACAGCCCAAGTGAACAGTGTATACCAGGCATTAGTCAATAGCATTCTCACGCACACATACACACACCAGTAGTGAGCAGTACACTGGTCAAAATTCATAAATGCTGTCGTACTGATATGCCATGGATGTCCGCAGGATTTTTTTGAGACCGCAGCAGAAAACAAATACCACAGTGCACTGTGAAGTGTACTGAAAGTGTCACATTTTAATTGTACCACGATATAAAACATTTACTAAGTTACTCATACATTTTTTTTGTTGACCAAACTAACTCAGGGTACAGTTTTGGCACACCTCAGGGTGATCAGTTTGTACCACAAGGAATGCCTCCCCCTCCTACAACTCCTGGAACAGGGCCCTTGGGCTTCGCCCCAGCTACCACCCCAACTCAGGACATGAGCAAAGCCCCTCCAGCACAGCCTGACTTCTCCTACAGCCAATATGGTGAGTAAATGGCTCACCTGAACTGTGCCATGTCCTCTCCTGTTACTGTTGAGTGGATCCATTTTCTAAACCACCTTAGCTGCAGTCCATTACAGTGATCCTCACACAAGCAAGAGCTTGCTTTTTATAACACATGGCTGACCTGGCATGACGGCATCACTTGCACACAAGCTTGCATATGAACTTAAGCAAGTTGCGACACATCTACCACTATTGTGAATATGGTCAAATGGATGTTTATAGTTTATGTGCATTAAGATGAAGACAGTCATTCATATGTTTGAATTAGATCATCCTGCAGTTTTGCTTTTTGGATGGTGTGACATGTCATTTATGTAAAAACCAACTTTAGCAAGCTTGGATGATTCTGAGATGTATTAAAGCTGAGCAGGTCAGTTATTTAAGACAAGAGTTGTTTCTGTTTTTGAGTTGCTAATTGATGCAAGCCCATTTCAGGGTAGGTGGATTCATGGTAGAATAACTTTTGACTTTAAACTGAGAAAATCTTGCCACTGATACAGATACCAGTTTTTCTTTCTGTAATATTTAGGGGCAATGATAGGTCAGAGAGACTGTACAAACTGCACCAGGACACTGACTACTGATTAGGGCAGAATTATATTGTTTCTGTCCAAAGAAAACGATATCTCCATTGTTTCAGTTTTTGTTTTTCTACATTATTTGAACACTGCAGCCATCTTTTACGCATTTTGTGTGAAATTTTCATAGTGAATGCAAAAGAAATGATCCAAAATTATAAAATGTTTTACATCAACTTACAAGGACTAGTTGTTCCTTCTTCTACAAAGTTACTATTTTGGAGATACTTGTTTTTTTGGACAATGAACGTTTGAAAAGAAATTACATTGCTTTTTATTATGCTGTTTATTATGGCTGCAAAATACCTGTCATACATTGAACACATAGATTGGCTTGCATTGTTTCTAACCTAAATTATTTATATTTGTTTGAACAAAAAAAATCCATGGCTGGTTATGATTCTCACACATACACACACACACACACACACACACACATACACACACATACACACACACACACACACACACACACGAGATGGTACCACGCCTCAAATGTTGATAAAACAGAAAAAACAGAGACTCTGCATGTGTCATACACCAATTAAACAAACTCCGGTGCGAAATCCCAGGTTTAAGATGTCACATCCCGAGACTGCCGAGTGAACCAGAGCTACTCTCCATGCAGCAGTGTTGCCCTCACCTGCCTTAGTGTGTCATGCTTATGCTTCGCTTCCATTCATCAATATCATTAGGGCTGAATGCCCTTAAGATAAGCACAGTATTTAACGATATGAAGTCAGCAAAAGGACCAATCCATTCACCTTAATTGTTCCTGATTCAGCGTCTTTAGATCTTCAAGTCTCAGAGCAGGCTAATCTTACCATAGAAAGCAGATCAATTTGTCGAGGCTTTGCCTTGATTGGTAGGAATCTATCCCCCGGAGTTAGTTATAAAGATAGACTCTCTCTGGGTTTAGTCAACCTGGTCTCCTCATCTCCCTGATAGGCTTGGGTAACTATCCTCAGGACCCCTCTGCCTACGGACCAACGCGTCCTTCTCACAGTTATGGTCAGGATGAGCAGGGATATAGTGCAGGTAGGTGTGAGCTACTGTATTTTACAACCATCCAATAAAACAGCAGATGCAACAGTACATAGACTCATCAGACCTCAATGATAGTTTTTGTGTTCCTTCTTACATGCATTTTACATACTCAAGTGGTGCACATACCATGTTCATGTGTTGTATGTATATTTTCCATCCAGTATACACTGGTATACACCTCTACATTGTATACTAAATACAGCTACATGTCATTTTAGAAGCCAGTGTTAGAGGTGTACACTGAGATGGACAAAACTCATCCCCTTCTCTATGTACTGGCAACTTAGATTTGCCAAACTTTTCCCAATCGTCTTGATCGGTAGGATGGTAGTAAATATCCTGTGGCATCGTAGCTGTAGTTTACTATGCACAGATGACTCCCTTCGACTTTTTATTTTTCTTCATCTCCGCATTGCTTTGCTGGCAAAATGATGATCTAATTATAACACAGTTTAATGTTTTTCTGTATTTTGTGCAACTATGTTTCATGCAGCATTTGCTATTTGCTCGCCAGATGTTTTACAGACGACTGCACATATCTGAAGTTGAATGTAAAATATAAAATATTTGTGGCCATGCCAGCAAGCTGTTCCTGTCTGTTTTCATTTAAATAAACCCATGAAAATAACAAATTATTTTAAAGAATGTGTTATCCAAGCATTTATTTTTATTGTCTTTAAATAACTTTCATTTCCTGTTTTTTTTTTTTTATTCTTCTTTCATCTTGCTTCTGTTTTAATCATAGCGTCTGAATTAATTCAATTTTTTTGCTCTACAGCTTTTAACGCCTGCAATTTCAAACACCTGGTCTTGAAAAGAGGATAAATGTTCCTCTAAACGTCCCAATTTCATACACGCTTATTTAGTTATTCATTTTGAACCTCTGTTTGTGTCTATTTTAACAGGTTATGGTCAGGACTTGAGTGGGTTTGGACATAGTTTTGCTGACCCCAGCCAGCAGACTGCTTCGTACGCTGCCCCCACTGCACAGCCCTCATCAGGCCCCCAACAGGCAGCGAGCAGTTTCGGCCGTGGACAAAACCACAATGTACAGGGCTTCCATCCTTACCGGCGCTGAGCGTTTCCCTCCAACCTCCACAATGCAATACAATTTGTCAGGGAAATGGATGTTCTGATCCCAAACAATACTGAGCTTTGGGGCTGGTGTCTGACGAACGTTACAAAACTTATTGGAGGGTGAACGTGTGTGTGCGAGCGCGTGTATGTGTGTAAATCATGAACAAAGACTCCTATATGAGGAGGTCATGTTCATTGTGTATTTTATATTAGGACAGAGTTACTTAGCAATAGATTTTTAATTGTCTGGTGGAACATCAGCACAGAACCACACCAGACGTGGAGTGACAGGGTCTCCCATTTCCTCAGCTTTAATTCTGTTAGGAGACAAATGTTTTATTTTCAATTTTGTGGATTTTGTTTACTCACTGAGCCTTTGACCATTTTATTTAAAAATTGTTTGAAATAGAAATTACAAATATGTATTATACACCTAAACTGTGCAATTTTTTAAAAGAATTTTGTACTACTATATGTGCGCTTTTTGTTTCTTTTTCTTTTTTTTTTTTAAAGGATGTAGATTTCCCTCAGGTGGCTGTTTTAGTGCACTGTGCACTTATGCAAAAAAGAGAGGAGTTTTATTTGAAATAAATGATTTAAAGAAACACTGTTGCGTTCTTATGTCTCAATGTCTGGTTTTGTGACAATGGGAACTTAAATGCTTCATGATGAGAACACATGAATACATACACTAATTCAGACTAATTCTGTGTACATACAGTAACTTCTGGAACAGCACTTTAGATCACAAGAACACAGGAAATGAATTTTTGGCTGGAGTCTTTCACTTTTCTTTCAAATGCTGCATTATTGCAGTTTTCAGTAAAAGCCTGTTGGTTTCTGACTCTGATTCACACTGACTTTAAATGAGCAATCAGTAGAACCACAATCAAGGAATTGCATGGCTGCTCTAAATGATTCAGCTTGGCTACATGCATTGAACAGAAATCTTTAAGAAGTGGGGTTTTTTAAATGGCTTTAACTCTACCTTTCATTTCAAACTAATATTCATTACATTCTCACTAAAGATCAGTTTTTAGCCACATTATTCTCTATTATTTCATCTTTCTTTAATAATAATAATACATTTTACTTATAAGGCACCGAAAACAAGTAAAGACAAACACATTGTACTGTGCCTATGGTAAGCTGTTTCTCAGCTAAACTGTTATAACCATTAACGTTGTCCAGTTCAGTTATCTGCTGTTTATAGATTAACACTGGAGCTCCAGGGATTGTGAGTGTGTGACAGGGCCCATCAGTTCAGGTATTGGAGGGCCAGAGTCCAGCGGAGTGCTGATTTCCCCTTTCAAACTCCCATCAGTCTTTAACTTGCACTATATGAACAAAAGTATTGGAACGACTGACTATTACACCAACGGGGACTTTAATGACATTGCATTCAAATTAATAGACTTTAATATGTAACCAGGCTTTCTAGTCCAACATCAGTGCCTGACCTCATAAATGCTCTACCGAATGAATGGGCATAAACTCCCAAGAAGAGTGGAAGCTGTTATAGCTGCAAAGGTGGCGGGGACCAACTCCATATTAAAGTCAATTGATTTGAATGCAGCGTCATTAAGTTCTCAATACTTTCGTCCATATAGGATCTAGTTAGGGTAAGTGCTCTCTGCGGGCGAATCAAGTTCTTCCACACCAAATTAAATAATTAAAAGGTGTCCCAATACTTTTGTCCATATAATGTAGTTGAATTGACTGTTAAACAGGCCAGTCCTTTAGCGCCACCTGCTGCTGATTATCTCAGCAGGACAGTTCATCATCCATGCTATAGGGGGCGACATTTACAGTGCTCGAGACCCCAGGATTTTTTTTTACCCCTGGCGAGCCGTGGATCCTTCCTTTTCCGGCGAATCTCTCAAGATGGTTGGTGGTGTTTTATTTGTGTTTTAGTCTAATCTGAGAGAATCTGCCGCAAATATGAGCAAATGTGTGTCGGTTGTGATGATTTTAGTGCAAATTAATGTTATTTGATCCGTTTGTGGCTGTATTTTTGGAAACACAGGCACTTTTGCTCAGATTAAGGCAGTAGTTGTAGCTAAGTGCCGTCAGCCTGTTGGGTTTAAATTCGACAATGTGAGGCTCTGTTAGTGTGTGGTAGTTCATATGGGGGGGGGGGACATTAGATCCGTTGTGTTTCATTATACAGTAAAAAGTCTTAGTAGTTGTATTTCGGGCTCAGTAAGGGTTTTGGATCGGCAGGTTCTGTACCTGGTCCTTGGTGGCTTTTCAGTAGCCTTTTTAACTCCTAACTTCTGACTTATGTACGATATCAGTTGTACGGTTAACATTTTTCTCCTTTCCCAAACGTACTGGATCAGCTGGAGTCATGTTTAAAGTCCCAATTTTGCCCATTTGTTTGCGTTGAGCTACGAGGCTAATGTAGCCCACAAGCAATATTCACTGTATGGACAAAAGTATTGGGACACCTATTGAATTCAGGTGGCTCATCAGTTCCAGTGGTGTGTATCAAATACACTAAATAGACGCAAGTATTGCGACACCTGTTTTTCAGGGTTTGGGCTAGCCCCCTTACTTCCAGTGAAGTGCAATTTTAATGCTTCAGGATACCAAGACATTTTGGACAAACGTTTGTGGAAGAACCTTTTCTATAAAGAAAAAACCCAGGTCCCTAATGACATGGTTGGATGAGTTTGGTGTGGAAGAACCTGCCTGGCCCGCACAGAGCCCTGACCAACACCTTTGTGATGAACTGCAACAGAGATTACCAGCCAGGTCTGCTCATCCAACATCAGTGCCTGAAATCATAAATGCTCTACATGGGCACAAATTCCCACAGAATCACCAAAATCTTGCCAAAAGCCATCCCAGAAAAGAGGAAGCTGTTATAGCTGCAATTTTTATGTATTTGAGTGCAGTGTCATTAAAGTCATTACTTTTGTCCATATCGTGCAAGTTTTCACCCAAACATACAGAAAAGCCTTTGGGGCAATAACTTGTATTGGGAATCATGGAAAAATGTGTGTGGCTGATTCACTGTGGTTGGGGATGAAAATGAACTGGTCAGTTGGTTTGTCTGAGAGCTTGAATCACAAAATTGTAAAATATTTGAACGAAATGTCTTTGCAGGCGGACGTCGAGCAGAAGAAGAAGCGTACCTTCAGGAAGTTCACCTACAGAGGTGTGGACCTGGACCAGCTCCTGGACATGTCCTAGTAAGCAACCAGCCTCTTTATTTTAATATAAAATGGGTTAAAACTGTCTCTCGGACTGATGAATGAAGGGTGACCCCTGATGTACACGTCAAAATGCTCAGTGGAGTAGATGAGGATGGCCTCAGGCACCTCATTTGTTAGCTACTGTAGTTAGTACCCCTTTGATGTACTATGTGACATCGCAAGAAATTGTCCTGATGTCTTCTTCAAGGTGACTAATTCTGTAGCAGTGGAGAACACTGAAGAGATGGTCTTGACGCTCAGTGTCTCTGACCAGTCTGTAGTCTGTTTTGGTACCTACTCCGCTTGCTTGGAGCTACAGTGAAGTAGAAATGAAAAATAAAACTTGGTATTAGTTACTAGATTTGTCTGAAAGACAACTGAATATGATTTGTAAAAAGTGTCTGACTTCAGTCATTTCTGTTTTTCAGCGAGCAGCTTATGCAGCTGTACTGCGCTCGCCAGAGGAGGAGGTTGAACCGTGGGCTGAGAAGGAAGCAGCAGTCCCTCCTGAAACGCCTGCGCAAGGCCAAGAAGGAGGCCCCTCCCATGGAGAAGCCAGAGGTGGTGAAGACCCATCTGAGAGACATGGTCATCCTTCCAGAGATGGTGGGCTCCATGGTTGGTGTGTACAACGGCAAGACCTTCAACCAGGTTGAAATCAAGGTATGCAGAGGGGATATCTTATGTTTCTGCATGAGCTTTCATGTGAATTGAGACCACTAATGAGATGCTGTACAGGGTTTGTTAGCTACATAACTTGTCATGTCTATCCAGTAAAAGACAAGAGACCTTTATTTTGGCCTTAGGATTTCCAGCCAACCATGCTTTATAAAATACCTGTTTTCTGATGTTGCCAAAGTAGTGGTTTATTGGCACTGTTTACCTAGATCGTGTCAGTCATCTTTACTCAATGCATTTGTGTCTTTTACTGTTGATTGAATGTCTGGTTTACTTACGGAACTGTTTCTTTAAAAGGACAATATTGTATTACAGCCCTAAACAGATAAGTGAGCTGGTATATATGCCTGATTTGATGTAACACTGTTCGCCCTCGTGTTTTTCTGCAGCCTGAGATGATTGGTCACTACCTTGGAGAGTTCTCCATCACATACAAGCCAGTCAAGCACGGTCGCCCTGGTATTGGAGCCACCCACTCCTCTCGCTTCATTCCTCTGAAGTAAAAAGTGATTGATGTAAATAAAAGTGACATCCAACATAAATGGATTTTGTCTTTTTTTCCATTCCCTTGAAAAAAAAAATCCATGCATACTTTGAAAAAGGATTTATATTAGCTTTAGATCAGGGCTGGCCAGCACAGTTCCCTAGGGCAGCGACCCCCAACCTTCTTTGCATCATGTAAAACAATTTTTTCATGGACCAGTGAAGGTACAATAGGTACAACTAGTTTTTTTTGGCTAGCGCTAGAGCTAAATTTTTGATGTACCATAATACGTGACTAAGACGAGGGTTTTTTTTTCTTCAAAACATAAAATATTTTTATTCTGTCTTTATTCTGACCAATACCAGCCTGTGGACCTTTGCCCTAGGCCATGTGTATAAAAATGTATGTAGAATCCCCATTAAAGTGATGCATGTACTTTTTATAACAGTTTCTTTTAGGGAGCTGTTTTAATAACTGATTTGGGTGTAGTAGTGAAATTAGATGGTTAATGTTGCCCATAATAACCAGTGACTACTGATCTTTTGCTAAATTAAAGCAGTCTATTTCTTACATTTTTCCCCACTGGTTTGATATTTAAACTGACAGTGCTGTTATTTGCAAATATAAATAAGCAGTGATGTACTGGGCATGGATTAAGTTCAGCCTTGTGCTTAGTTGTATTATCAATGGTGACTCATTGGAAATCTTTTTTAGTCCATGCTTAAGTGTAAAGTGGATCTATGAAACTGGCTTCCAGTGTAGTAAGTCAGGTACAATTAGATTTTTTTTTTATTTCTGTAAGTTTATCCTGCCACCTGGTGCATGTTTCTATATTTTTTCCAACAAAGGAAAGATAGAAATGGATTTCTAAATGTCATATTCAGTAGTGCAGGAACAAATTAGGGAACATCTCTGCATGAAAAAGGTAGGTGCTGTAGGTTTATGCCTGTATTGGACAATAACTCTACCTTGTGATTGTTTCCTGTACCAAATACATTTATTTTCAAAGTATAAAAACAAATCATGTCAAAGTTCTTAGTCATACCAAAAACTAGAACATTTTTCTGTTCATGCTTTACTATAGGTTCTTCATGAGAAGGTACAAAAGGTTTGCATTTGAAAAAAAAACAAAACTAGAGGCAATTACCTATTTACAAATAGTCTGTTGTAACAAAACCTAGTTTGTTCGTTTTTGTAATTTTTTAAAATAAAACCAGCTGTCTTATGTAAAAAAAAAAAGTCAACAGAAATGTTCCAAAAATTCGTTGAAATCCGATTATATTTACAAGAATGTTTTTTCCTACTGTAAAGTTACTGTTTGGTAGATACTAGATTTGTTCTGACATGCATGTAACATTGATTGTGATCAATGCAGGTAGTTTTTTTTAAAGCAGTAAATGTTATACCTGGTAAATATTTCTCGACACCCTAAGGGCCCACATATGCAGACCGTCCTGTTTTTTCTTTTTTTTTTTAACAAAAACTGCACTGGTTCCCTAGTAACTGAATGTGAGTACACAGAGGCGACTGATGGACAGAAAGAACAAGCAATTCACTCCTCAGAACTACTTCACTGACCTGTTACATGTCAGTGTATCCAAGCCTTTATACAATGTTTTTTTTTATTTATTTCACCTATTATTGCTAAGTTCTTTGACCTTTACCTACTTCTTCAGACAGTGATTGTATTTATTGCGAACCCACGATTTCTGCAGACCCTAAGATTTTGTAGTAGTTGACCTAAATTAGTTGAAATATATACTGCTCAAAAAAATTAAGGGAACACTTTGTAATCAGAGTATAGCATCAAGTCATTTAAACTACTCAAATACTGATCTGGTCAGTGCAGAAGCAAAGGGGGTTGTTAATCAGTCTCAGCTGCTTTGGTGCACTAGAGGGGAAACAATGAGACAGAATGGTTTAACAGGTGGAGGCCACTGACGTTTGATGTGTTTACAAAGTGTTCCTTTAATTTTTTTGAGCAGTATATTAAGACCCTTTCTGCTCTGTTTTAGCTACTCGTGGTTTAGGAAGTGCAATTAAAAAGTCTTTTGTCTGTCTAGACAAAAAAACTTGAAACCTCCGTTTTCCATGTAAACATCATTGATTCACATCACGTTTCTCGTGGTGTACTAATGTCAATGACTACAGGCTGATGTACCTGTTTCAGTTCGTAATAAATACATTAGAAACCAAGATGAAAGCTTGAACAGGCCTAGAGCAACTGCTCAGATCCGGCCCCTGTGTCTTGGCTCATTTACAGCGAATCCTCAGGAGGAGGCCGGATCAGCTCGGCCACTGCGCTCCCTCTCTTTCAGAGCAGGAAACTTTGCAGGTTCTTAATGTCAACCAGATCGCCATCGTGTTACTTTCTCACTTCTGTCCCCTCCTGGCTCGTCCTCGGGGCAGTCGTTGGCCTGGTCAGGTCTTGTTCAGGCTTTGAGGTCGCAGGCTTGGGTGCGGTTGTCGGCCTTGCTGTTTCTTTAGAGCTGGAGGTTTTGTTAGCAGTTGCTGGAAGTGTTGTTTCTTGTTTGGGTTTTGAGGTAGTGGCCGGCTGCCAGAGGAAAAATTCATGTAACAGTGTGTTGACTGTCTCGGGGCATTCCATCATTACCATGTGGCTTCCCTCATCAATTACCTTCAGGAAGCCCAGAAGCAGAATCTGTGGGGAGCGAAGTGAAAGGCAAGCCTTTCAGATTTCTTCATTTTCATTCTGGATCTACCAACACTTTTAAACTGCAAATATATAGTATCTATATTTCTATACATACAGGTGCTGGTCATAAAATTAAAAAATGCAGAGTTGATTTATTTTACTAATTCCATTGCAGAAGTGAAACTTGTATAATGTATACATTCATTCCACACAGACTGATATATTTCAAGTGTTTATTTCTATTAATTTTGATTATTATAACTGATAACTAATAAAAAAAAAAAAACAATTCAGTATCACAGAAAATTAGAATATTACAATATTACTTAAGACCAATACAAAGAAAGGATTTTTAGTAATCTTGGCCAACTGAAAAATATGAACATGAAAAGTATGAGCATGTACAGCACTCAATACTTAGTTGGGGCTCATTTTGCCTGAATTACTGCAGCAATGCGACGTGGCATGGAGTCGATCAGTCTGTGGCACTGCTCAGGTGTTATGGGAGCCCAGGTTGCTCTGATAGTAGCTTTCAGCTCTTCTGCGTTGTTGGGTCTTTCATATCGTATCTTCCTCTTCACAATACCCCATAGATTTTCTATGGGGTTAAGGTCGGGCGAGTTTGCTGGCCAATTAAGAACAGGGATACCATGGTCCTTAAACCAGGTACTGGTAGCTTTGGCACTGTGTGC
>JBBPCY010000037.1:14385214-14449516 GCA_037974405.1 Brachyalestes nurse
TATATGACAAGAAATGAGAAATCCTGATTTTTAATAAAACAATCAGTCATGATGTAAAAAGGTTCTTTAAACAACACAGAACTACAGAGCAACACTAAATTTAAAACTGTTTATTATTCCATTTCAGGTCTTACAAAAATATGACAAAATAAATCAAAAGAAATAAATAACCCCATTTCCTATGATCATTTTCTTTGAAAAAGAAAGAATCTTTACAGTGGTATATTGGAAGAGCATGTTAGTTTGTGAGGTCGCCTTCAGAGAAGGAATTTTACACACTTGAGTACGTCTATACCTCCATGTCCAGACCATCCGCTTCAGAGTGACATTTTCTCAGAAGTCCAAATAAGTAGCTCATTAAATATTTCACAGTTGGGTTGAACGTAACCCGGGTTTCTAAACCACATACAAGGTGTCCGTTCAGCCTAATAAAAGTAAGATGTCTGATCTTAAACAGTATGGTGGTGAGGACATGAATGGCTGCACAGAGATGACAGAAACATGACAGAAAACCTTACAGCATCCGACTGGCTCTCTAGTCAAAGACATACAAGTCAGCATCTGACCAATGAAGAAACAGTAAAAACTCAACACCTCAAGACAAGGTGGCATCAAAAGCAGCTTATATTTCCATCTCGGATGGGATGTGGACCACCAGGCCTTTTTACAGGCTTCACCTGCAAATGTCTCATCTCACACCCTACAGAGCAAATTCTTTCAGGACAGTGCAGTAAGAGCCTTCAGCTCTCAAGGGAATATAACCATAAATAAATAATGAAAATGAAATGAAAATCTATTTTAAACCACTGGTACCTCTATATCTGTGTGTGATCCTAATACCCAAGAGTACCCTTCCTTTTCAGCAGTGTGTAATTCGGTTATAAATGCAAAACCTTTACTACATAACACACAGTTTGGAGAAATAATTTGACATTATTAAGTACCAGATAACTTTTTTTTTTACCTTTTGTCTTAATCAAAATACATGGATAAATATGAAAAGTCAAGTCTGTCTTGCAGTTTATCAAATTCAAATTTCAAGAAGAAACTATAAGCATGTTTTTTTTTCAGTATTTTTTCCTCCTTTAGCAGAAGACTGTGTTAAGGCATTCAATACTGCCAAAGAAGCACTTCAAGAACCTGTTATTGTTATTTATGAACAGATATGTAATATATTTAAGAAGGAATCATTCATTTTTTGATATTCAATTTCATGTAATTAAAATTTTTAGTACTCATTCAGATTATAGGATTAGTCTTTTATGGGTTTTTTTAATTGTGCTATTAGATATGATATTGAGAAAGCCAAAGCACCCACCCCCTAGATTGTGAATAACAGGGATGAAATCATTCAGGGTTCAGGAGAGTCATTCTAAATTTAGATTTTCTATTTAAGACTCTCGGGAAGCACTCTGATTCAGAGCCACATAGAACTGGTTAGGGCACAGGTAGACTCTAATAAGACAAACAGAAAAATGAACATGGCAGGTGACCTGTCACCGCTGCTCGATTAATATTTACTTTTGACATTACTCAACATTCATATAGGATGTGGAGCCTCAGATCCCAGATAAGAATCGTTGCCTAGGCCAAAGTATTATTGCAAGTTATTTGAGACAATTCAGTCGATGAAATGAGCAAAGAAGTGCATAGTTCATGTTATCTATCACACGTTCCAGTAATACTAAGGAAAAGTGTCAAATCTTCCTTTTGAATTTTCTCACTGGCACCACTCAGTCTTCATGTAGGCATTTAGCCAAACCACAAACACGTCACTGCCGTTAAACAGGATTGCTGTACTGGAACCCACTCTCGGGGGATATGGAAAAAAAAAAACTGGCTTAACATTCCTCTCATTTGTCCTTCTCCTTGTATTTTGGGTATGCTGTTAATAGGGTTAACGCAAAAATGTGTGTTCAGTTTGAGGACAGTTTGAGGACTTTCAGCTCATTTTCAGTTCAGCCAGCTTGCTTGACTCAACTGAACACTCTTTTTATTCTTCATACAAACGTTAATTCGTACAGGATTGATGGAACTGAGCCCCAGTCTGTCTCCAAAAATGGAATACTGTTGTAATGAAGAAACCTAGGAAAGACGTGGACCTATTCTTCTACGCTCTTTCTCCACACCACCAGAACCGCGAGCATGAGTTAACAAAAAGGAAAAAAAAAACTCTGTCAAAATACTTCCAACAATTATGGCTTTACAAAGAAACGTTTCGGCACTCCCAGTGTCTATATTAGTTCTGCTTTGGCAAGTAATGGAATACAACACATCAAAAATAAACCTTAAGGTAAGAATGAATAAATTAGCCAAATAAATTAGAAATAAGAAGTTAGACAAAGCACCCAGATGTGCAGAAACTGGATGGGTTAATATAATGCTTCAGTAGTGCATTGCAATAAAAACAAGAATCGAGCGTTTGCATATGTTATGAGGCAGGCTGGTGTTCTCCTTTTCTTAGCAAAGTCTTTTCCTCTCACCGGCAGTAGGGTTTAGTGCAAAATGTTCTCAGAGACTGCAACTAGTATGACCTGTACATGGAAAAAGGAAATGCTACAGTGCCCCGCAGAGATCCTTTGCAAGACAATACCTGTTCTTTATGATGTTCCAGCAGGTTTCTGTATTAAAGAATCATCCCAAATTCACGATGTAAGGACTGAAGAACAGTGAATGTTGAGGTTAAATGCCATAGTCTAGGGTATGACATATGAAGATGCACAGTAGGTATACCCAAAAATAGGATTTCTGTCTTGACCTCCAGTCCTTTCTGTGCTTTTGGGCTACAATAATGATAGGAAAAGGCCTGTTCCAGACCCAAGTACAGATAAAACATCCTGCATTCACACTTTTGGAATAAGAGATTGTATTCTGGGTGGAATAATCCTTTTAGAGAGCCACTGTACCTTCTTCACCCACATCTACACTGTAACTTTACACTGTCACACTTGTCAAGGGTTTGGACTGGTTTCAACATGCTTTCACAACAGCTCCAGACTATGTAATACAGTCCTTAAAAACGATCAAAACAGATATTGCATTTCTTTTGATTCGAGACCTACGTTTTAGTCTTGCAGGGATTCCTTTAACTGATAAAGCTCACAGGGTTTGCAGTACCTTGTTATTCAGGAAACATTGCTATTGCTAAACTAAACCAGCTGCTTTAAAGAAGTAGAAAAGTTTTCAGGACTAGAAACACTCACAGTTCAAATTGATGCAGATGTTCAATATTATCAATTTGCGGTGTTTTCTGGAAGGTCCTATTGAGTGCTATAAAACTGGTGGGAAAATATTTTTAAATACTATAGAGGGCACTAAAATGCTTACAATTGTCAGACTAGGGTAACGTAACATTGCACTTTTTCTTTTTGGAACATCTTAATAAAATTGATTAGAAACGCAGCTCATGCATTCCTGTATGTGTTGTAGACAAAAGGCATTGTGTGTGTGTGTGTGTGTGTTTGTGTGTGTATGTGTGTATATATATGTGTGTGTATGTGTATGTCTGTGTGAGAGAGAGAGAGGGGAGTCATCTTTGAAAAGCTTATGTTCCTCAGCAAAAAGAAAAAACACCATTCCATTTTCCCCATCTGTAGTATTTAACAGCTTCCAGGCTGAGTCTTACATTTGCACCGGAGAGCACTGAGAGGACCTTCTGTATCAAGAGCTTCCCTTAAATCCCTTCTTAGTCATTTTCCCCATCATTGGGCGGTTTACTTAGGTTAGATTTTAGGCCCTGAAGACTCAGAGTCTAATGAATGTCCAGCCTCCCCATCCTCTCCCCCTGGGGATGGGATTTCATCCGGCACCCCGTTTAGGTCAGACTTTGTTGGTTGCTTCTCTGAAAGCTGTACCCCTTCCCCGGGTTTTGAGGGCTGAGCCCCATTTACACAAGTCCCACCTTCTGATTTTCCAAAGTTAAAGAGTTTCCCAGGGTTGAAGGACTTGCTGGGAGATTGAGACTTCTCTGGGCCTGCTACAGCTGTGCTAGCACTAGCGCTAGCTGAGGCTGCTGCTGCTGTGGCTGCTGCCTCTTTCTTATTTTCTGGAGACTTGAGGAACTTAAAGCTTAAGAAGCCAGGTAGCTTGGCCTCGCTCCCCGTGGGTGACTGTGGGGAACGGGCGGTGCCAGAAGAGAACTTGCTCTGCAGTGGAATTATCTGCTTGAGCTTCATGACGTTGTTGTTGGCCAGCAGCGAGCTGGGCCTCTTCGGTTTATCGCTCCCTGAGCCTCCCCCACCTCCTCCGCCTGACCTGGACTTGCCCTGGCTCTTGTCGTGGTGGTGGTCATTCCCAGAGTTGTCAGGGCGCCCGTCGTCCCGCTCGCGACGAGCCTGGTATTCAGCCTGCCGCTGCCGCTCCTCCTCTTCCCTCTTCCTCCTCTGCTGCTGCTGGAAGTGCTGCTGTGCCTGGCGCTCGTGCTTCTGGCAGCGACCGAACACACAGAGATTACATACCAGCAGACACAGAGCATGGAATACATGTTGGTAAGTGGTGCTAGGAGTCAGAATGGATAGGACACATTCAAGAAAATATGTGCAGGATAGATCTTGACTTTACATAAATGACAGGGTAATGACAGATTAAAATTAATTAAAATTAACCCGGGCACCTGTTCAGCAGACCATTGCCAAAAGGGAACTGTCAGAAAAAGCTCTTCCAACTACTTCAAAATGTAGAGAGCAAGGGTACTGCAGGACATGAGATCCTAACCACTGCAGTCGACTCACTCATAAGTATTTCAGTAAGGATTTCACTTGTGTTCTTTCATGGTTCACAGAACAGAGAGCCGGCCAGGTTTGAGAACAGTCAGGGTACGCAGTGACATTGAGGTGTCTGAAATAGCATCTGTAATATCTGTGGTCATCCAATGAGTGCTGGGTCTACAGCCACTATCACAGATGTATTTTGAAAGAACGAGATTTTACCTTAAATGCCTCCCTGCGCTGAAACTCCAGTTTGGCCATCTCTTCTCCCACCCAGCTAGGGATGTCGGGGATTGCCACATGAATGACATATTTCAGTAGAATTGCAAAGTGCTGTCCATTGAGGGAGGAATTAAATAAACAATTATAATGGAGGACATAGTGTCTGAATATACAATATAAGTATAGTAACTACATAAACTATTCAATAACTTTGAAACTAATACATAATATATGTAAAGTGCAATGCTATGAGAGTGAGGAACGGAGATCCTGAAGTTATAAAAAATGAGTTAAAATAAGCTGTATGTAGTTACCTCTAAGATCACGATAGAGATGATGGCCATCTCAGGGCTCAGCCAGGGGAAGAGCCTTTGTAGCTGCCCACACTGGCCAATCAAGTAACAGTTCACAATAATGGCTATCAGACCCATGGTCTCCATTACTGTCTGTGCAATGATAAAAGATACAGTCACACATCTATCTTTACAAGGTTTGAAAAACTGATCCTGTTCATGCCATGCTCACCTGCCACTGTCCGATGCTCTCCACTCTCATACCAAATGGCCTCTGCAGGCCTGTGCACAGCTTGAAGGCATCACTACGAATCTCGATGATGTTGTTAATGAGGGCGCACATGGCAGCCAATGGGAAGGCAGAAGAGAAGAGCACCACGTAACCAAACTGAATAAACATCTCTTGATAATCCTGAAATGTATCCTGGAAAAAAACACATGCATGCAGAATTTAAATTATGACAGTATAGCACAGTTGCTCAGTCTCACTATTCTCCAAAACACCACAGAAGGAGCACCAAACCTTTTTTGGGTTTCGAAAATCTGCCTTTTTCTGAAATCTCGAGGTCAACAAGTATGCTTTACTCAACAATTCCATAGACCTGGAAACCATACCTGCAATATGCCCAGTATATTAAAAATATGAAAAATGGGCCTGCATGAGAGAACTCCCGATTGTACACTGACTACACAAAAGCAAAATTTGGATAAAATGAAAATGAAATATATTATACATTTCTAGAGCACTGGTCCCAAGCAATTCAAATCAACACAAACTGGAGATCCATAACACTCACACACCTAATTCCAATTCTGGTGGAAAGCATGAATCCTGGAGAGTTTAATAATTACCTGTTGTGTCCTTACCTCATATGTTTGCATGCAGCTCTCAATCTCAGCCTGGGTGAGTGTTGTGGCCTCCTGTTCCTCTGGTGGATCGATCCATGACTCTCTCTTGCTCTTGCTGTCGGCCCTCTCCAGGCTGCGGCCTCTTCTCCGAAGCCTTGGTGGTGCATTGCTCTCAAATCCTGCGGCTGGTGGTGGCTCTGCTGTCAGCTCCTTGGCCTCCGGGACCCCATTATCATCATCATCATCGCACATCTCGAAGACTGAGGCTGGGTCCATGCCCTTCTCCACCATGGTGGGGCTCCCTTCCTCAAGAAAGTTGTCCTCCATGGGACTCACACAGCTGATGGACTTGCGCTCCACCTTCTCAATAAAGCTGACCTTGCGCAGTTTTAGGCCACAGTCCACCAGGCTCTCCTCCTCGCTCTCCTCCTCACTCGGCCTCTCCCCTCTAAGCTCTTCGTCAACATCTTCGTCTGGCACCCCACAGCCTCCATTCAGACACTTGCGCTCACGGCGCTCCTGGTGGCCCAGAAGGCCCTGTCGGCTCCCCCGCAGGCCTGGGCCGGAGGTTGTGGGGTCACTTGGGGACACCTGGGCCTTGCCGGCCGCCAGCCGCCCATATTTAACCAGAGCAGACACCAGCAGGTCCCAGATGGCACGCAGTGTGAGCTCGCCTAGGCGATGACGCTCATACAGGTACGGCTGCAGCACTTCCTTCAGATTCTGCAGGAACTGGCGAATGATCAGCAGTGTAGCTAACATCTGTAGGTCATAACCAGAGAGAAAAGAAAATGTCAATGAATATTAGATCTTTATAGGAAACTGCTACACAAATATTAGACTGTCTGGACTGAGATGCTACAAGTTTCTATTTAGGGAGGTTAATTTGTGAATAATTTAAGAAATAAAACTCTACAATGCTGTAAAAGACATCCAAAAATCCTAAAACTGGTGAAAATCTTTTTTTTTAAATTGATAATAATATTAAAATAACAAAAAACAAAAATAAATTACAATTACAAAAAATAAAATGAACATTATAATTAGTCTTGATTGCTGTTGTTAATCTGATATTATCTATAATACTAGCCATAGAACTGTAATACTAATAACATTTTACAATAAAAAGTTAAATAATAATGAAAACTGATTAAATATAAATAGTTAATGAATGTAATAATTCTGGCTGCTGATTTAGTAGCTATATAATAGTAGTTTTTTTTTCTAGGAAACCAAGTAAGAGACTATTATAGTCTAGGGAAGAGAAAATAAAACCATGAGTCAACTTCTTAGAACACTGCAGTATGAAGTAAGGCCAAGTCTAGCAACATTTAAAAGATTGCAAATTGGGCAGCAGCTCATCAAGGGAGATGCAGAGACAAACCTCCAAATGCACGAATGACTATAAATTACATCAAGCAATCAGTATTTGTCAGACTGTTTGCATCAAACCTTACACAGACAAAATCTACCCTAAATGTACATATTCCGAGATGCTGTGCTGACATTAGATTGAGCTCTGCAGTACTATAATAATCAGTTCACATGAGGAGATCCATCCACTGTGTGTCAAAGAACCGCGGGACAAATTATGATGACACAAAAAGCTCAGACGTCTTTTCCGATGCCAGTGTAAGCATGAAAACAATGCCTGTAAACACAACAGCGTCATTCCTAAAATAGAGTAAAAATAAATGAACTTCGATTGATGCTGACATGTCACACAAAGGTCAACCCACTGCAATGCATGGTCCAGCAGTTAGGGCTGACCAGTAAACTTTGAATGCCCAAAGGTGTTAATGGATTTTATTGATCACAGACTCCATTTTAAGGAGTCCTTGAGCTACATCAGCAACAGAAGAGGAAGCAGCCCAGCAGAGAGTTTGGAGGAACCAACAAACAGATGGCAAGATAGAGCGTGAGACAGATGTGAGGTGAAGGAAAGCTGTAGGGAGCTGGTTGATGGAGCGTTCCCTGAGGAGAATATGAGCTTGTCACCCACAGCAAGTTAAAGAGAAATGCTCAGAGAAAAAAATTACCCAAATGCAACACGATCTACCTATCAATCAATTTACTAATCTATTTACCAATCTATCTATCTATCTATCTATCTATCTATCTATCTATCTATCTATCTATCTATCTATCTGTCTGTCTATCTATCTATCTATCTGTCTAGTTCAGATCTATAAGTAAATGTAATATTTGGTTCTCAGGCTGGTTCCACCTTTGTGGGAGATTTCTTACCTCTTTTAAACGCTCCATGTCTTTGAGGTAGAATCCAATGTAGAAAAGGCTGAGATAAGAATTTACAAACTGAAACTGCAACACAGTAGACAACACAAAATAAGAAAATAATTATGGGACTTCTTGTAAAGTTTTCATCTACATTCTTCCAGCTGCAAGTTCTGGTAAAGTAACATCTATGCTATGAACTCAAAATAATTCTGGCCCTGTATTTTTGCTCAAAACTGCCACATTAATATTTACACTATGACCAGTATTTAGTTCAAATACATTGATAATTCATGATCCAGCGGAACTTGGTGCAAGTAGCTGATTTATTACCATCTTTTAACTTTACTGTACCACGAAATCCGGACTCTTGCTCCTTTCTATACATCTGATATACCAGTACTGTGAAAAGCAGGCACTGAATTATCTGTCCAGTTTTTACACGTCTGCAGACCACTAGAATACATTTTTGTTCCACACCACATGAAAGATTCTACTTACAAGAACCATTTTGATGATGAGGTTTTTCTCATAGGCACTCTGGAGTCTATAGTTTTCTGTAGAAAAAGAAAGAGACCAGAATTCAGAACTGCAATGTCTGAAGTGTAGATACAGCAAAGTCTCCAGTATTGCATTCATTTACATAAGGTTTTTTTGGTTTTAGACACAGATTAACAGTTTCTTAATCCAACTCAGAATGTTCATTTTCACTGTGTTGGGTAGCATTGGCCACTCGAGTGTGCAGAAGGTATAGCTTTAACCACCATTGCTATTTGCAAGCACACAATATATTTGTGTGTGTGTGTGTGTGTGTGTGTGTGTGTGTGTGTCTGTGTCTGTGTCTCCTTGCTGGGATAATAGGAGAACGAGCCTAAGCCTCAAAAAGTAAACAGTGAAGATGAACAGGGAGGACTGCCACCCCACTATGTATTATGCTTTTTTATCTTTGTTTTGAAGCTTTTATCTTGTTTTATTTTGCACATTTTATCTTGTTTTGTTTTGCATCTCTAGTGGTTGGATATGCCTCAGTAGGGTATTTTATGAGCACACTTAATCTGATGTTGAAGAGAATATCTGTGTTGATGTGTTGATGTCTTCTAGGTCTAAGTAATTTACCAGCACAGACCTACCTAACAGGAGATAACTTCTCTTCTGTTAATGATATGCTTATGCTGGGTAATTTACTGGTACACTGCTTTTGATGGCTGACAGGAGACTTAATCTCTTGTGTGCCCTTTTAGTACAATGTGGATTTGTAAAAAGGTAAGACGTATACATTTTACACTGTCATAAACCCTACCCTTTCGTTTTTTGGATATGGTAGTACAGTTAGCTTTTGTTACATTTATTTTTGTTGCTAAGCACAATGGATTTAGATTAGGGAGGCACTGTTGTCTCTTGTTTTCATTGCTGCTGTCCAGTCTGATTCTCTCAGTTATACGAGACTACACAACACAGCTATAGAGTAAATGTGTAGACAGGTTATTTGTGTAACAGCATTTGGTCGTGTGTGTGTGTGTGTGTGATGGCTTATATACGCTCATATATAAATATATATATTTTGAAAGCAGTAAAGACTCACCCATGTCGTTAAGCCAGCAGGCTATCTTTTTGTACACCTCGTCACACGCAGTCACAGTGATGGCCAGTATGATTTCAGGGATAAACCTCGCCACCCGCGGCAGCTCTTTAATCCCCATCACAAATTCCTGCCGACCACAGAGGCGCACCCGGTCAGATTTTATTTATTTATTTATTTATTTATTTGCATCACAGCTATTTGTGTCAATCAAAACTGAAAATGCACTACTGACAAGTACAAGCTTTTCCACTCAGTGCTGCAAAGCTCCATACTATTTAAATTAGAGGGCACCTAAAGGGCTGAGGGCTAAACGTAGCTGAGAGGGTGCAACACAAAATATGACATGCATGCACTAATCATGTTTTCTGCATGTGGGACCATTTGTGCTATCACAAGCTTTAAACATCTCAGTGAAAAAATGGGCAAAAGTGTTTTTACAATGTGACGAGCGAAGGAAATGCACTTTTTTTACTAGGGCTGTCAAAGTTAAAACACTAGTACTGTGTGTTAAGACTGTGCAAGTGTTAACACACTTTTCTAGTTTGGCCCTTGAAACTCTCTGCAGTTGTGCAGGCTAAAGCCCAGCAGATATCATGGATATGCTTTTTATTTCCAAATTCAGTTTTTAAATGGCATTTAATACTACACCTAAACTGAGGATCTCACTGGACGTCAGTGATGAAATTTGGAAACTGCATTAACCCTGTAAATATTTCTGTTTTTCATGTTCATGTGAAGCCTGCATTCACATGATGAACATAGTTTGTTTTGTCCGCTCATACAGCCATAACAAAATGTGTTGCTTTTTAAATGGAAAAATTCTTTTTTTAATGTGAAGTTTAAGAAAATAATATGATTGTGATTAACTGCACAAAATAATACACTTAATTGCAATTGATTATATGGTTTGACAGCCTTTTACATGCACTAGTTCCAATTTCATACACATAAATGTTTTAGGGCAGAATCCTTCATTTTCTCTCCTGAAACCTAAAGCACAATACTTAGTACATTTACATTTATGGCATTTAGCGGACGCTTTTATCCAAAGCGGCTTCCATTCCCTAACTACCTCTCCCTGGAGCAACTTGGGGTTAAGGGTCTTGCTCAGGAACCCAGTGGTGGTATGCTGAAGGTAGGAATCAAACCCATGACGTCTTGGTCCAGAAGCAAGTATCCTACCCACAAGGCCACCACCTACATCTGGCTCTGGCTGTAGGGTTACAATGGCATAAAACTATTTTCCTTACTTTCTTCCTCACGCAAACCCGTTTATATGGTGTGACACCATGGTATGCTGGTGATGTGGCAAATGTTGCACCCCTACTTGGGTATGAGTAAGCTTGTCTTTTTACATTGTCAGAGTGTAAATGTTCTGCCTCTACGAGCTTTAACACAAAACTGCCATCCGCTGCCTATCTACCTATAAGTGATTGCTCCACATTACATGAAAGACCTTAGTGCAGTGGCCATGACTGCAGTTTTGGTCTATACTACTTCTAACATGCAGCCCATCCCTTATACATAACACATGTATGTTTATCTGATCCATTCAATGGAGCAGGTGTGTCAGATTGTGGTTGGACCCTGCCTTAGTGCTACTTGTGTATAACAGAAGGTGCTAGGTGATGTCACTAACCTGAAGCTCAAAGCAGATGAGCATGGCCAGGAAGACAAAACAAAGGCATAAGATACAGACAGGAAAGCTGACCAGCCATGTGAACAGCCTCCTCCTCCAGGGTGGGTAATAGAACTCTTCACAGCCTGTCACTGGGCTGCATCGCTTAACACCCTGTACCAGAGAGAGATACACAGCTGCAGTGCTATATAAAGTGTTAACTGCTGAATTTAATTTGTGCAGTATAAAGAAGTCACAGCTGCAGTGCTATATAAAGTGTTAACTGCTGAATTTAATTTGCCCAGTAAAAAGAAGTCAACAGGTATTTCAAAGTAAATGCTCTGCTTACCCGAAACTGTGGCCTGGGCTCCTCCAGGGATTCGGCCGGGGTGTCCAGTGTGCCCCATTTGTAAGCCAGCTCCGCCCCTCTCCGCTTCCACCTCTCCAGAAACAGTGTGGCCCACACCACATTAAAAAGGGCAAAGACTACACAGCATATATCTCTGCTGGTCTGGGTGAGAAAAAGCACCAGCATAATCGGTCAGACACGAAACAGAGATCAGATTCATGCATATGTAAACAAAAAGCTGGACTAATAGAGAAGTTAGGCTGGAAAAAAACTACAATGTTGTGGGTTAAGCCTTATGAGCATGTGTAAAAAACGTTTTTTTTTATCATTCTTAACTGCTACCTGATCAGATTCAGTCAGCATCCACAGTACAAAGCCGATCACAGCGGGATACAGCATAGAGGTGGTGTAAAAACCCAGCCAGGCAAAGTACATGGCAATCTTCACTCCAAAATAGTCACATATATCATCTAAGGTTGGCAGAAACATGATGAGACAATTATGAGAATAATGGGTAAACTGGTGATTATACAAATAGGTATTTTGACTCCAGAAGGGAATCGTCTATATTAACAGATCTTTCAGCAGTCTTTCAGTGAAAGTAATGAAGATAGGTGTGTATGTTTGAGAGGTGCTGATAATAACAAACCTAGAGGCTGCTTCTCACACACTGCCTGTACCCATGACTTCATTAGCTGACCTAGAATTCTCTGCTCATGGAGAGGGAAGACCTGTTGGATCACACCTCGTGCTTGTAGCTCTGGAACTGTAAGATACACACACAGTGAGATACACAGCAGCTGAAGAATATGGAAAACTACAATAAAACTGCTTCAACCCTATTTGCTTCGTGAGCATTTCATCAAAATGGCAAGGCGCAATGCATTTCAGTCACTGTGGAGCTATTTTAAGCAACACTGAATGACAGAAAAGGACACGCACTTATGGGCTGTCCTTCAAGAAAGTGGATGTTGTGAAGGACCTCCCCTGGTTTTGCTCGGAGATTGTCCAGCCAGTATTTGATTATGCTCTGACGTTCCTGTAAAGAATCCATTCACAAAAGACATCAATACTTGATTGATCGAGTATGGAAGTACAAATTAAGCAGCAAGCTTATTACTCTTATTTGTATTACTCCTAATCTAAATATTCATTTTAATTTTAACATGTAATATTTAGGAGAAGTTCTTGATTGTCATATGCAAGTTTGTGAATCCTTAGTGTCACTAAGACACTGACAGAGAGAAACATATTATAAAATGCAGATGAACACACAAGTTGCAAAAGTATAACATACAAATGGAAATATGCAACACTGTAGAATGTAGGTTTGGTGACAAGATCCACAAAATATTCAGATTCAGAAACCACTATAAAATAAAATGGTGACAGGTAAATATAATTTATTTACTTATGGGATGTGTGAACCCATGCATAAGCCACTGCAGATAAAATATTTAAGGGAAATATTTATAGGCTCACCTGTGATGTGAAGAAGCACAGTTCACTCTCAATATTCTCATAAATGTAGTCCTCCTCACAAGAGAAGTTGCGAGATCCACCTCCAAACTCTGGCTTCACTGCTTTCCGTAGACCCATCTCCTCTGCTCCTCGCAACAGACTAAACAAAACACACGTGTCAACCGGGATAAAGAAAACACCCAAGACGTGATTCAGCATACACTGCTTATAGAGATATTATCTAAGCTCAAATAGCATAATAAATGGATCACAACTCAAGTTATATCACATGAAACTGATCAACCCAGAGTTCTAATGGCAAAAGCTTTTTGCCCTGTGCAGCACACGGGTGTCTGAAGCCCTGTGGGTTACAGCTTAAAAGTCATTAAGTATCTTGAACCTTCAATAGTAACTATTCGTGTTTCAATGAGCAGAATCTCTTGAGGAACTCAGGTCTGGCTGATGGTCTGTGGAGAATTGGGCCTGAACTCCACAGTAAACATCAATCCACCATCTGTTCAACCACCCTCTGCCTCAGGCAGTGCACTGAAATAATAATGTGACTGCCACACCTTCTATTATTACTGTACAGGCTGAGCTTGCAGAGAGCTCTTATATCCTTGGATTCTGGTGATTTACCCATAATGAATGCTTTGATGATGTATCTCAACTGATGTATCTCATCTCTAGTTATGCAACATAACATATGGTGTCTATGCATATAGTATATACACATAAAAAAACATCTAGTTTTTTAGGTACACCCCATATAGATACACCTTGTAAGTCTACTGACTAAAGCTGCACCTGATACACAGCACTATATACACTAACATAATATGTTGTCACTGCCGTGCTAAGAATGATTCATCAATGAAATATCTGTTAACTGGTCCTGCGGTGGTGTCTTTCCATTGATGGATGGTGCAGCCAGAAAAGGGTTACAGTACATTGTCAAAGTGCAACTGTATGACGGGTGCTTCTGATAAATTGACCAACAAGGTAACTGTGTCTTATAAATTTGCAACCTTGTGTTTACAGTGTATATAGACAGATATGATATGTACACATACAGATAGAAAGATGCAACATAATAACTCCAGGCCTAACATGATAAAAAAATACATTGTGACTGACATTAAAATATGCATATTACTGTATCTCCAATTAATCAGTCATTCCCTCCTCTGCTCTCAACACAGCACCCACAAACTGACAGCACACACTTTGTCCAGTGCAAATGCAGCCTCCTTCTACAGCATATAAAACACCATGCAGCATTACAGGGCCCTGAGTAACTGCAACTGTGCAGATTTCTGACTGACCAGTACAGTGTGCAGCAAAGCAATGCAGCTTAAATAAAAATGGTTCATTTCAGTGGGACCACAAAGTCACACCTAGGACAAAAACCTGAGCCTGTACTCTAGGGCACACCTTCTCACTGCTTAAACTGCTGTGAATGCACTTCCTCTCAGAACGGAGTCTGCCATAGACGATCATAAGACCATGGTCCTGTTTCAGAACACGCTTTATTAAAAAGTCATGATGTGTCTTACTTTTCATACGTTGCTGTAACGAAGAATGCATACACTCTGGTGTGCTTGTGATGTCGTATTTGGATGATTAGTTCTGGGATGCCAAGGCGTATGTGGTTCAGCAGCCAAAGTAACGTGTGGTCATCTGTGGTGTCTGTGAGAATAAAAAAATAAAAAACTGGTATTTATTTGGATACATTACTTTGTTGTCTAACTCATTTGACAATGCACCATGGAAGATGACATTCTTCTAATTATATCAGCTGAGCACACAAACATTGCACAAGATACTCCTGCTGCCTCCCAGTTGTTAGTAAGTTGTGCCACATCTAAATACAGTCACCATTTTTCTTCTTTCAAATTTGTCCAAATGAGAATGAGAATATTGATTTGGGAACACAGTATCATGAATCAAATCGAATTGGTGTTTGAGTGTATCGTTATACCCCTATTTGAAACAGGCAGAATTACTGACACCTTAAAAGAGTTGTGCCGTAATATAAAAAAATAAATAAAGAGTCAGGGATGGAAAAAAAGCTTATTTCTATCCCTAGATGCGCAGTGGGACACAGAATAAAGGTGGTGTAAAACCCAGCCAACACTGATGCACATCATTTAACAGTAGACAAAACACAAGGTAAAGAGAATATTATGAGAAAAATAATGCTAAACCTCATATTTCCCCAATTCAATAGTATTAACCACCCTTGGTCCCCAAAAAGCCTAATGACCAGACATAGTGTCTCCACGGACCAAGATGTCTAATTCTCATGTGTCTCCACTGAAAACTATGCTGGACTTTTTCATTTATACAATTTCAGAGAGAGAGACAGAGAAAGAAAGTGTATGTGTTAGAGAGGGAGAGAGAGAGAGAGAGACAGACGGCAGTACCTGCAAAAGTCATGAGGACGTCACAGTTCTCTGTGGGCACTGTCTTCATCCAGGATTTATGGGACATGATGTACCGCCCGGCCTGCAGCAGCCTCTTCCCAAATAGTTTATCTGTGGGCCAGAGAAAGAGTATGTAGGCAGAGAGACATATAAAGAGAGTGAGAGAGAGAGAGAGAGAGAGCGAGAGAGAGAGAATGAGAGTCAGTCATCACGTTGCCATGGATAGATAGACACACGCACCAGCTCCCGTCTCTCCTTGCCAAGTTAAAATGTCACCCACGTTTCCCTTGCAACATGAGAAGACCAGGCATAACTTTTGTAGCATCTGACTTTGTACACATACAAACTAAGTGTATTCTTTGTATAATGTACCTTATGTTTTTTCGTATAGGTAACATACTCTATACTGTATGCAGCTTATTTTTTCATGTTCTGTTGTAATACTTCATAGTGGTCTTGCGTTGTACATTGTGCACTTTACTGTGGTCTTGCATTGAAAAAATATACACTGTACAGCTCCTTACACGTGACCAAAAAAACCTGAAACTCGAAAGCTTAACACTTCCTTGCCTGGAGCCTTCCCTGTCTACAGCGTGTTATATGAGCCGCAGCCTGCTCAAAGAAGAGTCTTGAGAGGGAAACTGTTTGCATTTAGGGCTGTAAACATTAACTTTACCTCATACATTTGGATATGTTTGCTCTCACGTCTCAGTGTTAACAGGACACCGGTGGGCGGATGTGCACAGTATTACAGATTAGCACAGAGCAGAGGAGTGTGAAAGACAACTGTTGCATTCGGCTCAGACTCCAAGTTGAAGTAAGTAATGAAAATAAAGGAGGAGGAAAACGTTAAAAAAGGACTTGTTTTTTGTTTCTTAAGCTGCACAGTGACCTTTGTATGAATCATTCAAGCAGAACAAAGCACATCTAAGGCCTGAACCAGTGAAGAAACAGGAGCAGATGATTCCAGATGATCAGGCAGTGATCAGTATACTGGTGGTGCTGAATGCTGAGTGGTGGGAACTCCTTTATCTAGGCATCTTGTATTTTTAGGCACCTAGTAGTATTTTGCAGTAACACGTTTGACAGATAAATAGTAAGTTGATTCGAAGCAAAATATAAAGAAATGAAGGGTGGCCCAAGACTTTTGCACAGTATTGTACGTGTGTGCATACATATATGTGTATATATGTATATATATGTGTATATATGTGTGTGTATATATATATATATATATATATAATTCATACTTATTCATACACAAAAAAATTATTTCATTTTTGTGAAGCTGCTTTGAGACAATGACCATTGTTAAAAGCGCAATTAAAATAAAATTGAATTGAATATACATATAAATATGTGTATAAAAACCATTTAATATAAAGGTTTTTGACCTTGGCTTCATACACTGTGAGACCAGAGTGTGTGTAAAATCCTGCTGGACTCCATGCTCACTGAAGCGTAGGCCCTTAGAGATGCTACCGCTCTGAAAGTGGGCCACATTCCACAAACAATCATCTCTTGCATTGTGAATGACTGTCTAGGCATCATGGAAAATGATCCGTTATAATTCTGTCCCCCAAAGTAGCATCCATGGAAGCATTATTTATAATCTCCACCAGGGCTGCATGATTGACACATTTGACTCTGAGACTAAATATCATCCTCTGCGCTTTTAAGTAGTGCCCAGCGAAGTGTCCCAATAACCTGCAAGTCAATTCGCTCTACTTCACTGGGCAAGAACCATTTTACTAGTTGTAGCTAGACATAGATTGGAACAGAGGATATTTCAGTTCCAAGGGGATTCCTATATAAACTTCTCACACAAGATGTTTACGTAGGACTCCCCTACATAGGGGCCTCTGTTGTAAATTGTGACTCAATCTCTATGCCTCCGGGCCTGTCTCACTCTCTGGTAAGGACAAAGGGACTGCCATTACTCTGCAAGTGCAGACAGGCAATATCATATCATTTCTCCCATAACTCACCATCCAGTATAGACGTTCAGTATAAACACCTGTCAAACCAAGCACTCGTCACTTAGTTGGTACCTTGCTCTGTTTCCTAAGAGGCACTGGTGTAAGAAATGCATTACATTCTATTTATAACTTTAAAAGTACAACATTTTGTGATGTATCATGATGGCAGTGACTACCAAATACAACTTAGAGCACTGCAGCATTTGTCCAGCAGACATTATGTGGCAATCAGTCTAATGCATTTTTAATATACTCATTGTTCACCAATCAGCCATAACATTAAAACCACCTCCCTACTGTTGTGTAAGTCTCCCTTCTGCTGCCAACACAGCTCTGATCTATCAAGACATGGTCTTCACAAGACTTTTGAAGGTGTGCTGTGATATCTGGCACCAAGACAATAGCAGCAGATCCTTTAAGATGTGAGGTGGGGCCTGTCTGTCATATCTTAGAGCCGTCTTCCAAAGCAGTGCAAAGGCTATGGGATGTAGGCAGCCACAGCAGTAAAATTAATTCATAAATTAATTACACAATTCAAAACTCAAGTTCTGTATATGCTGTGTATGCTTACATACATGTCAATGATGCCAGTGCTGTAAACAAATGACAACTAAATTATAAAAAAAATAATATTTCTCATGAATTTAAGAAAAACACTATTTTAAAATAACAGGAGATCTACTTTCTTTTATTTAAAGTCACAGTTTCATCTCAAACTCTGGGCCGCCGCTTAAATGTATGGACTTGGAGACCAATCTGAACAACCTATAAACCATCTACTGCATTACGGCAATTTGTCCGACGAACTAACTGACACTTCATAAATTAGTAGTGGGCCTTTATGCTACTGCTGCTTTCAGCAAGCAAGGAAGGCAGAGCAAAGTCACTACAGAAACAGAACAAAACAGAGAAAGCTTCTGCTAGCCTTATCACAACTGCAGATGATACGGCATAATAATCCACTGTGCTGAACAATAATCAGCAGATCAGCAAGTGATTCTGCATGACTTGCAGAAGAAGCAAAAAACATAAGAAAGATGCTAAAATGTTAATCTCACTGTCCACTTGACAGGAAATGTGTTCTTTCTAGCTTTGCAACTAAAACCCACATGTGAACCGAACTGAACTGAATTCATGCAATTCCTGCCTATTCATTTGCACCCAGCTGCACTGTAGCACTCAAGCGGACGAAAGTCTGACAGACTGCTTTGCCTTTTTTTTGCCCGTTTGAGCTCCACATTAAATTAGGGCACCACAACAGGTGTGCTCTGGGACACGGCCAAGTATTTACCATGTTAAATGAGGCCATTTCCAGTGTATTTAAATCACACAATAAATGCACTTGACCTGTTGCACTGGTGTGGGAGAGAGAAAAGGTCTTTTGTGTCATGTAGACAAACAACTGAGATGACATGATGAGCTAATGCTCCAAGAACAGCCCGCATTAGCAGGCCACACCTACTGACAGCAGCCCCGGCGGCTCAGATGTCTGGCCTTTTGCAGCTGGAAATCTGTTTTAACCTCAGGATGCTGCAACACTGAAAAAGAACTTCATTTCAAGACTGATATTACTCTATTATCCTCCAATAAAAGTGATGAAAAACCTGCTGAAACAGGACCAGTTCCCCTGACTCCTGTTCTTTTTCTTGACATAGACATTCAGACATAGAGAGACGCGGAATGGAATAAGGAAGACAGGCTCTAGTAGAAAAGCTCCATCAAGAAGGAACAAACGGCCAAATGACTGCTGCCTGGAGATTCAATTTGAACATAAAACATATACAAGGAAACTCAAAAAACTGTGTAGCCAATCGTACTTACACACTATTTATTTTTCTTGCTTCTCAATGCTTAGCTAAATTGGTCCTTATAAGTATTACCTAAGAAACATCGTTCATTCAACAACAGAAAGTTAAAGACGCCGTCCTAATTAAAATGCACTTTGAAGATGCTAAATTAGGATGTTCTCTGAGATGCAGTTCCCGGTTATCTAACAGACTGAATAGGGCATTGTGAGTGAGCTTTCAAATTATGAATGAGCAAGTGAGTCTGAATCGAGTAACACCAGTTTGAATAGTATATCCAGAAGAACTTGCAGGAAGAGGGACACGAATTCAGACAGAACGTGAGAGTAGAAATGAATTCATCAGTATGTGGGAGGTTTAGAAAATAACCCAAATTCTGCATATTTAATACTGCTTTCTCTGACTCAAACAATAGTGTAAAAAGGTAGGTGGCATTTATATAGTTCACTCAATTCTGAAATTAAATAAAACAAGCAAAATATGGCTCACAAAGACAAGAAGACTTTTTGTGTAACTGTGTGGGATCCATTTGTCGTATAAACCATACAAACTGAACGAAAGAACAGAATGCATTCAACTGTGTCATACTTGTGAGGATGGTGGATTCATCTGAACAAATGACAGATGTGCATTATAAACACACACACACACACTCCCTTCCCTCTTCCCAAGCCGAGGGATAATGTTACTGCAACAATGTCCAGGCAATACAGATGGCTAGAAATTGAGGCAAGGAATAATGTACTAAATTATTTACACTGGGAAAATAACCAAACTCATTGGCTCCTGTGTGTAACATGTAAATCCGTTCCAGTGCCTTCATTTAGCTCGATCTTAATGGTGTCAAATGACAAGAGCTGCTGTAATTGTGCTTTATATGTGACCTTGAGCGTAGTACCAGGAGAGACAAGGATAGAAACCATGTTTCAGTGCCATTTCTCCAAAAAGCTTCAAATACAACTGTTCTTTTTTCAGATTCTACTCTAAAGAGCTAGATGTACATTGGAAATGGAAACGTGTACACGTTTTGCTTAGTAAAAAAGCTCAAAAACAACTTCAGTCTTATCTCCAGAACTACCATTGAGTCTGCTATTCAAGTGCTGTGTGAAGACCTTCCTGGCTCTTGCTCTCTTTATTTCCAGGAATATTTGCCAGCATAAAGATTGCGAAAAAGCCAATTGGCAATAGACTAACCACGCTTTTTATTCAGGTCCCAGAAGCTGTTCCAAGTCAACAACGGCTAGTTTTAAATCCAGAGAATTAGACAGTTCAAACAAACACTTTGTCACTATGAAGCTTAATATTTACAAGAACACAAAACTAGTGTGGACAGAGCAACAGAGGTGTGGTGAACAATTACTGATCAACTTGATTCCACCCATCAGTCCAGAAGTTCTACTCTTGCTCTTGTTATTTATAACAGATATTTACAATATATGAGTGCGTAGTACTCCAGACATGCAGTTTGAATTAAAGGGCATTGTTACTGTGGATTCTGTGAAAAAACTCCTTTTAATTTTTTATTTTCAGAAAACTACAATTTCAAAAATAAAACACCATGTGCTAAAAATTAGTTAAAATGACGGAAGGAACACTGAACACAGACGGACACAGAATAATCTCTAGCTGCATGTCACAAATTCAAACCATACATGGAAAACAAATTTTCTCAAAGAAAATCTAATCTAATCTTATTCAGACTAATCTAATCAAAGCCCGACACCCACGTCCATCACAACATTGAGAATTACTGCATTATGCAAAGCTCTGAGAAATGCTACACATGAATGCAATCCATTTTACTGTGAAGAGACAAAGGTGAGAAAATGTCATACAAACGAATTGATGCACTGAGAAAAATCATGGTAACAATACATTTATTGCGACGTAATAGAGGTATTACCACCCTAAACACTTACTATAATGTATAAGATCATGCCTGTTGCATCAGTTTCACTTTTTTCATATTTTATTAGTTCATGCACTTGAGAAATAAAAATCTAAAGTAAAAAACTTCAGCACAAACATTTACTTTCAGTTGTCATGAAGTTGCAGACATTTTCTTTAAAGCATGACACAAATGATGAACATGTATTACAGACATTACCCTAAACATGAAATACTGAGGAATAATACTTCCATAATAATCATTTAAAGCACAGCATAAATGTAATTTCATCTGCCAGGCAATAACTAGTGAGTAAATTCTACCTGAGAAAATGCCCCCATACACAACCCTAACACGCCCCTTCACACCCATACACACCACACACACAGACAAAATTGAAAAAACACAAAAATACAAATTTGTTTACAAATGGTCTTACTATGAGCTTTTGTATTTTTAGAGCATTAACCACTGAGAGCATTAACCCATGGGGTGTAATTCCTTGGGGGTTCCCAGTGCTACTCCACCTTGTGTGTATTCTGACCCTCATCAATACCCTTTTTGCTGACACAGACCTTGGACAGAACCAGACCTAAGCTGAACCTTGAAAGGCCAACCTGCAGCAGGCCAGACTCGACCATACCTGCAGCCGTCAGGTGATAATGACGCACGGTGACATCATAGTCATGACATCACGCACTCTTGTTGTAGTCTAGTGAGCTGGAGCTGGGTGTCCTTTCCACTACAGATGTCTTGGCTGAGCTGACTGCATCACACTGTGCTGCAGTGAAACAAGGCTGCAGGATGATGCGAGCAGAAAACATCAACAAGAACCACAAAAACGAGCCCAGATGAGCCTTTAGATGAGCTGTAACCTCACTAACCAGGCGAGCAGAGCAGCATCACAGTGCAGACAGAAAACGCCAGGATCACATCCAGGCACTTAACGTCTTATAAAAGCAGACGCGCCATCACCAGCTGGTTAACTCTCATCCAGCCACATCTAGAGAACCAACAGTGCATGGCCATGGCCTGCGTGTGACTAAAATGCTGCACACCAAAATAACACCACCCAACAACAATAAACCGAGTCCCTCAGGAAACTTAACCTGGGCTTTAATCGAGCGCAAAAACGCACGCCGTTTTAATGACGATGTAATCTTGACACAATCCAGTCTGTGACCTTCCAGGCCTGAGATACCTATTTCTGTGATGGTCCCGTTTTTGAGCAGGCTGTGGTGGAGACAAAAGGACTTTGTGTGTGTCTCTGTGTGTGTGCTGAATAGGGGCTCATTATGCTCCCCCCTCACATCCACATGCTCCCCTCGTCTTTCCCAGTGTTTTTGTCTAAACGGCAGTAAAATAAAAACTCACCCAGGACGCCAGAAGAGGCCGGTTGGCAGGAGGCGCTGGGCTCCGCGTCTCCAGCTCCCTGTGGCCGGCCTCGGTGTCTGGAGCCTTCCGCTTCGGCGCTGCTGCCGGGGGACGCCGCCGCCGTGTCGGGCATGCTGCTGAACGGAGGAGCCAGGGACGGGCACGGAGGAGGGAGGGGGGCTGCTGCTGCTTCCCGAGGACACGACAGCGGTGCGTGTGCCGTGCTAAGTCCCAGAAGCGTCCAGCGCGGTTCGGGTGTGGGTTAAACGGAGGGGGGAGCAGACGGACCGGGCATCGTGTGTGTGCAGGAGGGGATGAAAGCAGGCTGAGAGGAGAGAGAGAGGCTTTACTATGAAGGAGGGACAAAGAGGAGGAGGACTCACACACATACTCTCTCTCTCTGTCTAGCTCTCTCACACTTCTTTCATACTCCAGACTCACTATTTTTACTTCTCTTTTTTCATCTCACAATCTCCCTTCTCTTTCTTCTCTCTCTTGTTTAGTTGCACTGCACTACTAAGGATATGTTTTAGGGGAACCAATGGGGGGGGGGGGGTTCTTACATTTACCCAATAGTAATAGTGGTTTGTTTGTTTTCCTGCTGTCAATAAACAGGCTCAATAAAAGAAAACTAGATGAAGATCTTGTTTTTACTTTAGCTAGTATACGTACTCAAACACACCTATATCTATCTATACACACCTATATCTATTTCTCCACTAAGTGATACATCAATTCAAATGAAGAGGTGGATTTACTATGAAGGAGGGATAAACTCTCTCTCTGTGTCTCTTTGTCTAGCTCTCTCGCTTTTCTTTCGAACCCATGCTTCACTGTTTTTTCCTCTTTTTTTCATCTCGCCGTCTCCCTTCTCTCCACCCCAGTTCTTCTCTCTCTTTGTATGATGGCATTAAACTTCTTATGATGTGTAGTTTTTTGGGCATAAAAGGGGGAGGTGGGGTTCTTACATATATCTTATGTAGTTTTAAGGGCTTCTTACATATATCCATTAGTAATAAAGGTTTGTTTGTTTTCATTGCTCAATGCTTTTTCCTCCTGTGAGTACACAGTCATACACATCTAGATCTACTTTAAATCTGCTTTAAAGTCTGATATACAATAGGCACGTACTATCCCATGATACCGGAATAAATGTCTTAATATAAAAAGGTGGATTCAGGTCACATGAAACAGTGCTATTATGACAAATAGTAGCAAAATAATTAACATAATTTTTAATTTTTATACATATTAGATACATTTGGTATAATTTATATATTATAACTTACAGTTATATTTTAACCAGCCACAATTTATTGCTAATTTAGAAACAATACACTGGTTTGCACCAAGCTAAAAATAAAAGGATTCATATAAAAGTTATTTTACATGTTCACTATTACCTGAGGTCCTATACCTGAATCCATCTTAACCCTTAAACTGTTGAACCACAAAGTGCTTTATGCCTTCTAACAGCACTTTTCTTCTGAGAATACTTAACCAGCAGCTTTTAAACGATTATTGAGTGGAGGAGGTTGACACATTGGTTACTTTGATTTATTTCGCAAGCAGTTGAGGCATGTTTGCAGCCTCAGTGCATTGGGCAGGTGCAGGTCCTAAAATGGTGCAGCTAATGAGACTCAGCCTGTTCAAGAGGATGAAGTGGTGTATGATTTATTTATCAGCGCAAAAAATATCCTCTGAGCTGAAGGTTTTTTACATGATTTACATGCAGATAAAAATAAGTTTTAACTTTATGAGACACAAGGTGGAGAGAACAGGTAGATCAGTTCCGTTCTATAAATAAAAAAAAATATATACCTTTCAGCCATAACATTATATCCAGACGCTTAATATTGCGCAGGTCAATCTTGTCCAGCCAAAGCAGCTCTGAGTCATTAAGGCATGCTGTGGTATGTGGCACCGAGACCAAGCAGCAGATCCTTTAAGTGCTATAAATTGAAAGTTGGGGCTTCCAAGGATCAATATAGAAATCACTACATCCCACAGATGCTCAACAAGACTGAAATCTGGGGAATTTTGAGTCAACACTTGAACTCTTTGTCACGTTCCCCAAATCATTCCTGAACAATGTTTGCAGTCTGGCATAATCCTGCGTTAGGAAATAATGTTGACGTGAAGGTTTATTTAGTCTGCAGTAATGTTTAGGTAGATGGTACGTATCAAAGTAAAATCCACATGTATGGCTGGTTTCCCAGCAGTACATTATCCAGAGAATCACACTCTGCCAGCTTGCTTTCTTCCCACTGCGCATCCTTGAGCCATCTCATCCCCAGGAACCTGGCCATCCACACAATGTAAAATAACACATGATTTAATAGACTAGGCCACCTTCTTCCAGTTGTATCATGGTCCAGTCTTGATGCTCATGTGCCCATTGTTGGTGCTTTTGGTGGTGGACAGGGGTTAGCATGGGTAATCTGACTGGTCTGTGGCTACCCAGCCCCATACGCAGCAAACTGTGATGCTTTGACACCTTTTTGTCATAGCCAGCATTAACGTTTTCAGTAACTTGTGTTACAGTAGCTCTTCTGTGGGATCAGATCAGACAGGCTAACTTTTGCTTCACATGTCCGTCAGTGAGTCCTGGGTGCCTGTGACCCTGTCACCAGTTCAGTAACTTGGACAACTTTTGGTAGGTACGGACCACTGCATATAAGAAACACTCCTTTAGACCTGCCATTAGAGATAATCTAACCCAGTCTTCTAGCCATCACAACTGGGCCCTTTACAAAGTTGCACAGATCTACAAAGTTGCACAGATCTTTACACAGTTGCACAGATCTTCTTTACAAAGTTGCACAGATCTTCTGTTCATTTGCTGCCAGAAATATCCCACTCATTGATCCCACACAGTGGCCATTGAAAATACATAATGTTATTCACTACACCTGTCAGTGGTTTTAATCTTATGGTTGATCTGTGTATTTTCCCAAAACATCAGGTTCTGCACTATAAACAACATAAATACCACGCTAGACATTACATGCAGAGCATTAGTGCATAGATTTAAAGTGTCTTCTAAACTTTCACTACTGAAAAGACCTTATATGCCTCCTAGCCAGTAGCTACTAAGCAGCCCCCCCATCTCTACTCAGAGGAAGCCAAGCCATATAATTTCTGCTTACTCACCATCCTCATGTCTCACCACCTCTGCAGTGAGGCCCGGTGCACTGAACAGCCCTGGGAGCACACACTGCTCTCAGGTCATAGATTAACTGTCCTATTGCCTGCGTGGTCGACATATAATTTCCTATAGTCTCACAGGTGTACATGCAGATGTGATAACAGATGATTCTTTGATACACTTTCTTATTTAAAGGAATTATCATATTTCTATGTTTTTCAGGTTGCTGGTTGATCAACTTTCATACATTTTTGTAACTCAAGTTTTGATTAAATGTACTTTAAGGAATGAATATTAGGCAATAGCAAATTCAGCCAACCACCATATTGAAGGGTTCAAACCATTTTAATGTAATATGTAAACATGGTATGTTTAAAAACATAGCATTACTCTTTTTATCCATGTAGTCAGCATATGGAAACTAATCTGCTAAAACAGCACATCTTAAATGTATTAATTTAGTGACACACTCACAAACAACCTTTTAGCCTGCAGCAGTTCAGCCCACCCCACTTTACTTTACTTTAAAAACAGAATACCAATAACAACTAATAACAGGTCAGAAAATTGTCTTGTCCAAATGAAGTATGACTGTTTTTGGTAAATAAAACCACAAAAACATCATAAAAGGACCCCAGGATAAAATGTCAGGAAAATATAGGATATGGGATATTTAAATACACATGTCTGTTGACAATTATTTTGGCAAAGAATTGAGGCAGACAAATACAATGTGCTTTTTATTTCAGGGAAAAATCTGGACACAGAAAAATAGTGGATACAGTTCTGCGAAGAACTGTTCACTCTTCTTACTAATATACAGGCACATAAATATGAAATATGACATAAATAAGAAATATGACATAAATAAGGAATGTGCTATTCGTATTAAAACGGTTCTGTAATATTTGAACGACTAAACGGACCTGTCCATGTGTTTTAGTAGCAGTGTCAACACGGAAACATTATGTGAGCACTCAGGGGGTGGGATAATAATTTGATTGTCGGCTTGAAGACCAATCACAACCTTAGGAGATTTACGTAGTTGACGACTGTAACCAATGAGATTCTCCAAAATGTCAACAACACGAATGTGTTTCAAACAGAGTCATGTGGCTCACATCTAGGCAGTTGTGGAAAGTAATGTAAATTCTCTTCATAGATGTTGTTTATGTCTTGAATAAAAAGTAAAATAATGCTAAACGACGCTTGAAATCATGCAATAAGTTTAACTCACACTGTACGGGCTAATATAAAGGCCAAAGTAAACCCAAACGTGTAACTTAGCATGATTTTTGCAGGTTTAATGAGATGCACTGTATTCATAAATATAACAAGGTTTGTATGATGTGTTCGCTGATTGTTGGTGCTGCTTCTGTGAATATGAAAGATCACAGTGATATAAAATCTTGGTGTGGTTTGTTTTTTGCAGGCCACGTGTAGGTTTTAGGTTTGCAGCTTCAGTCTCTGTCCCAGCTGACACTATCTTCGCCCTGTCCTCTGGGCAGGGCCGGTGTGGAGTGGCCGTGGTGCGTGTCAGTGGACCAGCTGCCTCTGGGGCTCTGGACAGTGTGGCTGGCCTGAGTGGGGGCCTCGTTGCCCCTCGCACTGCTCTCCTGCGCAGCCTCTTTCACCCTCAGTCCAAGGAGGTGCTGGACCGAGGACTGGTCCTGTGGTTTCCAGGTCTGTTTGGATAAATATAGCAGTGTTTCCCATGAATCCAGAACCTGGACTACCTCTGTAGTGCGCATGTTACAGTATTCCCTGCTCTTCTCTTTCTTAAACATAAATTGGAGCAGCTGGTGGTTAGGGAGTTGCCCCTGTGATCAGAAGGTCGTGGGTTTGAATCCCGGGACTGCTAGTGGCACCACTGAGGTACGATTGCGCTTGGTATCGACCCCTCACAACTGCCCATTGGTGGCAGCCCACTGCTTCACTTGGTGAATGGGATAAATGCAGAGAAATAATTTCACACTGTTCGCACTTCATTAGAGTTTTTATAACTTATTGTTTCTCTGAATTGAATCATTACCCTAAGTGCCTAATTATAGTACTTACTTCATTACAGTTACTAAGGTTTATTTGGTTGGTTGGTTTCTGAACAGTTGTTTTTCCTACATTAAGTCACTCTCAGGTGCTGAAAATCTCAAAAATGAAAACATTTAAATTGCAATTTCTTGTGCTTGTGTAAGTCAAATATACTTAAGAACTAAGTAATTCAGGTGGAACCTCCAGCATCTATTGATGCTGCTTCTCTCTAATGAATGCGCTAAATGCTCAGAAATTCAGAAATCAATCGAAAGGTTTTTAAACCTAATTTAACCTCAACTTTGTCAGTAAATAAGGCTTCGTAGTTGACAACAGTATGAGATTTCCTAAAATAAAAGTTTTTTTCATGACTGATGAATTACGATTAAAAAAATACTTTTTGATGAGGCATAGCAACCTGTAGTGCAGAAGTACCATTGCTCCTTACAGTTTAGAATTTTGCTTTCGTCTTTTACTTAAACTATCATCATATGAACCACCAAAGGCTCCCACAAATGTTAGGTTTATTGTTTTTAAGGGTCGTGTGTTGTGATTACATGATTATCAAAGCAGTGATGATGAATGGAAAAAAGTAAAACTTGGATTCCAAATAGTCAACATCTGTTAGGGTTCTTAAGTTGTACCTTTAGTCAAAATGTGTGTCCTCCCTTCTTCAGGCCCTCACAGCTTCACTGGAGAGGACATTGTGGAGTTTCACATACATGGCGGACCTGCAGTCATTAGCGGCGTCTTGCAAGCCCTTGGTAAGCCACATGACTTTAGTGTGTTTGTTTCCCTGCTGAGTGCACTGATGCAGTGCTGTGTATCCACAAGGTGGCAGTGGGAGATTTTACTAGGCTTTATTTGTGATGCAGATTCCTGACTTCATGTGTTATTCAAATTTTTAAACAACTGAGACTCCTATAAGTCCCCTTAAACTCTTATAAAATTACCCATAAACTCTTAGAAGTGGATCTATACCTCAATTCATCATTGACATACATTACATTATTTTCATGGTAGTTATTGAGTTAACTCTGTTGATAATCAAATAGTAAGCCTAGGGCTTAATTGCTCCTTAGGAGGTCTACCTGGGCTCCGGCCTGCAGAGGCAGGGGAGTTTACCCGACGTGCATTTCATGCTGGAAAGTTGGATCTGACTGAAGTGGAGGGGTTGGGGGACCTCATCCATGCTGAAACAGAAGCTCAGAGGAGGCAAGCACTTCGGCAAATGGCAGGGGACCTGGGCCGCCTCTATAACGACTGGAGTCAGCAACTTAAGCGAGTATGTATCTAACATCTGATCATTCAACTCAATTTTAGAATGGTAGAATTATTTACAATTAATAATAGTAACATACTCTAAATAACATACTCATTGTTGGGCCAAAATAAAGTGTTCAGGCTGTTTTCAAATGTTAAAGCCATGCAAGCCATTTGATTGTCTTTGCCACTACTGTGAAAGTAATCTGGTCAAAATTGTATATTCAGTGTCATTTTAAATTATTTTAAATTATTCTGGATTGTACCAAAATCATCAAATTGAAATGTGTGCTAAGGAATTGCTGCTATGTGATTTTGTTAAATCATTTCCTAAAAATATAACAATAAATCTTGGTGAGATCAGAGATTTACATCCATCAAATACAGCATAATATAAATGAGTTGCTTGTAAACAGGTTATGCTTTTCTTGTCCACATAAAATTACTGAAAAATTTAAGTTGCGGAAATGTCCCATGTCAGCTGCAGAAGATAAAAACTAACATAATTGTTTGTGAATCAGTTTAGTGACAGTGAGACATGGGTGCATCTACACTGTGGACGGAGACCACTAAAGTTCATGGATTTAATATTTTCAGGTTCCCAGCAGATGGTGCAGTCTCTCTCAAAAAAATGTGCTTCTAGTAGAACCTTAGATAGGATCATTAAAGCACTTTTACAAAATGTGTTTTAATGGCACATTTTATATAGAAAATACTTGGTATAGGATCAGATTCAGAATATTTTTTCTAATATTCTATTTCTTTTTTAGTTTTGTTGATGTTGTACATTAACTAGCTATATGAAACTCTTGGCATGCGGACTCTCACATTGTGACGTTTCAGCAAAATATGCAGAGACATTTATAGGATTGTTTATGTAATTTCAGTGCACTTCCCATCCTTGTATGTATGTTGGTGCGTGTCTTTTGACTGTTTGTGTTTGAATGCTGGATGCCATATGCAGAACTCTTCGATAGGTGAGGAGCAGAGATCAGGAGACAGGAAATCCTGCCTTGGGTGTGTGCCAGACCCAAGTCTAGTCAGGGTCTTCAGTGGCTGAACAATTGTGTGATCTTTCACAACATGTGCTAATGGAAAAGCACATTTTCAACACTCATTTTGAGTTTCATCCAGAAGCCTGGTAAAAATCGTTTCCGTTTTGCCTCTTCATGGCCACCTGGCAGTGCCATTGTGCTTCCCCCCAATAGATTTGCAATTGTGTGATATTGTCACACAACACTTGTTAGTCAGGCTAGTTATATGTTTCTTTAAGCTAGATGTAGTAGTCAGCTTTACTCCTTCAAGATCTGCAATGCAAGATTCAGTACAAAAGTTAACACTCCAAACAAGTATCTGCATAATCGCTCCAGGTACAACAGCTTATACCAAAGCTCTTGGCCAAATAAACCCTGTAGGAATTCTCTTGCCGTTAATATAAACCAACCCTTTGCGTTGTATATAATTGTATATAGTGCAGGGCTCCAGACAAAATAAAACTTTGGCTCCTAAACACAAAACATTTGCGAGCCAATTAATTTTTTTAGGAGCCATAATCTCTGTCAAATGTGATATAAATAAAAAAATATTGTCACGGCACATTTTGTCTCCAGTCTTAACCCATTAAAAGAGTGTTACAACTAAACAGGAAATCACAACATGGACTAAATTGTTGCCAAAGTAAAACATAGTGTTTCTTGTGTAGTTAATGTTTATTTTTCCTATATTTTAGAATGTGCTCTGCAACAATATTTTAGAATGCGCTCTGCCATATTGCGAGAGGCGCTGTTGTGAAGTAGTGGATAAAGATGCCTCACACATTATCCGCATGGGGCTATGCACTCCAAACCAGATTCCGAGGGATTACGTTTCATATGTAAGGCTGAACAATTGCTTTGACTATATTTGGCCATTTTAAAATCCTGTTTTATAAATCTTAACCTTAGCTAAGCCAGGCTAAGCTATCAAAGCTATGCATTCCTGTATTCCAGTCAGCCTCCAAACAACGTTTTGGCTAAACATAGACACTAACTATTAAAATTGTTGTAAGCTCTTTAGTTAACTTTAGTTAACTTTAGTTAACTAGGGCGAGCAGTCAGTGTATCTCGGATCGATCAGTTTGTCCGGGCTGCGTTGACAACCATTGTTTTAAGCGCTTGTCTTTAGTTGTGTCATTCTTCCACGAACTAAGGCTTCATCACACTCCAAGATTAAATACTCTTATAGAGTAGCAACACACTGAAAAATCTGTGTAAGGCAGTTCTGATCTGTAGATATATATATAATACCGAGCCATTATAGTGATAACATAGTAACCACATAGTGTGTGAGAGAGAAAGGAACGAGTGAAATGTTTTCATAAATTAGTTCTTAAGCCCATGTATATACAATAAAATGTTTGTATTTTTTGTCACAAAGTGTAACTGTGTTTTCATCAGAAAATCACGTCCACCTGCATTAATTTATATGATGCTTTCACCACTCGCAGCATGACGGACAGACTGGCATATTGTGTGAAGTGGTAAAAGTGAATGCGGGTCTATCCTGTCTGTCTATGCGTTTGTGAGCCAAAGGAGCCGGATCTTCTGAGTGATCTGATCCAAAGGATCCGACTCATTAAAAAGAGCCGAAATTCCCATAGCTAATCACGTGATTGTGTAGTAGAAATTACAGACTCAGGTTGAACGTATGTAATGTAGCTTTTCTTGTACTTTTATTTTAATTTCTCTTGGTCTTGAGAGACGGTCGCCTTTGGCAACTGAAATGAAAAAACTAGTCGCAAAATAAAAATTCTAGTCGCATTGGCAACCATTTTAGTCACCATCTGGAGCCCTGTAGTGTGATGTTAATTGCATATAATGTGACCTTAAAGTGTAGAGACTATATTCAGGAGTACAGTTCATAATGCCTGTTATCAAGCATCTTTTTTTAATTTAATTTCAGTTTCATTATTTGTTTCAGCTACGTGACACTATATCCAGTGAGTTAGCAAAAGACTTTGACAGTCAGAAAGTTAGTTAGCTGACTTATCCACATCCCTGACATGTTCAGTGTAATTTTATTTATAATGTGGTGGTCCTCATGGTTTAATTTACACCCTAGCTCTTGTCTTTTGGATTAGGAAGCAGGTAAAATTACACAGCCCACTTCAAACTCTTGGCATTTGTGTTATCCAGTTTATTAAATCCACACATTGTCACGTTCTGATGTGTCTTTTCCAAGGAGGCACAGGCACAGACTTCAATTTCACTATGATATATTATTCAAAGAGAACACAAAACCAGGCATGAAGTGCCGATACTCTTTACAAACACAAACTTGAAGACGAGCACACAATAGAGGGTAAGCGTGAGTGTGGACTGACACTGAAGTCCACTACAAAACAAACTTAAATACAATCACTCAAATTTCCCAAACCAATAGAAACTTAAACATAATTTTCCCTGAGGACACGGTCAGCTGAAACACATACACAAACAAGAGCGTGTGCTCAGGATTCACAATAAAGTCGGGCCTACCAAACACCCCAAGGGCGGAGGAGCGGTGGCAAAAGAAATCTCCTGTGGGCCCCACATGGCTAGTAGACTCCCACGGTCCTTTTTTTTTGAGGGTTCTCCTCTAAAGTCCCCTATGTGTCCTACTGGATGGAACCCCCTATGGGGAGCCCCTCCTTGTCCTCCTGGATGGAGCCCCCTATGGGGAGGCCATCCGTGTACTCCGAGACGGAGCCCCCTACGAGGAACCCCTCAGTGTCTTCATGGCCTAAGCCCCGTACGGGGAGCCGATCCGTGTTCTCCGGGTCTGAGCTCCCTCCAAGGAGATCCTCCGTCTCCTCTGGGACCGAGCCTGTCCTCTGGAGTTCTCCAAGACCCCAGGTCCCCCCCCAATAGGGCAAAATCCCAGAACTCCTGGGGAGTCTAGGTCCCCTCCAGGGTGGCTTTTGCAGAGGTGAAGCCTCACCCCTAACCTCCTCTAGGGCCTCAGCAACACTAATACCCTCCTCTAGAGCCTCAGCAACACTAATAACCTCCTCTATGGCTTCAGCAACACCAATACCCTCCTCTAGGGCCCCAGAAACTCTAATTGCCCCCTCTAGGGCCTTAACAGAAACACTAATTATCCCCTCTAGGGCCTTAACAGAAACCCCCTCTAGGGTCTTAACCGAAACCACATCTTGGGCACCAACCCCCCCTAGGGCCTTCACAGTAACCCCCTCTAGGGCACCAACCCCCCCAGGGCCTTCACAGTAACCCCCTCTAGGGGCTTCCTGGTAACCCCCTGTAGGGCCTTTATGGTAACCCCCTCTAGGGCCTCTACGGTAACCCCGTCTAGGGCACCTACCCCCTTTAGGGCAACTATACTAGCCCTAGGGCAGCAGCCGTAGTGCTGGTACGTGTGCTGGTACGTGTGGCTGGTACTGGCTCAGCGGCGACGTGGCTCTGGACTGTGGCTGCTTGGCTCTGTGGCGTGTTGTACTCTGTTGTACCCTAGTGTGCTCCTGGAGCGTCCACGATGCCAGTGGAAGGTCCAGAAGAGCACCAGGGACACCATCCCTCATAGCCGGCTCCCTAGCCAGTGTGCTCAAAGCGGGCTTCTCTGCTCGCTTCCTCCTCACTGGTCAGTGGACTAGGCTGGCCGCCAGCGGGAGGTCTGGAAGAGCACCAGGGACTCCATCCCTTGTAACCGGCTCTCTAGCCGGTGTGCTCAAAGCAGGCTTCTCTGCCCGCTTCCTCCTTGCTTGTCAAGAGGCTCGCCTATTACCCGGGGTGTAGGAAGCAATGTCGTGCATTATCCGAACCTGGGAAAGCGTGACCGCTCCATCTTGGGCTCGCAAGAGCCTCTCACTCTGTCTGCTGTGCCTTGGTATTTGCTGTGCATCTGTCACGTTGGAGCTGTGCCCGTCCAGAGAGGAGGCGCGGGCGCAGACTTCTTTTTTACTATGATATTTTCTTCAAAAAGAAAACACAAAGACAGGCATGAGGGGCGAAACTCTTTACAAACCCAAACTTCGAGATGAGCAAAATATATATATATACAATAACCCTCCGCTTTTCGCAGGGGTTACGTTCCAAGAGCACCTGCATACAGTGAAAACCGCGTGCGGCGAGCCAAAACAAAGACTCGTACACAAAAGAAATGTTGAAATAACTCTCTCTACCCACATGTTTCTCTACCCATTTGTTTTTTGTTGTTTTTTTATTGCTAATGGGTATCTTGTGATAGTATTTAAATATTATTTTTATTGTTTAATGGAGGACTGCAAAATTCCCCGGTAATTAGGACATACTGACTAATGTCTGGTTTTATGAACTGAGAGCAGGTTCAAAACTGAGAGCAGGTTCAAAAAGTCTCATTTATCTCTGTGTTTGTCTGAAAGGATGACTTATGACTTTTAATAAAGCTTGTTTGTTGTTTAATTGCAGTGCTTGGCGCATGTGGAGGCCTTCATTGACTTCAGTGAGGGTGAGCTCATAGAAGATGGAATCTTAAATCAAGGTACGTCTCCACCTCTGCATAAATGGAAAACAGCTGGGGGATTTTTCCCCGTAGTGCATTGTGCACTTCCTTTTTGCAACAGGATAAACACGCCACAATGACTGCAAGGAATAATTATTGGAGTCAAAGTTGCTGAAATGTCAGTTTCCTCAAGGAAGTGGCAAGAAATTGCAACAGCTGCAACAGCCCTGTCCTGCCTAAGAACTGTCTTACCATTGTACTTAAGCCCATTACATTCGCTCATGTCAGGGGTCCCACTCTTCCATTTCTTACTCTAATAATTTAATAATAAATTAATCATTTTGCATTGTTCCATGTAATTAATGAGTGATACTCCTTAGACTTTGGCCATACAAAGCAGCTTAAACAGCCTTTCCCCTGCAGCTGTATTATTTGGTGCACATTGTGTTCATGTTTTGATGTGCTTCTCAAGAGAATTTAGGGATTTCATTTTGCGTCAAGGAACACATTTGTCACAGGCCATCTCCTTCCTCTGAGTGACATGAGCTCAGCGGTAGTGCCCAGTTAGAGGTTGCTCATGCAAACGGAAATTGGCTCCTTTCTTTATGGCTGAGACTCCAGGGCTTTGAACTAAATCCTGGTTTTAAAGATTTTGCTTGTCACATATAAACCCTCATTGTTCATATGACAAACTTTGTCTTTCTTGTTTTTGAATAGGTGCATGCATTTGAAATCAAAATTACTGACATAAGTTGTGCAATGTAATCCAAATCATATTGGCCTCAGCAGATGATATTTTGATGATTTTGAATGGTATTTACTGTACTGTGGAAGGGCAAAAGCTTTAGTCAACACTGAATCAATATCAATTGATACTGCATTTATATCCCTATAGAATAAGATGTTACATTTTTTGTATATTATTTATGTGTATCAGTATCAGTATCTATGCATGCAAATTATAGGATGCCTGCTTTAGCCCACAGATTCCTTACCAGTGCATCCCTTATGACAGTTGTGGTTGGAGTGATACTGTTTAGCTAATGGTGTGTCGAAGTTTGACCCCAAAAACCCTTCTAAACAATTATGCGAACTACGCTATGAAAAATAGTTTTGGCACTAGCATAGATAGAAAACAGATTTCTAATGGTTTTCCTGGCATATACTGTTGAGTTTCTGGCTTAGTTCACAACATGGTTAACAACATCTTGATACACTTTCGTGTTTCTCTCAGCGTTAAAAACCCTCACTGAAATTTATCTTCAGCCCAAATAGATAGTAGTGGTTGCATTTCATTGACTTCCCAGTTGTTAGTTTGTATTTCCATTGTTTTTTGTGTGAGCAAAAACATTTCAAACATTCAAAAAGCAGTGATGTGGGCAGTTTGGCTGCAGCCCACATTTGACCCTGCCATCAAGCAGAACAATGACAGCACGGGTACGGCTTAGGTACAGGTCACTTTATTTGTAGCAGGAAAAACATTTGTATGCAGTATTGTGCAGTTCCTTGTGCCAGTGTGAAAAAGTGGCGTTTTAAATCATTTTCATTAACTGCTTTGGTTAAAATTGTGTATATGTTGTATTTGCTATGTATCGTAACTACACTGTATCAACAGATCGAATACTCGGCTCAGGCAGGAAAGGGTTAAAAAGGAAAAAAAAACTTAAAAACAACATAAACAGCTGACTAACTGTAATTAAATTTTAACTAAAATTATCCACAGGTTAGCTTTTTAGCAGACATGTGCTGCCGCCGTTTTTCTGACCCAATGCCCTCATTTTTATCCATACAGTGGATGTAGCTGTACCCCAGCTGCAGATGGAAATACAGAAGCATCTGTGTGATGAAAGGAGGGGGGAGCGTCTCCGCAGTGGAGTGCAGGTGGTCATTGCTGGGTCCACCAATGCGGGCAAGAGCAGCCTTTTTAATATACTGTGTAAGAGGTGGCATATAACACTTACGTTTTTATTCTTTACTTGTGAACATTTTAGACTGATGAACTTTAACCTGATTGTAATTGTAATCTTTCATTTGGATGATCTTAGATGGGCTTCCTGTTATGTCTTTATTAGTAATATTGAAACCGTAAGGCTAAGGATAATTAGGACCCTCTGTTTGCAAAAATGTTTCCTGACACATTAGTGGTGAAATCCTGCCATTGTTTTATCAAGTGTCTGTGTTTATCATCACCAGTCGAGTTCCTGTTTTAGCATTTAATAGTAAACATTTCTAGGGAACGATCTGAACAACCAGCTGGTAGTTGTTCATCCAGCCTTCTCCTGCCAAAGTAACCTTGAAAAAGAGGATGGACTGCTTAGAAATTGTGTAAAACTTGCTTAAAAGTGTACTGCTGGCTGTAGATCGGGGGATACATTCATATGGATACGACAGACTGAGTCTTTAGCTTAAATGCAACAATATGCCATCAATTCTGAGCAAAAGCAAGCGTGACCTTTGACTTAAATTTTTTGGCAATTCTTTTTACTCTAAACATACATTAATTCTATTTTAAATACATTTTAATTTTATACATATGAATTACTGAAAACAGTTGAATCATTATTAAAGTATATATTTTTCCCTAGTTAAAATATAATTGGGAAAAATGTTTATATCGTGGAGAATGGATTTGATAGCTTTAAATTCAGGGGTTTCTGATTAGCATGGGAAAGACTGATACAAACTGTCACAGTCCCGAATGAAAGTGAAGAATGTGAGCATATTGGAGGTTTATCTACAGCACTAGTAGATAACGGCTGAGCTTCCAGCATCTATGGCCTCTAATAACAGTAGCAGAGAGCACTGGTTTCCTGCCCTAAGTGACCCGCATTCATCAGTTCTCAGATTTATTCCTGTTATTGTTTCCAATCCAGCTCAGACCTGTAGAGCTCAGCCTTTTCTGTGTTGGTATTAGAACATATTGTTCAACTGACCAGTACTGTACAGGTTATTCGTTGAAAATAACGAGCTGTGAGTCCCCTCCTTCCCTCAACCTTTTACCTCATGGCATTTGTATGGAATGTGCCTGTGTTTTTAGATATGACAATGAGATTGGAATGGGTTTTTTTTTAGTTACATATAGATTTTCTCTCTACAGGTCAGCGTCCTGCTGCCATTGTATCTCCTATAGCAGGAACAACCAGAGATGTTGTGGAGACTTCTCTGGACATTGGGGGCTTTCCTGTTCTGTTGAGTGACACGGCGGGTCTGAGGGACTCGGGCGACTGCGTGGAGCAAGAGGGCGTTCGCCGCGCCCGTCAAATGTAGGCACCGCCTATGGGAAAACAGGGAACCGTATAAATAGTACTAGCCTGAATTAAATGCTTTGACGTACTTTTTTCTGTCATAAATTTAGCCCCAGGTATGTTTCCTTTGTTTACTGAAAATGTACAAAGGTACATACGTATTGTAAAAATAGGAGATTATGCAATATCTGTATAATTGCCTGTCGTGATTGCATAATGTTTTCCCAAAAAACAGAGGAAGAGACTTTTCACACACAAATCTTAGACCACTGTTTCCACTATTTATCTTTCTGTACATCATTAGCAAAAGGAAACACTCTCAAGTGTTTGTCGTCGCCAGGGCATTTTTCTTGCGCTTACTAAGCTTTGAGGAAGTGTGCGTCAATTTAGTGCGTTAAGACGTACTTTTTTTTTCCTGGCCAGAAAGGTCATAGGGTGGCATTTTGCTTTAGGAAGGAGACCTAGAGAATAAGCATCCTCTGCTACCCCAGTCTGGACTCTTCTCAGGGGGGATAAATCATTGCCACAGACACTGTGTCTCAGATTTGAATCACTGCATGCTCTAATTTTACATACAATGCTATATTGAGACAAAGAAAGGAACCCCTTAACTCCTTTTAACCTCTTAAAAAACTAATGCATCAAAACATCAAGTTCACACAGTTAGCCTAGATAGAAACTTTCCAAAACCTCTCAGCCCTCTCAAACCACACCCAGCTGTTCATTAATGTGGCACAGATTTGCCAATGTGGTTTAGGACATAGTGTGATTTACTGTGAGCTATAAAATTAACAAAACATCAGTGTGTAGGCAAACATTGTGGGCAGCCGCCTTAACCCTCAATCTGTTTTCACTAATCACCTCATAAGTAGGAGTGCTGACCTAGAATCAATTTTTGTGACAATAACCATCATAAATACAAAGTAATATAATTAAGACTGGTCCTCTTCAGACGTGATTTGTGAAAACCAACCTTACTGTTGTCTGAAATGGCTACCTATAGTGGTGAGGTTTTTTTTCTTCCTCACAGGAAGTAACAATGAGACCTAAGGTTTTAGAGATGTATTTAGAGAAAAGATTAGGTTACTGGTTAATTCTAGTCTGTGTTCACAAAGCTCCAGTGCTAAACTAAAGGAGCAAAGTTCGGAGAACATGTCTTCATCTAGAGAAGGTGGAGAATGATAGACACTTGATTTAAGCTTCAAAATGATTGATTGTCGGGACTGTAAAAGCCTCAATCTGCTAACAGGTCTATTAATATTAAGGGCTCAAACATTTTCACTTAAATCATACCCACTGTGTCAGGAATAAATTATATGATTAGGTCATACAGAATTGCTTCTGTCCGCAGGGTGGAGCTGGCAGACTTGACGCTTGTGCTGGTGGATGCGACGCAACTTCCTCAAGAACCTCAAATGGTGTCCGGTTTCCTGAGTGAATACCTGAAGAACGTGCTGTCCAGTACAAAGAACTACAAGCAGCACTCTCTTCTAGTCCTTAACAAAAGTGATCTCCTCCCCAAAGAACACATCAGTACAATCCAGAAAGTAATCACACAGACAACTGATATGGATCCATTTTGCATTTTGTCATGCCAAAGCAGAGAAGGCCTGGAGGATTTCCTCACCTTAATGCAGGACAGACTAAAGACAATGTAAGCCCTTTGGAATATTAACAAATTATAGAAAAATAATCTATACTTTTTGTTAGGCTGTTTGCTTCCATTACTTAATCTCCAGTGGAAGAGAATTTTTTTATACATCAAAATCACTTTAACGCAAAGTCACCCCTTTTTTGTCTAAGGTGTGGAGACCCGCTGGCCGGAAGCCCAAGTCTGACACAGACTCGTCACCGAGCTCACCTGCAATCGTGTGTGGATGCCTTGAATCAGTACTATGAGTACAGGGATATAGACCTGGCACTGGCAGCAGAGGGGTTGCGTTTAGGCCTCAGCAGCTTGGGTAGGATCACTGGCAAGGTTGGGGCTGAGGAAATCTTGGATGTGATTTTTAGAGACTTTTGCATTGGGAAATAACATTTGGAAATTAGCGCACTGTAATGTATATTCATATAATCATTAAAGTTCACTGATAACCCTACTGATAAAGTTGACTGGTGTTCACGTTTTAGGTTTTCATTAAAGAGGCCATATCATGGCAGTTAGAAAATATTGGTAATATTACAACATGCTATTCATCTCCTACTCATAAATGGAATATGGAAACTAAGCCAACAAAACAACATGCAAGTTCAGTATATTTGTCACACTGCAGCAGTTTGATTTCCACACAGTCTAGTTTTCACAAACACACTTAGTTCAGCTCGTGAGTGATCATAAGGCTTAGTAGATATTATCAGCAAGGAAATCCAGCAAACTTGTTTTGGAACACTGACCCTCTGGGTCTTGAGCTCATGTTCTAAGGGGTAAAGAAGTGTTAAAACTGTTAAACTGTTGTTTCGGTACACAAAACAACACACATTTTATAAACGGACTTCTGGAAAAAAAATACAGAAATGTGTATGCACTATCATCCAAGAGGAAATGTCATTCAGACATGCAAGGCTCTGGGCTGAGATCTGAGTGTCACTGGGAGGAAAGGAGAAGATAAGTCAACACAACAGTGGTAGGAGAAATCATGTGAGGATGTATCACCACCAAGAGTGAGTGTATAAGGAAAAGAGAAGAGGGCCAAGTACTGAGCCTTGGGGAACACCAGTGGTAAGTCTTTGTGGGACAGGCGTAGGTCCTTTCAATGACACTTGGTAACTGTGACCCTCAAGCTTGGACACTGTCCATTTCTGCACAATGTGCTGCTTTAAATCCAGGCTAGTTTGGGTCATAAAGCCTATTTTGTGATCAAAATAGATTGAGCTGGTTATGTACAGCATGCTCCAGAACTACCAGGCGGCAAGATTTAGCTAATGTTTCCATGCAGCCATCTATTATGTGAGCAATATAAGGGAGAATCAGGAGCGCAGATGGGGGTGGGGACGGGGGGGGGGGGAGTATCCCCCTCAGACCTCTCTCCGCCCCCCTTCGGACCTCGATCCGTCCCTCTCCCCCCAAAACACAGATGATGTAGTGCTGTACAACTCATACTCATAGGTTCTAAAATGTTTTATTTTGCACATCTTAAATCGAACACCTGAACATGCCACTCCATTTACCGTTCTCTTTGAGTACATAGCTCTTAGCAGCATGTCTTGTGTTATTGTTCTGGGGTCCTGTGACCAAGGAGCTGCCTCATTGGTGCGCGTCCCCAAGCCCCCTCCCCAGGTACCGCCCCAAGCCCCGCCCCCACCAGCCTGACCCCCGCCACTGTCGATTCGTCTGCGCCCCTGGGGAGAATCTGAGGATATGGTCAGCGATTACATTAAACCACCGAAAGTTATAGTGAATAATGTTGCTCATCTTGTTACAGTGGCACCTGTAAAGATGGGGTGGGATGTATTAGGCAGTAAGTTAAACGTCAGTTCTTGAAGTTGATGTGTGTGGAAGCAGGAAAAATGGGCCAGCAATCTGAGTGTCTTTCACAAGCGCCAAACCGATGGATAGACAGCTGTGTCCAAACCAGCAGGTTTTGTTGGGTGTTCCCAGTATGCACAGGATACCAAAAGTGTTCCAAGAAGGACAACCAGTGATCTGGTGACAGGGTCATAGACATCCAAGGCTTATTGATGCATTTGGGTAGCAAAGATTAGCCAGTCAGATCTGATCCTACAGAAGAGCAAATATAGCACAAATTGTTGAAAAAAATTAACGTTGGTTATGATAGAAAGGGGTCAGAACACAAATTGTACCCCTGCCCACCACTGAAAGTTCTTACAATGGGTACATGAGCATCAGGACTGGACCATGGAGCAGTGGAATCAATGGTATGATGGATCAAATTTTCTTTTACATTATGTGAACAGCCGGGAATATTTGTCACATGAGGAAGAGATGACATCAGGATGTACTGTGGGATGAAGGCAAGCCGGGGGATGGGCTATAATGCTCTGGGGAATGTTCTGCTGGGAGACCTTGGGTCCTGCATTCATCTGAACTTCTTTGACATGTACCACGTACCTAAACATTGCTGAAGATCAAGTACACCCCATCATGGAAACGATATTCCATAATAGTAGTGTTTTTTTCAGCAAGATAATACACCATGTTGCACTGCAATAATGATTCAGGAATGGTTTGAGGAACATGATAAAGAGTTCAAGGTGTTGACTTGATTTCCAAATTCCCCAGATCTCAATCCCATCTACCATTTGTGGGATGTGCTGGTCTGATTAATGGAGGCCCCACCTCACAACTTAAACTATCATAGTACCACAGGACACCATCAGATGTCCAGTAGAGAGTATATCTCAACTGATCAGAGCTACATGACATAAATAAACTTTTCATCTCACCTGAGATAAACTTCCATAACCATTTATAATGGTGAATTTATATTGACATTTAACTGTCTTTGTGACAATTGAACCCATGAAGCCTTGCAAATACTGACCTGAATTGTTACAAGGAATATATATGTATGTGATCACATAAAAATACTAAGATACCAAATATGAATAGTCTCAGAAGCTGTTTAGCTCCTAAACAGCAATAATATATATGATGTTATTAAGTGTAAGTGAAAGTCTTTTCACCTGTGTAAGGGAGACCTTATTTCTAGTCGATGTTTAGCGTTAAGTTAAAATGCTGACGGTACTTTCCTGAACTAACTGAATGCTCTAAAGGCTTTCTTGGCTCTGTAGGAAGAAGGCAGCCTAAAAGCAGTCCCCACTGGCCTTTGTTCTCCTGTCAATTTGACCTTCATTTAAATATTTATGTTCTTCTGTTGAACTCTTCACCCTCTCTGATGGCGTTGCCTTGTGTGCAGCAGAAAGGAGCTTGACACAGCATGCCGTACCCTTACCTCTTCCTACTATTCATCTCAATGACGTCATGCAGCCCGTGGTTGTCTGCTTGCCTTGCAGAGGTTGTAAAGGTCCCACAAATCACACAGAGCCAAGTAATTTCGCTTCACATAGTCTGCACTGTGCTCTGATTCATAAAGCAGATGGCCTCCTGAATAGCACTGAAAGGTAATCATCTTAAATGAAGGATAAGAACACTAATTTTTTGTCAGCGCACCTTCAGAAAATGTTACTTTTAATAAAAAAGCAAAACAGTTCAGATGGGATTTTTTTTTTACATTTCTACTGTTATTTACAGCTCATATCATATCTTCTTTTTTGCAAAACATAGCACAGTGAAAGCCACAGGCAGTTCACTGAGGTTATTATCTTGGCTGTTGGGTGTTATATGGATGTGGTACTGTTATGTCTTCCAGTGTTGATTAGATATACTGTATAAAGTTTATCAGAATTTGTGATTTGTCTACATAATCAAATGGTTCATTTATTATAATCCATTCCAGGTGAAGAGGTACATGCTGATGCGGTAGGCAAAATAGCCCCATGAAAAACTGTTTTTAGGTTTACCGCTATTTCACTATCATCAGCATTCCATATAAAAATGCAGAAGATACATCTAGGTTCACTTCTCGTTTCAGAAGAAGTGGCTGTATTTGCATTGCTACATCCCATCATTCACATTGCCAACACTGTAAAGGAAAATGAGTCTGTTTCTCTGGAAAACACACATTAAGCCCTTTCATTGTCTGCCACCCATCACACATTAAAGCAGCTACATTAAAAATATTGATTTGAAATAATGTTTTTTTGAACAATTAGAAGGCTTTTGTGTAAAAAAAAAAGCCTTTTAAATAAAATATGTTTTATTTAATTAATAGGACACTATATTTTATTCAGAAGTTTCTTTCCTCAGGCATGTGGGTCTTAAGAATGTGGAGGTATTAAACCTGTGTAAAATTTCTTGGTAACACCATATATTACATAAATGTTACATTTATGGGTGGGAGGCTCTGTTTTGGTATTTTTGGGTTATTGATTAATCGCATAACACTATTAGTTAAAAAACAAAAAAGAGATTAGGTCATAGGTAGAAAATGATTTGATTCTTTATTGTGGCTTTATTGAGTCACAAATCAGTGCAAAGTAGAAGCGAGACATAGCAAAGTCAGACTGTTATTACAAATTACAAATAATACAACAAATGAGATTCATCATACAATTGAAACAAATTAAATATTTAAAAACCAGAGAAAAGCGTACAGTGTAACACCTCCTTTAATTTGAGGTCAGAGCTTTACAAAGCCTATATATGTTAAGCTTGGCTGATAAAAACTACACAGTTATTGTATTACATAACCAAATAACAAAGTTTGTAGTTTACTTAACATTTCTTTAACATATTTAACAAAGCTCACAGTGAGGTTTTTTGGGGTTATGTAGACAATTTTCACGTCACAGAGAATATCATAAAAAATGAGGCAGATGAAGCTGTGGTGCTTTTGGTTGCTGTAATTGTTATTCATCCAGGAGTTTGATCCCCATTTTTAAAAACTTTTTTTATCGTACATGTAAAAGGACATAAGGGAATTAAATGAGCTAGTGAGGCCCCCAGTTACCTGTATTCGTGACAGTTTTCGCTTTCAAAATGTTCCAGATGCATTATACATAAATACAGGTGATGCATACAACTTATTCTGTTACCTGTACACTTGATCTGTTGTTTCTGTCACAGTATTATGTACATAGGCTAAAATTTCACTTCACCTTTTCACCAAAAGGCCATGAAAATCACCACCCCTGCAAAATCACAAACCTTTAGCTCTTCTTAGACCGTCCATAGACTGGATGAGACTGTCGCTCACCTGACCTGTGCAAGAGGTGAAAACATAATTGAGGACATGATAACAAATAAATCTCAAATGAATCCGTTTTATAGATAATATTATACCGAAATAATAATCTTGATTAGCTTTAAATACTTTTCCCATTGTGATGTGATGCTACAATTCTCAAAATCTGACATTTTATTTACATCTTAGTAGTTTTAAATGGTAGCCAATAAAAAACTGTACAGTTTGAAGATACACAAAAACCAAAGCGACTGTTAACATTGGCATAAATGTACCTTTGGTATGTGACTGCTGCCTGGTAGACTTTGTCCTGCAGCACTTGCTCCAGGTGGGATCCCACCTGTCCTGCCTTGATGCAAGAGCGTGGAAAAGTCAATTCCAGAGGGTTTTGGCATTGGGGGCTGTATGGGCTGTAATAACAAAGTGAACATAAGTGACTTAAAGGAAGGAATTGATAAACCATTCTCTATTAACAGCAGACGGACGGCTCTGACGTTATCGTTTTCCAGTTTTAGAGGTCAAAGATCCGTATGCTTCCTTACCTTTGGTACACACATGGTCTCCAGTTGTTGCTTTTCCGCCATCAGTTTTGTCTGGGCCTGCAGTAGAGGCTCCATCAGTATGTCCTGTGTCTTCTGGGCCTCCGCTACCATCTTCTTACATCGTTCAGTTTCTTGGGTGCGGCTCTGGCTGCAGTGCTGCAGCTCTGAAGTCAGGCGTTTGTTCTGCACATCTAGATGGCTGCTCTTGGCTTGGAGGTTCGAGACTCTGTCACCAACATTGTTTAAGTAACTTTGGAACTTGCTCTCTACTTGCCGGGACAGGTTGGTGCAGTTGGCTTGGATCCTCTCCATCTGTTCCTTCTGCCTGGAACATGTGAGGAGGAAGGTGAAAGTGTCGGGAAAGAGGTTGTCGATTTTTGCCAGAAAGGCCGTGGTAACGGTCTGAATACCCTGCAGAGATGACACAAAGTCCTCTTTGCACGACTTTCTGTAAAGTTGAAGCTCAGAGGCCAGGTCCTCTTTTTCTTGCTGCAGTTGCATTACAGACATCTCATGATTGGTTTTCTCTTTGGCCACACGTTCCAATTCAAGCTTAAGGTTGTACACCGTTTGAGTGAAATTAGTCTGGAGAATTGTATACAGAACTTTCTGGTTGTCAAAAGCAATCTGTAAATTTTTGAGTTGTGCTGCAGAAGAGAATGGTCAGCATTAGATGAACACAAACATGTCTGTGCAAGATTAGCTCACATTACTTATTATTTATGCCAAATAGTTATTTAGCTTCTTTAGTGTTGGCACCTAATCAGAGATTAATCAGATAACTTACCGGTTGAAGTGCTTGGAGGGCAGGGGATTGGAGGCATGCGAGGTAGTGGTGGTAGTAGTGGTGCTTTACAGGGCTACAGTGAACAGAAAAGGCAGGCAAGTGAATTTTATGACCACTAAACAAGTTCTTTGTTCTCTTGTCTTTTCTGCTCTGGAACTGTTACATCAGTAATTTACTAGACATTAAAAACAGAATTGAAGGAAGACTTACTGGTGGATTATTTTTTGAATTATTTTTTTTGACGGCCTCTAACTCGGCTTCGAGCTTGGACAGTTTTTTGTCTGCTAGGTCCTTCTCTGTTGTCTTCGCCTTTAGTGAGCTGGAGAGCATGGAGTTGTTCTTTTTCAGCTCTGTGTTGTTCTTCCACAGCTTGTTGACAGACTCCTCCAGGTCCTCCAACCTCACCTCCTCAGGGGTCTTCTCAGATTTTCCATACACCAAGAGGAGCACCAGGCTGACGATGATGAGCGACTGTATTAGTGAAGAGAAGAAGAAAATGATCCGCAGATAATAGCCACAGCTTTTCTCCTTGGATTTGCGAATGACCCTCTTCTCCAGGGCAACTTTGGGTCGGTTATAGCCGTTGTTGTACATCTCTGTCAGAATTCAAGCTGTCTTGGTGTAGAATTGCACACTGCCTGAAGGCTCTAAAAATTTATCTAAAAAAAGAGGCAACATGCACTTGCAGCACGCTGCTTCAATAAGTACTTCCTACCAGCACTTGATAATATCAGCCAAGACCAAGACGTGTAAACACTAGGTGGTACTGCATCACTCTGGTGCTTATAAATGCCGGCACATGCTTTTTCCTGACCCTCCTCCTCGCATGTCTCCAGAGATTATGTGTTCTTCACACTGGGCGGTGGAGTTTAGCAGAGGAGGAGACCCTCCCTTAACACTCTGCCTTATCACATCACTTTCAGTGCTTGTCTGAACAGCTAAACACAGTAAAACAATGTTATAACACACACTAAATAAAATCCACATTCCAAAGTTTCATCACTTGACTGCATGATCTGACATACTTCCCATTCTGGACAACATTCTGTAGTCTGACTATCAGTGTCTCTGTTCTAAGCTGTGAAATAAGAGTTCACAAGGTAGTCTGAGCCAATTAAATCTTATTAGTGTTTGGTAACCCTGTTTGACTGGGGGCAGTTCAGTTCCTCAGCATTGATTCGGGTTCTTATTAGTTAACTTAATTAATATTGAATAGTGTTTAGCACCGGTCCAGTCCATTAACATCGATTCAGCTTTACTTCATTAACATTTGGTTTCTTATCAGTTCAGTACATTAATATTCTTTTCAAATACTTGAAGGTACGCTCCAGCCAAAATAAAAAAAATGTAGCTATTGTAACTCCCTTATGGTGGTGTATCTAAAGGTAGGATGAACTTTAGAAAAAAATTAACTGCTTTGGTGTGGATTGTTTGGGGCTATTTTGAAGTGTTTCCCTTTTCTTTGTTTTTCCCATTAACTGCTGAATGCAGAAGCTATCATTACTACTTTCCACTGGCACAAGGACAGTCTCTGTACTGGCCACTGTTTTTTTACTGCTCACACAAATAAGTAAATAACTAAATAAATTTAATTTAATTTAAAAAACATGGGAAATACAAACTAACAACTGGGAAGCCTACAAAGTACAAGCACTACTGTCTGTTTGAGCTGAAGATAAATTTCAGTGGAAGTTTTTTATGACAGCTAACAAATTTATCTTTAACACTGTCCAGACCATCACGAACAAGTTAGATGGGTTACGTATTGGTGGCATGGCTGAAGAATGCTGAGAATTTTTTTTAACTCAAGAGCATAAATAGTAGAAGATCACAATAACAAAAGCAGCTCTGACAGAAAAAAGACTCCATGGACGTGGTTTTGGGACAACAGGCCATAAACTGCGGGGACAGAATTGTGGCACTGGCATGTCAGAAACACCTTTATGGGGCTGAGATATGCCGGAAAATTCAACCACACTGCAAGTTCCAAGCCATCGCAGTAAATGGTAGTCTTTTTTCTGGCTGAAAGAGTAAAGAACTTGGTGTTCATTTTGTGCTGAATAAAGATGGAATCGCTGTTATTATGATTTTGTTTAAAGACTGAGGATTATTCCACTAATGCTTGCTTAGTTGAATTTACTAGCCTTTAGCTCGGTAATCTAAGCTATAGTCTGGATGAGTGGACACCACAGAGATTCCCAGTTGTTTTATGATGTATTTGTGTAATGTAGAATAATGTATACCAGGTCAAATTATATATTTAACTCTTAATTCCAGGACAGACGGTCACTTTAATGTATTTTTTAGATTGCGACCTTTGCTCAGCCTGGTCCTGATGCTGCCCAAGAAAAGCAACTTTAGGGCAAAACACAGACCCCATACAACAATTCATAAACACAGGTGACGAAAACAAGCCATCTCCACTCTGTTTCCTGCAGCCACTGCGGAGGCTATCGGTGGAATGAACAGGCACAACAATGGTGACCTGTCGTCCTTTTTGAAGGCCTGAATAACAAATATTCCCAACAGTGCAGGAGGCAGCGCACATGTTTGATCCTCCACGTTCTTGTTTGCAGCGATGACGTTCGGAGCTGGCCCTTCTGTCTGGGAGGGGTGTGAAAAGGGAAAATAACGAAAGCCAGGGGTTTTCCTGCAGCCTATTGTCTTCTCTCCAATCTATCATCAGCGGAAGGTGTAATTTATGGGAGCACTTTAAAATGACAGAAAGCGAGTGAAGGGTCCGCGCAGATCGCAGACAAATTTTAAGGCAAAAACAGGAAGATGGACCTGTGAAAAGGATTTGTAGGTGTTAAGAGTGTGCTAATTCTTTGTATTTGTCTTGGCACTGATGGTTAGCATGAGACCTGGGATGTTTTGGCACCCCTCGTCAAATGACGTGAAGTGAAGTAGACATCCTCTACAGAGAGCACACGCCTGCAGATTTATCATCATTTATTTAGCGAATTTACCACATTGGGAAAGCAAGTGATAAAAGGTGGCCTGTGCAAAAGTTATGTAATTTTTTTTTTAAAGTTAAATTCGGCAGGTAAATAGAAACTAAAATAAAATGTGTCACCTACAGATGTGTACTTGCTTTCACAGAAAACAACAAACCTGTAATTTAAGCAGGGGAGTCAAAACCTTAGCTTAAGTCTGTATGTAAACTGTGAGTAGAGCCACCTTGACGTTTATTCACCTATGAAATGTAACCAAAATGACTGAGCAGTTATTGTGCTACAAGTGAATGCAATTCAAACGAATGGTAAAGATCTTGCTTTGCAGTGAGGACGTGCACGTTTGTATGGTTTTAGGGGATAGAAGTGTGCTTGTAGTTACATTGTAAATAAGAATATAAATATGCTAACTAGGTCAGACAGCCATGTAGGCTGTTTAAATACATCCCATTGTGTACTAAGCATAGCACACAATGAGGGCTCGCCTTGCCTTGCCTGTGCATATGGAGTGAGAGGTCACCTTTGCCAAGGACGTGAGCTCGGTACAGGCCTGCCCGGCTGTACTTCTGAGAAAAGAGGGGGTTGCTTCCGGCAAAGACTAATGATCATTGGCTTAGAATAAGGAAATGATAGCCAGCATTAATGCAACTATAAAATCTCTTCCGACAATTATTTTGTGACCCGTGGACTTGGCCGTTTTAAATAGCAGGATGCAACTTCAAAGATGAGTGGAGTTGTTGTTTACATGCAGGTATCACATTACAAAAAGTTCAAAAGCAATCACATCCAGTTCCAGCAAAGTACAGGTAGGTTATAGACAACAATGGGAGTGGGGGTGAAGGGGAAATTCAATAGAATATGCAATGATTTAATAAGGACATATTGTTTTATAATATAACATAATTGCCAGTTGTTTGCAACTATATATGTGTAAGTGTGAAGATACAACTTCAAATTAATATTTATATTTGTACTAGTATTACATTTAAGGGACGCAAAATCATAATCTGTCAATTGAACTGGTACAGAGAGCGTTCAGTATGTGGATCACTTGGTGCTAAGATGCTTTCTGGAATTCAGTTATGAGGGCTTTATTCTCAAATATTTTAATGTATGGTATAAGTTGCCTGCAATAGGACCTAAATATTGAAGAAAAAAAAGATTAAAATGTGAGTGGTAGTATATAACCATGTGAAAAGGCTTTTTTTGCTACAAATTTCTTTGAGTCGAAGTATAAAAGGTAATATTGATTCCAAATTTTATACATTAATTTCCATACAAACCACATACAGTTCAGGTCAGATATTGTCCACATGGGATTCATCATCTCTTTTTGGCCGTGTTATGTGAGCGTTAACATAAACAGAGGCAATAACCACATTTACCAAAATGAAAACTATCAGAAGGCTTTCCCTCATATTATATGTTCAAAGCAAATAGACTGTGAAAGGCTACAATGTATAGAAATATATATGATGTATGTATATGTTTATGAGTGGAACTATTAATCAGTACGTATGATGAGAGTAAACTAATACACTTGCTGTAGGGCGTAGCAGTATTCACCATCCAGGCATAAAAACATCACCTCTAAATACTTGAAGAATACACAAAGGAACATTACAATAATTCTAATGATGAAAGCATCCGCTTGGAATGTAAAAATGAAAATAGCAGTGTCCAGTGCGTCCACTAGAAGTGTTTTCATATACTCCCATTTTATGCATTTCACTGAAACATTGGTGCTACACAGCAACAGTTACATCATTTTATATGAAGCCTATAAAATTTAATCCAGCTTTTTTGAAGAAAAAGAAATTGTAACCTCTCAGAAACTGTGTTCCTTGTATATGAATAATAAATGATATGCACACTTTGAGAGGGTTCCAGTAGTCTGGCCTCACCATGTGGTGTGTGAATAAAGTACACACTGAAACAGGAAGATATCATTTTACTCAGTTTATTAAAAGAAAAAAGTATGCAAACATTTTTCATAATTTATTTCCCCTTTACAGTACTGTTTAAAGACATGGTCTGATTTGCTTTCATCAAATCTGTCTAAGCAACAGGTCTCTAATTGATTATGCCATATTCTTTAATGTAGAATCCACACTACATTTCACAATGACATACATTTTTATGCATTTCAATTTCTGTACCCTTTTACCAGTTAATATTTAGGGCTGAAACTGCAGGTAAAAAAAAACCTTTTGCAATGGGCTGAGGGCTTCTATATCAAGGTTCATGGCTGTTTTGTTGAAAAACAATGGAAGTTTGCTCCATTTACCAGTGAACAAATAAAATATGACAAGAATCAAGAGCATAAACAACACAAAACAAGTAGACAAGTACTGAGATGAACCGATAAAAAAAATGTTTAAAAGCCAAGGAACGTCTATAGCAGTCCACAGGCAAAGATCCTTTCATTCAAATGATTCACCTCATTAAAAAGTCTTTCTTTAGCTTACTCTTCCTTCAGTGTTCTTTCAGGAAACACCAGGCTGGTCTACAAGACGACACACTGTTCCTTCACGTCCAGACCTCATCTGCGTTGTGCTACAGTAGTGCATCAACATCAGCCCTGGAGAACCCTTTTTCCCTGCTGCAACACTCCAGTTCAGCTCAGGAGGGGATAGTTAATTATCTGATTAGTTGGAATGAGTCTGTTAGAGCAGGGAAAACAGCAAAACAATCATTACAGGGCTATTCCAGGATCATGACTTAATATCTACTCTAAACTGTTGCCTCAATCTCTTGTGGGTCATCGCCCTCTAGCAGGCTGTAGGAGGCATGGCTCTGGAAGGGCCTCTGCAGTGGGTGGCAGAGCAGTTTAGCCATGCAGTTGTAAAGCTCGATGGCAGGGCCACACAGCGACACTTCAAAGCGGTAACACATCCCTTTAGAGTCCAAATTAGAGAAAGATGCATATATATCCTGCAGAGACAACACAGAGCATAAAGATAGAATGAACTCTCACTCAAAACTCTGCACACTTAAAATTGGCAACATTTAACATAATGGTACTGATCTGAAAGTGCCAACACAACAGCACTGATGTGGGAATAAAATAAAAAAGCTAAAAAAATATTTAGTACTCAAGCAAAATACCGTCCACATGGCCAGCATTTAAAAGTACAGTTAAGTTTAGATTTGAATTCAAAACATTTAATCCCACAGATTCTACCACTTATATACAACCAGTGAAATCCAGTGTTAAAGATGCTCATTTGCTCTTTAGACAGTGGAGTTTGAACTGCAACCTTCTGCTGGGCACTTTATCACAAACATTACACCAATTACTTCATAGTCAAATAATCACTGATAGGCTTTTAGGTTATAGGAACTCAGCCATAATGAGCAAAAATGTCAGCATTGTTACTTGCAGACTCCACAGACAGTTACTAGACCAGCCTTGAACTGATATGATGAATATCCACAGATATAGTTCGAATTGGGCATATTTCAGAAGCAGAATCAGGAAAGTTTATTGATCCCAAGGGAAACTTTCTACAACATACTCTTAACAGTTGCAGAAAATAAAAAGGTTTTCAGAACATTTTCTTTTGCAGAATTTTCAGGCTCAGTTTACTGCATGAAAATAAAACGATTCCCCTCAGGATTTAATATAAATATCGCCACCTAGTGCTCAATCGATGTACGTTCTCTTGGGGCATTAGAGAACGTCTGCATGTAAACACTTAAAAATATATAACAATGTTATATTCGCCAATGTTACGACTTATAATGTACGGATTATTTGGATTATTTGTTTAAACAGTGGAGAAACAGTTCTTTGTGTTTTATGGCAGTCCCTAAAGACGAATTGGCACAAACCTTGGTGGACTACCTTAAAATCATGTAATGTGTAAGCATGTTAAGCAGCATGGGAAATGGTAAAAGTAATAATCACCTGCAGGCTTTCAGACATTTCAGCTATATTTCAAGTTAGAAGGACTAATGAGCATATGGTGATCATATTGTTTATTTCGATATGTTGATCATAATACAATATTGAGATCATACTGAGGTCACTACCTTAAAGGTTTTGCATTATATGCAAATTTGAGCCAATTTCTGTGAGAGGAGCTTAATGGTCCACATTGCAAATTGGTTTCTCTAAGCAGTAGAGTTCTGGAGTTATGGACAAAAACACAAACAGCTTCACTGTAGTGCTACCATCGGGTGGATCCCTGAATATTGGTGGACATACTGCACCTCTCCTCTAAATTTGGTGTTTCTATGATGTTTGGTGTTTGGTCTTTCCACTGTTTTAACAGAGAATCAGAATAAAATAAGAAGACAAATGATTTCAGCAGGTCTAAAGCACCTTTAGAGCTTGGACCCGTAATTGCATATGTGGTCTTATTTTTTGGCCAAAACTAAATTCTCAGGCTATTTTCAAATGCTGCAATCCACTATCGTTTGTATTTTTAATGTCGACATTGTTTAAACACTGCCTCCAGTTACATGTGTGTATATTAACAAGTGTACAAAATTAAATCTGATATTAAAATACTTGTTAATTAATGATGCATTTACTCTTCTAGTATTTATAGCACAGGAAGTAAGCAAGCAAAGCAAGTTAATGAGGGAAAGATGCTGGAAATAAATTACCCTCCAGCTGTTGTCATCCACTTGCTCGTCTGCTCCATTATGAAGGTAAATAACGTCAAAGAAGAAATATGGGGAGCGCAGCATTTTCTGGAGAAAAGACAACAAGACACATAGTCTGGAACAGTTTTAAACTAACCCTCCTCCTGGAGTTCTACTTCATCTACACAGTTTAATTCAATACTATATCCAACATACTGTTAGATAAACTAATGCATTTAAGCCGGCAATCAAGAACCTAGAAAGAACTAGGCTGGAGCAGGAGTGTTTGAAATTAGACTTTTCAAGAAAGTAGGTCTCTAGGACCAGTTGAATAATTTAGTAAAACTCCCACCATGCCAACTTCGAAGCTTAAAAAAACCTGACTAGCACAAGCGTGCTTACTCACACTGACAGCATCAGATGGACTGAACTGTAGCTGGCCAGCATGCCGACTGTAGATGAGGAGAGTTCGAACCACAAACGGAGGTGGAATCGTCTGAACATTGTCCATAAGAGGAAGTTCAATCTTCTGAAGACTACAAGCAGAAGATGTTTTAGAGCATGTAATAACACTGTTGTTAAAGAACCCAAAACCAGGCTCTCGCTGTGCTTTCTTTAATAACATTATAAAAACATTATATCACAACATAAAAACTTACATTACATTGAGAAGATCTTCCAGGTCTAGGTTACAGTGTTAAGGGATATGACAAAATGACATCTTGTTTCTTCAACATACAGTATCATGCCTTTCTATCTTGTTCAGCTTAGCCTTCAGTGGAGCAGCTGATCCAATAATTCTGACTGTTACTGACACGGAAAGGATACTGAATGATTCACAGACATTCGTTTCCAGGTCATACAAACAGCTGCATAACTCCCGCGGGTCCGAAGTGAAGCCTGATAACTGTACAAAATCAGTTCAAAAGTCACATTTTGGTTCTTCACTCAGAGCCACCAGAGTGGCCATGGCAGTCATTTGGCAATTTCTGACAGTGGATTTAACAAAACAACCGCTAAACTGTCAACACATCAACAGTCTGTGAGTTAGTGTCTGTATGGTGCATAGGAAGATACAATTAAAATAATTTAAATAATTAAGTCTTCCTTTCAGTAAAAAGATGAGCAAATCTTATCATCTACAGTCGGTATACAAATTGTCAGATTGATGCCAAACATGCCAGAATACTCACCCACAGGGCATCATCATTGACCACCACCAAGGCAAACTCGTGTCTTTTGTCTATTTTATGCTTCGTTCTCACAAACATCTCGATCATCTTCTGGGAGATATTGAGGGCATTTGTCTTGGATCTGAGGATGACCAACACAGTGTTACCAACTCTAGGTACAGGAACTTAAAACATACAGATTTCTGTTGAACTGTAGAAAGAAATGCACCAGACTGATGTGTTTTTACCCATTGAATGATTCCAGTTTCTGCAGTGACATCTCCTCCGATAAATCTAAACAGATGATCTGATTGAGAGATAAAATACAACCCATGACCACAAAGGCTTTAAAATAAAAGCAACTCATAAGTGCTTTCAAATTTACTCATCAGTCTCAAGCACCTTTTAGACAGGGCAGGTTTTCCAGAAGTCTGTGAAGCAACATTCTCGTAAAATGCCTGTAATGTTTATGATCCATTTGCATGGTACAAGAAATCTTTGTATGCATTACAGAGTTAAGAATGTCCACCTATTTATACAATTATTAAGGCACTGTCATCACACTGAAAATGTGAAAAAGCTTTCCTGATTCCAATCATGCGTTTCTAATGTACATGCTTCTTTGAATCCTCTGATACTTTAGAAAAAATCCCAAACCTTCCAAAGGGATCTGACTATATTTACCATTCCAGTTTTAATGGTCATTTATGTAACCTAAGTTACTGTATGGTTCATTTTATGGTATGTAAATACTACTTCACTAGATCTTCCAAAACTAACACCATTACCAGACCTCTGTCCAAACAGTATGTTTTGACTTACCACTTTTTCAGGGCAGTTGACTCTAGGTGCTCGTATCTGAAGCTCCACAGGTGGAGGCATCGGAGGTGGCACAGAAGGCTGGGCAGCTTTGGGTCTGTCTGTGGCAGCAGACACTGGAGCGGTCACACTGGCTGTAGTGGTTGCTGCTGCAGCTGCAGCTTGGGCGGGGACGGTTGTGGTGATGGTGGACGTAGAATTTGGAGCTCCATCAGTACTGGAGGCCTCTCCTTCTCCTTCTACTCTACTGCCCACAGCAGGCTGGGGTGGCGGAGTGCTATTTAAACTCCCATTGCTGCTTCGTCTGTCCTCTGCTCCCTCTGGGTTGGAGCGGGTCCTGGGCCGTTCCTCTCCGTCTGCTGGGCCTGGATCTGAAGTCTCCATAGCATCCATCACTGACCATACACACAAAAACTTACTAGACCCTCTATGCGTGTGAGAATTGTTCAGTTCCAAATGTGAGAATTTGTAAGTATAACACTTTTAATAATGCTTTTAATCAAGTTAGAAATGACTACAAGTTCATTTAACTTCATTCTGTTTGATTAGCACCTGTAATGCTTTGCTCTTGCACATTTTACTTTATAGCAATATTTTAGACTATAATTACCTCTCTTCCATCTATATTGCTGAAAGTGGTTTTGTGTGTAATTGCAGAGAAAATAACAGACTCTCTTACAGAAAGTAACAGAAATCTCTTCACAGTGGTGGTGATCAAGTAAAGTGGCCCTTGTAGTTACGTGTAAACACACCACAGCACAGCGTGATAGGTGTGAAATTCTTTCTCTGCATTTAACTCATTCACCAAGTGAAATAGTGCGCAGCCAGGAACACAGCACCTTGGGGGAGCAGTGTGTAGGAACGGTACCTTGCTCAAGGGTACATCTGTGGTGGCACTGGCAGTCCTGGGATTCGAACCCACGATCTTCCGATCGCAAGGACAACTCCCTAGCCGGATAGGAGCTAGAAGTAATTTTCCTATTGCAATTTAAGCTGGTTTTTCCGTCCTAAAACGTAACGTTCATTGAACGTTTTGACATAATCCAGAAACAATAGACCAAAAGCAAACTTATGTATTATCATTGCAAAATTGTGTGTAACTTGATTTTAAATCACTGTGTTCATGCTGTCAGTGGGTGTCCTGTCAGTTACAGACCTCAACAGTCTCAAAGCATATTAACTAGCCAACTTTGGCTAAATGTCTTGAAATATTGGATAGAGTGAGTCAGAGGGGTCTCCTAAATCAAATAATTAAGTTTACAGAGCTGTCTGAAATCGAGAAGACACGTTATTAAGCCTAATTAATGCAGAATCCATACAAAAACACTGATTGGCTAACTAACTAGCATCTCTGTGCTAAAGCCCATTCACCAAGAGCAGAAAAGCCAGAGGGTCCTGTCCGGAAAGCACTAAAGAAACTACTAATATAAGCTGCTTTCTGAGGAAATGTGAAGTTATAAACTTACCCAACCCTTTAAATATTTCGCTTCACAAACAACTTTCCACAGCACTTCCTCATACACGGGTACTTCATTGAGCTTATCGGAGGTTAAAGAGGCAGACTGGAGAGGCTGCGCCACCTTAAGGCCCAGCACCTTTTACAACATAGCCTAAAAGAATCAGATCTACATTACAAACAGACCTATTTATAGTGGAATTTGATAAATGATACTACAAAGCCGCGTGTTGCGGTCCTTGTCATCCTGTTTGGATTTATTTATTTAAAATGCATTTGTTAAATAACATGTAACATTATTTTTATTATTTTTTAGATAGCGGCAGACAGTCATCACATTATCATGGTTATTATACAGGTTAGTGCAAAATGGTTTCAACTGAAACACAATCTTTTCAAAATTAAATGACTATATTGCAGTTTCGTGTAAAATAGCCCTTCTAGCAATCGCAACAAAGATGCAGCTGTTGCGTAGCAACGTGTTAGACTGCCTGCTGACTCTTCAGCTTCTTGATTACTATACACTATATGGACAAAAGTATTGGGACACACCTGCTTTTCAGGGTTTGGGCTAGGCGCCTGCTGTATTTGAATGCAATGTCATTAAAGTCCCTGTTGGTGTAATGGTCATGCTTCCCAGTACTTTTGCCAGGTAGTGTTTACACGTCGTATCAGCAAGAGAGATGGAGGATGAGCCCATAGAGCGCTCATTTTGGTGTTTATTCCATGTCTATGCTTTTCTACTTTGTTGACACCTTCCTCGTCCAAGTCTTCATTTGCCTTTTTCGTTCTATGACTTTTCGGTTACTTTTGTTGACCTGAGATACTAGCTTAACGGCACTATGGCCAAAGGGGCTGAAAGACCTCTCCTCTGCCTGTGCCTGTCCATTCCTCCAGACCCTCAGTGTTGAATCTTCTCATTGCGAAAGAATGGGCAGAAACACCTGCAGATACTTTCAAACCTGAAGTGAGAATGGAGCTTGATTTTTCCCTGTCTTTCACAGATGGAGCTTTAAGTGCTGTTTATGTGCAAGGGACAGGTTTGGTGGTCCATGTTACTCGGTTTTTAGGACTCCCATATTATTCTAAGTTTTAAACAGTTTTCCACTTTGTTATGCAGCTGAATTATTTTCTATTTGCTTCATTAGCTATTTTACAATCTCATTCTCATGATCGGTGCACAATGCACTGGTTGGGTTTAAGATCAGAAGGATGGACAAAATAAAGTGGCAGTAGGTACATGCAAGTAAAGCGTGGATAAGATGTCTATGGATTTGATAATATACTTTCTTATTACACTGAGGCTTTTGTTAAATTTTCTGTTAAAGGTTTCCTGTTTTTTACTTGCCTTGAAACATAATAATTTGTCCTTAATGCTCATGGAAATAAAATAAACAATGTTGCTTCAACCTTTTGCACAGTACTGTATCTTTTTGTCATTTTGGCCCACCAAAAACACTTTGGCCTCCCCAAGGGTGAAAGAGTTTGTGTCGTATCTCAAAATGTACTACACTATGAACTTCAAAGTTTTGTTCTTTTCAAAGAAAATTTTGTTTATATTTTTTTCCAGTCTTTTTAGTCATGTCTTCAAGCCTGCCTTTAACTAAGACAAGCAAGTCTAAACCAAAACAGGAAAAGATCTCACAAGAGCATGGGTGGGGGGTTAACAATCATGGCTTCCATCCGTTAGATACCAGATGTCTTTTTCACCATGTGAGGGGAAAGTGAACCTTGGTGGGTTTATTACAATATTCAGAGCTTAAGAGCTCAAAGCAGCAACTGGCCAGTAAAGAGGTGGGTTGGGAAAAAATTCCCTGGTCGGACAGCAGTGCACGCCAAGAGACAGGCACAGTGTGGAACTACTCAAGGCTATAATCACACCGAGCAAAAGGACAGCAGCCCCCGTTCACAAGCCTGAGGCTCCACATCTGTGCTCTCAAGCAAGGAGACAAATAAATCTGGTGGAAAATCATCAAAATGACAGAGGTGAGTTTTTGCTCTTTGAGTGACTGACCTTTAAGTGACTTACGAGACTTATTCTCAACAGTTTATTTTTAACCACTGTTCAATTACAATGAAACTCATCTAAGTAAAAGCAAAAGTTTCCAGTGGAAGTCAAGTCTATATATAGAATCTTCAAAACCACAGCGTGGAGTTGAATGACATTCTTATAGCACTTTCATATCTTTCTGTGTCTTCAGATCAGAATGGTTAATGTGGTGTGACTGCACTGGTGATGTTTTTTCCCACCTGCTAAAATACGTGATTTCTTAAAGTCATTGAGAATTACAGCTCTGGTAGAGCACTTTATATTACACATGAAACAGCAGGTGTCTGTCTGTAGGCAGACAATTTGGTTTCTGGCATTAATATACATAGCAGTTTGAAGTATTTGTGTTCCTAAATAGATTATTCACTGAACAGAAGCATGGAGGTTAAACCATGTTATAATTCATGCATATATGATTATAAAGCATAATAATGAACAAGTCAAGATTTTTGCATTTTCTCAAGTTAAATTCGAGGTTAGAGACTACAGAAGCAGGAAGTTGGTTTGCAGGATGTGTCTGTTTCCTCTGTTTCCTCTGCTCAAAACAACCGCTGTACAGTCTGTACATCATCTGTGGCGGCTTATCATAAAAGGTCACATGCAAAAGTCTGAACGCCCCTTTTCAATTGTTTGCTGATTTTCTAAGTAAAAAAAACATACACATCCTTGGCAGGGAACATACTTCTGTGCATTTTAATGCAGAGTTATTGTTCATTTGCGTAACACTCTGGGGAACAAATGCTGCGTGTCCAGTTATATCTTATATTATAGGTTTTATTTTTCTCTAATATTGTAAATTCAGCAAATACATATGCATTGTGCATTAAGGTTGCAGACAGATGCAAGTGTTCACTGTGGACTGTGTATTCTGTATGCCAGCAAAGCTTTTGTACATAAGCTACAACACAATGGTTCATTTTGATTCATTCACTGAGCTGCTGGGTTACCTCATTTTTATGTACACACACTGGCCATTTGATCAGAAACACCTTTCATACTGGTGCAAAATAGCACACACCTTGATCAGATATTATTTGGTTGGTGAATCATTCTCAGAACAGCAGTGATGGCAGAGGTCTAATGGTTGCTTTTCCACCGACGGTCGAGGTAAAGGGTGACTAAAGTATTGTGCAGCAACAGATAAGCCAGAATCTGTAATTGTGAACCTGCAAAGTACACCTATTGTGTTTCTGATTATAGGATCCGTGTACCTAATGACTATTTGCATACCATATGAATATGCTAAAATATCTTCCCACAGAATCCTGACAGTCTGGCGTCTGCTGACTCGGAACTGGCCCAGTGCGAGGCAGAAGTGGGCACTTTACTCCAGATTATAGCTGAACTCAATGTCAAGATGGAAGCCTTGCAAATACCACGGTAATCACACACTCAGTGCAGTTTTTAGTAATGCTACACTCCAAAATTATATTGTCAAATAGTGTTCCGTGGAGTCAAAAATAATTCTGGCTCCCAAATGAATCTTTGAATGGATGATTCCTTACAGATGCATTTTTTGAAAATGAGATGTGCAAGTGTGAGCAACCTTTAAAAATGTCTTGCTTTTTAAACCCCCACAAAATATAGAGGTTCTGTATCAGTTTCACACATTCAACCCAAGAGCCCAAGGATCCTTTCTGTTTAGTGTGTGAAGACCTACAACATTTTTATTCTCTTCCAGGGAACCAAAAGACTATGAGACGCAGGGGCAAGCTTGCATGTCGGTTTCAGACCTGAACTCCGGTCCACCAGCACCACAGCCCAGCCCAGTGGTGGACACTGGCACAGCATCGGTGGAGACTGTAACCAGTCAAGAGCAGCGTTCTGAAGGCATGTTTTAATTACGTCACAGCATCAATCACACGAAATTGTAGAAAAGGGGCAAGGTACCTTTTAAACCATGCCTTGAAAGCCATTTGCTTCCCATGAAGCATACTCATACAATATCAGTATTAGGCTATAAATCACTTCTTGTTATTCATTTAATCACCGTTAAGATGTTTCTACATACAGATATTTATTGATAACATTTATTTGAGTATAAATGCTTCGTACTGCACTTGTGGATGTATAGGTGGCAGTGGAGAGCTTTGGACAAAGCTCCAGAACGTTTTGTCCAGTCTGGAGTCGTCAGCCAGCAGGGGGAGAAGGCTGGTGGACCCCTATGTTAACAAAGATGGAAAAAGTCAGGCTGAACACATTACTGCAGCGCGCGAGAGCTGGGTTCAGGCCACACAAGTAATGTTCCATCCCCTCTGTTCTCCGGAACATGAGACACACAAACCATGAACTGTTGCCCTTTACTTACCTGAAAAATAATATTTCTACCTATGGTAATAATGAAGGAAAAACGGTACGTTTTTAGCATTACAGTCAGATCATGCTAACAGCTCCTTTCATTCATTATTTGCTAAATTTAGTGAAAAATGAAATCCACACAGTTTTAGTCACATCACCCAGGATGGTTTCTATTAGAAGTTTACTTAACTTTTGCACATTCAGTGTGTCACACCATGTCACAAATCAAGTCTGTCTGAAATAACAGCATGGCAGCACTGAACAATTAATAAAGCATAAAAAATTGCAGTTTGAAAGAGTTTTCAAACTGAAGAGAGTTTTAGGAGCTATCAACGCTTAGGATCTTGCAAATGTGCATGTTTGTAGCTACAAAGTCCATGAATGTGAAGTAAAAAGTGTTTGCTATTATAATTGCATGTATATAATTACTCAGTTATTAATGTAATCTATAGTGCCAGCCTCATATGCAAAATTATTCTAAGTTGCCTTAACAAGTTTTCAGACATAAATTTAGTCTATTAACACAGAGCTCATGAACTGGCAGTCTGGCACATTGCAGACAGTGTTAAAGCCTCAAGCCTGAGAAAAATAGCATCTTCTTGGAAAAAATGGCCTGGAGCTCAATTTAAAGAAAACAGTTGCATTTAAATCGTAATGTTGGCCAGAAAAATCAAAGCAAGTGTGTGATGACTGACTAACAACAAAATCTATGATTGAATAATGAAAGCTAATAACAACCTTAACAGATGGACTTTAACTTCATAGCTCCAGTAAAAAAGTGGAAAATTGTGTGCATTAATATTTTTTGCCAAACTATTGCTTTGCTTGCTATTAAATCATTCTTGAACCAACTCTGCTTCAGGTGTTGGAGGAAATGGAGAGGGAGCTTGGAATCTCTTATCTGTCTGCGTTACCCTCTGAGGAACGTCAGCAGTATCAAAAAGAAGTTCTCTCACTGGATAAACTCAACCGAGACCTCAGCACCAACATACAGACTCGTCAGGAGGAGCTGAAGAACGCAGAGGGAACCATTCTGGAGATGGAGGAAGAGAAAAAAAGACTCACAGAAAAGGTTACATAGCACAAAGGAATTAGAGTTCAAATACTTCTGTTTTTCAGGAAAAGCAACAGTTATCCACTGACTGTATTCCCCTTTTGTACCTTTTGGAAATAGCTGGAGGAGCTCAAAAGAAAATGGCTTATTGGGGTCAGCTCCCCTCCCAGAAGTCCATCTTTATCTTCTAGCAGGACCCCGAGTCCCTGCTGGTCCTCTCCTGGGTTTCCTGGGTCTCCTTTGCTGTTACGCAGGCTGCCTGTTTCACCCCCTGGCTCCCCATCCCTGCTGCCCCGTGCCCACTCTGCCAGCTCTGTGATGGTGACCGAGACTGAGCGGCTCCAGAGGTGAGGCCTGGACCTATACCCATTAAAAAACATAAAAAACATTTTTATTTGTATTACAAACCAATATATGCACATTTTCTTCCATACTTTTTAAAATCCAGCTGAAGTTTCACATCCAGTTTTACAAGCAGCTGAGAACTTAAAATAGTCTAATATTTTTTAACCATCTTAACTAGTTTCCGACCATCAGCATTTTATGTAAGCACTCTAAGGACACAAGTAGGGTCACTGGGGGTAAAAAGTGAATAAAAAAAAAAACCTTTAAATCCTGAGATCAGTTTATTCTGTATGAACTTTGAGTTTGAATGTATAAACTTATTTTGGCTTTGAACATTTACCACCACCAGCCAGATTTTGTTTCCGTTTTTCCTTCCTGAGTCGGAGTTTATAGTGTGTGCTCACAGACGGTGTTGTGAACAGGTGCCTGGAGAGGCTAAAAGCGAGGAATGAGCGTCTGACGGTGGCTCTGGACAGACGGAAGAGTGAACAGGAGCAGATCAGCATGACTCTCAGCCGCCATGAAGCCGACTGCTCTGCACTGAACCTGGCCCTGGCTTACTGGTGCGCTGCTGTGTTCTCTGCTTCACTAGTATGTATATGTGGGCCAATGTTAGAGCATGCTAGAATTAGTACACTACTGTTCAAAAGTTTGGAATTTGGTTTTCAATAATCTATTACTAATTTGGCTATGGATAAATTGATTGTCACATGATAGGCCTGTTCATCTACCCAGGCTTCAAATAATTAATAGGTTAGACAAATGAGATATGTCCAGAATGGACCTCAGAAGATCAGAGGTAGTTGAAAGTAACTAATACTAAGCCGTAAATATCAACACTGGTGTTATAATACACTTAATACCTCATATTATAACAGTGAAGGTCAAATATGGTGGCTTGTAATGCGTCTAGACAAAAATGATCAATAGATGGTTATGGTATAAGATATAGACAGTATATTAGATATATTAGTACATAACATTACTACGTAACATAATTAATAAATGAACAAAAATAATATGCTTCATTACAAATGCTTGAAATAATAAACACCTAAACATATTTCCATATTTCTGGTGTTTCATTTATAATATTTAAAATTTTAATTTTGAAGCTAATATTGTTGGAATGATTATTATGAAGTTAGTCCAAACGTGAGATGTGAGAGGTATTTGCAGCAGAGTCTCTGACCTCTAACTGACCTTATTTGTTTTTCTTACGTCTTGGCTCAACTTTATCAGTGCGAAAGGTCCCTGGGAGTAATCTGGACTGTGTGTGTGTGTGTGCGTGTGTTTGCGTATGAAAGAGACTAACGCTGACTTTTTGACTGACAGTGAAGAGTGTGAAGAGGCCTACAATGATCTATTGTCCCTGTATGAAGCCAGGAAACAACAGAGTGCTGCGTTGGCAGGTGCTTTACACACTCTGCATTAGTTATCTGTGTCACGTGTCAAGTTCATATGATACACACACACACACACACACACAAATACACACACACACACACACACACACACACACACACACACACACACACACACA
>JBBPCY010000037.1:14449646-14470911 GCA_037974405.1 Brachyalestes nurse
CAGCACCACCAGTATACTGATCACCGCCTGATCATCTGGAATCATCTGCACCTGTTTCTTCACTGGTTCAGGCCTTATGTTAGATGTGTTTTGTTATGCTTGAATGATTCATACATAGATCGCTGTGTGGATTAACCAACGAAAACATTCCTCTGAAACGGGTCAGGCTTAGGGACTGGACTGAAAATGAGCGTCTTTGAAAGTCCTTCAGGAAGTCTGGAGAACTGTTCCTCAAGACTACATTAAAGTACTTGAAAGTCTGGCTCTTTGGTAATTAGCGGTGGATGAAGACTTTTGCATAATGTCAAAATATTATAAAAAGAATGAAGACAGGTTTTGTTCTGATGGTGACAACATTAGCTACCTGTACCTACACATGGTTAGATGTACATATGTATTATATATGTAACAGAACAACAAAAACAAACACACTCACTCATCCTTTGCTTCTGTTTCCCTTTCTGCATGTCATCCATCTCTCATTACAGCACCATCCCACCCAGAAAAGCCTGAGGTTTCAATTACTGTTCAAGAGAAGTCCTGCACACCGGTGGACACAGCAGAGTCCAAGCCAACCAGGTCTTTAGATACCCTCTAGTTACCTCTCAGTCTTCTTTTAAATCGTTTTCAGATGTTTCAAGCTAAAGTCAATCACTTGGAGTACGAACAATAAATAAAACTGAAACTAGTCAAATCTGTCATTGTCCATCACTCTTTGCAGGGTTATTGATCTGTCCGGGTCAAATTTAATACTGTTTTTGCTTTTTCAGTACTCAGTGACATGGAGTTCATTTTATGCTCAGGGTTATAAACAAGCAAAATATTATCAGAGTAATAAAATGCGTGTTTTGTGATTTTTTTTCCAGAAAGTTAATGGACACTTTATTGCTCCTGGCACTTTAACTCTTAATTAAATTACAATTTTTGCAAATCTTTATTTTTTTCTTTTAATTGATTATAACGATTCATTGGCTCTGGAATTTTGATTTTTTTTTTCTCAGGGGTGGGCAGTTAGTAGATATTCATCTTAAATGTTTGCTACTGGACTCGGAGCGACAGATACTCTGATCCCTAACCGTGCCAGTATTTGTTTCTGCAACAGTTTATTTTACATTTTGATATTTACTGGTTTATAATGATTATAATTATTATCGTTGTTGTTAATTAACTTCGTAAACCATGAGGCCCTGTGTGTGGGTCCATGCTTCAGTTCATCACGCATTACATATTAGTTTCATGGTGACTGTTGTCAGGATAACCTTGTACTTTCCCTTATTTTGCTAGTTTGTCTGCCAGGGAGTTTGAAGATAAGACTGGAGTGATTCAGCAGAGGATCACCCGGCTGAAGCAGGACAGAGCAGCAGTGTGTATTCCAGAGCAGACGAGGACAGGAGAAGGGAAGCTAAGCCCTGATACAGGCACGCTGGCTGGGGCCAGGAGAAACAGTAGCGCCTCCTCAAATAACCCCAAAGGAGAGAAAGCTGCGCTGCTGTATGAGCTAGTCACTGTCAGGGTGAGATATCATGATGCACTTCTGCTGAAATTTACAGTAGCTGAGGGTCGATAAGAACAGTTTACATTTCAGGAGAGAAGTTCATGGGAACAGTAAGATACTACAGAAACATTTTTGAAGGACCATCGACCTTTACATTTATTCTATTGTCTGGAATTTGCACATACAAGATTGTTTGTGTAGTCTTACAGATATTGCCACTACTACTACCGATAAATAATCATAATGATAATGATAAAAAAGCAACAACAATAATAATACTAATGATTATAATAACAAGAATACTTTTTAAGGTGCCTTTTGAGGTAACACTTATTTCATAACACTCAGGGTCACCTTACAGAAATAAGACAAAGACAATAAATAGTAATGACAATAAAAGTAAAGGCCACAAAAAAATCTATATAAAATTACATACAATCAAGTTACATGATAATATGTAGGGGTAGGTTTAATAGATAGTTGGTTCTTGTCAACATAACAAGACCCATGGAAACCCAAAGACAAACATCTATCATTTCATTTAGATATTTACTTGCAGCGAGGTCTCCCTCATATTGCTGCAGTTCTCTGCAAAATATATGAATGGCTTTGACTAAAAATGAATGATTTGCTTTGTGCTTCTGTTCCCATTACAGTGTGTTTAAATGTCATTTACCTGATAAAAAAGGCTGATATTAAAGTTTCACAGATTTATCAGCACCGGCAGAAATCCTGCCAAAATAGCACTAATAATCTATATTTAAATTGTAGATAGGAAATATGGAATATGATGCTAAAGGATTTTTAGAGGCTGTGTTAGTTTAAGGTGCATGTTTAAAGCCAGAGTTGAAGAGTTATGTGAATATAAAATATAATATAAAAATGTATATTTATGCTTACATTTATGACATCTCACAAATTAGAATGGACAAACTGTTTGACTGAGACCAGTGTGAACACAGTGTAACTAAACAGCAACAATCTGGCCAATATTGCTAAGAAATCATTATATTTGACCATAAACCTTGCCGTTTATGAACTTTACTTAAGAATGAACAGTTTACTTAATTTATCATTTATTCTTAAAATAAGTTCCTTTACCTAGAAAAAGTGAGGCAATTGGTTGCCTGGCTTTTTTAAGTAAACTCAACATTTAAGGTTTACAGTGTAGTTTAAATATACTGCAAAACTTCACACAGTGTCAGAGGTAACAATCTGATCTCTCTGGGCTGACTGACAGGAGGAGATGATGGAGCTTCGGGGGCTCATCAGGCTGAAGGAGAAGGAGAAGCGCTGTCTGGAGTTCTCTTTGATGGCCCATAGGTGTCAGGACTCAGCTGGGGCAGTGATAGCAGAGAGCCTTCGAGAGGAGCTGGAGGACAGGAGAACAGAGCAGCAGGTGCTCCATTAGCTTCTGCTTGGGGTGGTTAGAATTAGGACATGGTGTGGTCCAGGTCAAAGACTGTTTAGAGCCAGTGCTGCCCACAGGCCTGTATAATTTATGAAATCGGGATAAAGATGTTTTTGAGAGTGATGACTTATTCATTCAATACCTTCTCAAACTCTGATGGCCTTGGCACACGAAGTCAGATCAAAGAACTCGCACCAAGCAAGGCTTCCTGTGAAAAGCTGAAGGTAAAAAATATTGAATAGTTGAAAGCACTGACAACAAACATGCTTGTTGCATGCTGTGTCAACATGAAAGGAAATACATCTCTTCACCAGGAGGTAGTCACGAGCTTGGTTTGCCGGGTTTTTATACTGTTCTGTAGTATTTTTTCTTATTATACACTAATGAACAGCTTCACCACTGGCCTAAAACGTTGTGGGACGTGCCGTAAAATGCATGAACAATGTGCGGTTACATGTGCAGAACAAGGTGCTCAGTGGCAGCCTGAAGCCATTAGTTTGGTGAGTCAGGGCCCCAAGAACCCATCAGTGGCAGCCACCCCTCATTCTCATTACCTTACATTATAGTAGCACATTTAATATTTATTGAAAATCATTAACATTAATAACTGAATAATACGCTTAGGTCAGTTACTCAGACATGAAGTAAGCCTGCACTTGGCCTTAATTGCGATGGTGTTTCACTGTCAAAAATCCAATTTAGTCTAGGCTTAATCTGGAATCTTGGAAACTGGCCCTTACAGTTTAAGGGCTTAATGTTTGGACTTTGGCGTAGTTTTCATGATTATAGCACAAAGCCATGTCCGCAGAAGTGCTGATGGTTCTTAAGATCTTTAAAGGGCAAATGCTGGAACCAAGTCTGTGTTTCTTTGTTTTAGAGGACAGATGAGAATCGAGCCAAGCTGGAAAGTGGAGGGGGAATTCCTGGGCCGCGGAATCACGCCATCATGAGAGAACTCAGGGCAGCCCTGCTAAGGTGAAAACCGGGTCCAGAGGCTGCAGGCATATGAAGAATTTTCCAAAATCTCACTGTGAATGAGGAAATGACTATTATTCCACTACAGTTTGATGAAACGCTAAATTTCATTGTAGATAGAAATGGTGTGATTACATTTCCTTTATAATTTGCTTATTTTGTTTTGCAGGGAGCAGACGTTCAAGAGAAGAGTGATGTCTTTACGAGAATCTCTGGACTCCACCCTCTTAGACTGCACCACCCAGCGGAGAGTTAACAAGGAGGAGGCGGTCCGCCTCTCTCTCTGTCACAAGTACAGTATTATGGTTTCTTTAGAAAATAATGAGATCATTGTAGTGACCATTAAGAGTGACATTTTAAATTTTAGCTTTAGGAGATGGAGCGTCAGAGCACTAGGTCTTAATTAACTAACTACTTTGGTTGCTCTGCATGGACTGCGACCTGAATGTCAGGTGGATACATTTTATGCCTCTAAAAGCTGCCTTACAAAAAGGTTATAAATATGCTGTTTGATACCCACATTGCTTTATGATAGTTTTGATAGATTTATGATTAATAAATTCAAGGCAAAGAGGTACATGCATGTTTTAAGACACAATTCTACCCAAAGAAAACCTTACTTTTTCTCAGATTCAGCACTCGTTTATCATTATCAACATCACTGGTGGTTTTGTAGAGCAAATAAATGGGCTGTAGTAGACACAGTGACCCCTGGTTCCTATCATAGTCACTGTAAAGAAATGTTTTGAAATTTTGAAAAATCTGTGGATTTCCCCTTTCATGTAACAAAGACTCTACCACTAACTGAAAGCTTAATAAAATTGTTGTCAAATGTAGTTAACAGAGTCACCGTTAACACACTGCTTTGTGATAATGTCATTTTCTCCTTCCCCCAAAGCCAGTCAGCCTTGCTAACGTGGTTTCTGGCTTAAAGTAGGCACAAGAACAGAAAGAATGAACATTTTCAAGATGGGCTAAAAAGTGATGGAATCTTATACCCTACCAATGTAAAGTGTTGTATATAAAACAGAAGACAAAATTTAAAGACTAAGTCCAGGATGACTGCAACTTTTTTTCACAGGTAACACTATGAAATGCTGGGATTAGGAGAAAATTGTGGAGACTTGATGGTGTTTTTGCTGAACTTAAAATCTCACAAAACTTGAAAGCGTATGAAGCTGAATAAATAGATTATTTATGTTTGCATTAATCTCAGGCATTTTTTCCTTCAGTAAAGCTTTGAGCGCCTACAGGAACACACGCAAGAAGCACCACGAGCAGCTTTGGAGGCTAGAACGGCAAATGACGGCCATGTCAGAGCGTCACGCCACCCAATTGGCCGAACTGAAAGCTACACTGGAGGCACTAGAGTGGAAGAAGGAGGAGACCGTGCTCTGAAAGACAAGCCTTCGAGACTCTGTCTGTCAAAAAAGGACACATTGTATGGCTTACCATGAAACCACAATGACAACTTTGTAAGAATTTTATTAACAACTGATAAAGGGACATTTGAAGAGATTAAAAAAAGATTTTTTGGTTCTGATTTTGAGGGAAATACAAAGCTCAATGAAAACATCTGAAGTAAATAATGATTAACCAAGACATGTGTAGTGTCTGAAGTTTGCTTCTTTAGGTTTGCACTGGAGCCTTGAAACTACGAACAAAATTACAAATGTCTGCTACTACTGTTTTTATCTTGTTTTTAAAACTTTTTGTAGATAACAGTACACCATACACTCTTGGATATCACCTAATTAAGAAGATTGCGTAAATATGATTTTCCCCAAACTGATTTTTGAAGCAAATGATTGTTTGTGAAAGCAGTTTAGTAGATGTGTGCTACTATAAATGAAGCATCCTTCAAAAGTAATTGTAAGAACAGCCTAATAGCTGATGTTCTTTTCTCCGGTCCTCCTGTGACTATATTATTAGAGGCATATAATCCTGCTCGTTTAAGGGGGTCTTTGTGGAAACACTGGCAAGAACACAGATCACGGATAAGGGTAGCAACAACAGAGGTCATGTGTTTTTTTACCTCATGTGAAAGCCACGCTCCCTGTGAAGATGTGGCCCTTCAGTCCGGCAGAACAAAAGAAGGACAAAAGAGGCCGAGCTGGAGTATCCCAGCTCGGCCATTTGTCACCCCCTCTTACTGAATCCACCGTTTCTCAGGGCCCCCCAGCCTCGGGCCGTCGGCTGCAGCTGTGAGCGCTGGTCAGGAGGTTGAGGCAAAGGTTGAGTGTCACACCCCCAGGGGTCACAGGATGGCCTGTGCTGTTGTTGAAGCGTGTGAATGCGAGGGTTAGGAGGGCGTGTTGAACTGTGGCTGTAGCCTGAGCTTGCCTGCCTGATAAAGCAGATCAGAGGGCTGGGCGAGCTGTTTGGCCGCATGTAGAGCACTGATGATCATGATCCTCAGTGGCTCAATCCAAGACCTGCAGCAATTATTCTCAATCTATTCTCAACACGATGTCAGAGAGGGTCACGTGTAAAGGGAAGAGTAAAATGTAATGTGGACTAATTATAGATACTTTAATCTGAATACATATTCCAGTGTATTTATATCCCACATCCCATCCCGGCCCTGCCAATGAACCTGCCTTCTGACGGCACCACCACACCGAACAGCATTTGTATCCTAAAAGGTCATTCGTTTTGCTGAGACTTGGTGAAAAGGCAAGAATACAATATCTTTACGATGACATAATACATATTACACTATTTGGTTTTGTTGATATTTGCAAACAAGTTGGAACACTCTGCATCAGAAAAAAGTCATGGCAAATTTAAATTTTTTGTATAATGTAATTACAGTATATAAAAATCAATTGGTATATAAAAAAAGATAATGGTGTAATAAGATAACATCAAAAAAGCTCCTATTATTTAAGTAGATAAGTCTAGAGTTACTGACAATATCTGCAGTATACTAAGTAGAGTTGTGTAAATGATCACAATAATGACAATAAATCATTACATCACCCAACCCTTATATTGATATAATACATAGATTTCATATTACAGCACTGTAATAACACAGTTATATGTTTTGTAGACTTTTTGCAGATCCAAGTGTAAATAGTTTTTTAACATTTTTAACATCCACAGATTTAGCTGATCAGTGAAGACATATTTGATACTAGAAGTCAATAGTCATTGAAACTCCTTCCATAAATACATCCTGGAAGTGGAGCAGACTTGTAATGTGCATTAGGTATGATTGAATGGGTAACAAAATTAACCTCCGTTAATATTTTTGCAATATTACAATATTTCTGAATGAGACAACCAGGAAAGTTACAAAATGCTACACTGCACTTCTAGCCAACAAACATTTCAATTCATATGCATTTAAATGTATTTGTGTGCTAAAAATGACTTGCTTGTGTTAATTATACTTTCCCTGGGTTTTGACAGCTAGACTTTGTTTTTTTTATTATTATTATTATTATTCGTTCTATATAATGAATTGAAAATGCATCATATTGTTCCATATTGTAAAATGTTTGTATCACTACATGACTTCTCAGCACTAAGCAATACATACGATTTTCAGATGATGGAAAGAACCTGGGTGAAAAGCAAACGAAAACTAAACAAGGGAGTGAAATGAAAAAGAGTGATGGGAAAACGAGGTGCCATAAAGCTTCAGCATCTGTTGAATGTGAGGAGTTTGGTGATGCTCAAATGCCTGGGAAAAATCCTCAGTGTTGGGAAACAATGACAGAGGCTGTCAATCACAGGGTGGGCAATGGATTAATACGGACCCCCTGGTTCTTAAGCATACTTACTCTCTCCCTCATTCAAACACACGCACACACGCACACAATACACACACACACACACACACCTCCTCATTCAAACTCACACAGATACACACACACACACACACACACAGGGCACTGACCCACAGGGTTAAGGTCAACTCATTTACTCCAAACATCCGTTTCTCATTTAAATACGTTGCCCCCACGAGTAGTATAAAGAGATCATGCTCAGGCCCTTCACTCTCTTTTTTTCTCACAGATGTCAATATGGCCTGTTTTGTCCCTTTCTCTCTTTTTGCTCCTCTCCCACCCTCCGTTTTATTAATCTCTCACTCTCATCCTCTACATTCACCTTTGCACCTCTCGCTTTCTTCATTTAGGAGAAAAGAGCTGTTATTGAGATAAAAAGATAAAAAGAGGTTTGACCTCAATCAAGCAGCCAAACATGACTTGCCATTCTTGCAAATACACTCACACAGGAACACACGCTAACACTTGCTAGCACACACACACACACACACACACACACACACAGAGAAACACATGCACACACACATACACTAACACAATGGCATCCGGCCCATAAACCCAACACCAACTTATCAGTGCAACAGTGTAAAACACAGCATGAGAACTCTAAGGGTCATTTGTGTCCCCAATTAGCTCAAGCCTGAATACAAGGCCTTCACTGCCTTTAACAGCAGAGAGGTGGATTAGCAGACTTTAAAAGTAAAGGGTAGGAGGAGTTGTGTTACTGTTGGAAACAGCTCTCCAATCCATTTATCCAAAGAGATATCTTCATTGAGTCCATTAGGGCCCAACTGTAGAACCTCAGTTGACCCGTGAACTGTCTCAGCCTTGACCACAACCACATCGTCAGATTGTGTGCTGATACGCTCTCATTGAGTTTACTTTAATGGTTTATGGGAAAAGAAAGGCCTGCTCAGCTTAAGTGAGTCACAACGTAAATGAGTCAAGACAACTGGAAGGGCAGAAGAAAAACTATTTAAAAAGTACTGGTTATTCCACAGGAAGACTTTACAATGAGCAAGACTTTCTGTTATATTCACAATAGTTTTGTCATCATATATGATACATGGGCCAGTGTTCTGTATTATTTTTCCCCTTATGAAATCTGTGTGGGTTCGTGTATTAAAACACACCTGAATTCTGTGTCAAATTAAACTGGTTGTTTTTGTTACAGAGCCCTTTAGACTGATGAATGTAAATTAGCTCAATTTTGATTGCCTGCCCTATATTGTCATTCATAAAGCAGGCCATGCTGAAGCATTCCTCAGAACTCTGACATGAATGGGTGGCGCTAAACAGCTATAGTCCGAAAACGCAGATTTGTGTGCTGGTTTTCATGACCTCACAAAATCAGTGAATTCAAAACTGACTCACTTTGCAGCTTTGTTTCTCTGTGAACCGGAACAGTTTGGAAATGTTATCAGTCATGACACACCACATCAGAAACTTTCAGTTTAAAAAAAGGGTAATTCCATTTTCTGATATATGAGACTTTAAAAACAAAATTAACCCACTTCAACCCCTTAAACTTCAAGCATACTGTTGCATTATTAATCTTAAGACCTATCATGCACTAAATGCCATCCATTATTTGGTAACTACTATGAAACTAAAGTGTTAATAATGTAGTTATTAGAACGAAGAACAGAACTGGTAAAATAGACTCTTCTATGTAAATCACAAAAAAATTGTAGCATAAAAATGAAACTGCAAAGTGTGTTCTTTTCCGATATCAAAGCACTGTTTACAAAAAGTAGAAACGTGATGTTGATATGAAGAACATTTTAATAAAATAAAGTTATTGTGGGCAATAGAAAATACCTGCTAAATCTTTCCTTATTATATTAAACTGTAAACTTTTAAAGAAGATCCTCAATTCATATCACAAACTCATCAGGTGATTTGAATGACAATAGCTGGAGTGTGACTTTCCCACCAGGCGAGTGTGTGTTTGGTTTGGTGTTAAAGGTGATATTGATTGCCTTTGCTCCACCGTCACCCCAGCAGATGTTTGGTTTCAGCCTGTTGCGCTGCAGTGTTTATGTTCGGCTCCTTGTCCATTCTCTCGAGGTCAGAGGGCCTCCAGAGCCGAGAGGAGGACAGCCCGAGCTTCACGTTGCACAGGAGAGTGGCTCGTGAGCCCATGCAGTGGTTAAAGATTAAACACACTGGCTGCATTCTTCCACACCTGAAGCAGCAGCAACATTATGGCTGTTGTGCTTCGTTAACTTTTACTGGGCCTGGCTTCCTCTGCTCTGGCAGGATAAAATGTTGACTTTGTTGTTTTTTTAAATTTGTTGCAGAACAACATGTTCTTCTGGGCAACCTTAAGTTCACCATTGCATAGAACACCACACTTCATGTTAAAGTGGGCTAGATATCAGCAGAAAAAGATAAAACCCCTTAAAGTTTCACAGTATTTTATTCATTCAGTAACAAAATACTGTGAAAAGCGTCTTGAAAAACCGCATCACCCTAAATTACCTTTCCCTTTATGAGATCTGTGTGGGTTCATGTATTAAAACACATCAAATTAAACTGGCTGTTACAGAGCCCTTTAGACTGATAAATGTAAATTAGCTCAATTTCGATTGGCTGTCCTATATTGTCATTCAAAAAGCAGGCCATGCTGAAACATTCCTCAGAGCTCTGGCACGAATGGGAGGTGCAGATTCAATAATAATCGATCATAATAAGAGTCAAACATGTGCATTTGTTGGCCAGCTGAGCTATGTTTGAGTGTAAAAATGCACAAGGAAACACAAGGTTTGTTTTTATTATCAATATTCCAATGCCTTGTTAAAAGTACCTCCATTCACATTTGCACATTCAGTGTATTATTAAAAAGAATTCATAATTCATAATAATAATTTTCCATGAAAATATTTCAATTGAAAATCAGATTTACGATGGAATGGAATGGAATCAAATTAAACACTAAATATTACTACTAGTATACACTACTAGTTATCTTAAGCCACATTATTCAATGAATATTATGGCAACAAGCGTAAAAAAGTGTACGTTTCAACAGTTTTTGAACAGCCCCGTAATCTGAGACATATAATGTGACCAGAGGGTCAAATGTAATGACACTAAAGAACTGAAATATGGACCCATATTTAGGCCTTAACAGTTCAATGGGTCAAATAGTCGGCATAGAAGTTTACAGGTGTTGCTCCAGAAAACAGGCTTCTGTAAATGAGACGTGAGTGTTTGGTTCACTGTACCCGAGGGGTCAACTCAGTACTAGAAGAGTGTGTGACGATTCCTTTGCCAGCAAGGGACTGCTCACCGTGTAAGAATGCAAGAATGCACAAATCCAAACTACCAGACTCCAGCAGAGAGCAGCTGCATTCCTGTTGTGCAGTTCAAAGGCCAGCAGTCCAATCTTAAGAACACACGCACCCACACACACACACACACACACACACATATACACACACACACAAAAAGCAAACGAAGAGGACTGGAGACGTTACCAGTCTCAAAGAAAAACACCATCTACCATTTTAACTGCTTGATAACAACACCTCTTAATACTATTTTATGTTGAACATATTAATATTATGTTGAACTTAATGACTAATACATACTAAACTGTAAAAAAAACTGTTTCAGTTCAACATACGTCACGTTCTAACAAGCAATTTAGTTGGTTTTAGCAAAAAATCAAAAAAGAAATAGTTTTTTCACTACAAATCTCACAATCTCTACCCTTTTCCATTATTTTAAACAAAATGTTTATTCAGAATAAAAAAGCAAAACATGCACTGTAATTAGACAATAAAATAGGACTTGTTACCAGTGCAACAGGTACCTGCATTGAAATGCAAAAAAAAGACAGAAATTGAATAGCTCTGCCGTGGGTGGTTAAATGAAGTTTTAGGATTAGAGTGTAATTCATTAGAGTCTCAGTGAGGAGTGCAGTCAGGCCTGTTCTCTCCCCTCCTCCACACATGCTTAGCTCAAAGAGCTGCTGTAATTCAGATTAACACTACTGAAGGCCCTCTGATGACCTCCCTCCACGCCAAAGCAGTCAAAATCATCCACTTCATCCACCGTGAAATCGAGAGGTTAAACGCGGAATCCTTGTCAGCTCTTGTGTGAAATAATCTCGACATGCTTCTAAGTACAAATGACAAACTTATGACACATTTGTTTTATTCTTAGAGGGAAGTGCAACATATGAGGCACTGAACTGACCCGCAAGCTTCTGTTACACTCGCCATGCAAAATGTGTTTTTTTATCCATTCATGCTTGAGAGGTACATGCAAAGCACTGTAGGACCAAAAACATGTTTCCCACTATTATTAATATCATTAGCTAAAAAATCTCAGAAGACATATGCAGGTTCAATTATTATATATTCAGACTACATTTGTGTATTAGACACTGCAACCCCTGGTCTAATCACCACCCATGGCTGCATTTTTCTGTTATGAAACCTCTGGAATGAATTTTTTTTTCATAATCAAAACTGATAGAATGGAAAATGCCATTTTATTTTATAAAGTGTTGGCAGATTTTGTTTTTGATAGTGACAAAACCAGTAGGCTTTATTCTATGATCCAGATTATAGGCTGCTTTAGTCCATCGGCCCTGTTATGCTGTGGCGTCGTTTGGGTTAACAGCCTCTGTAAGCGTGTGTGTGTGTGTGTGATGTGCGTGTGCGTGGGGGGGCAGGGCCGAGGTCAGGGCTTTAGCGTGGACGGCAGCAGCACATTCTTCTTTCTAGCTGTGTGCGTGTGTGTGTGTGTGCGTGCGTGCGTGCTGAGCCCTCGGCAGCCCACTCGCTGCTCTTTGACTCCAATGGCCATATAAGGCAGGCGGCGCCATGGCAACCGCGGGGCTTGAATAGCAGTGTCAAATCCCTGAACACACACACACACCACACACACACACACACTCGGGGAGAGAGAGAGAGAGAGAGAGAGAGAGAGAGACGGAGAGGAGAGGGAAGAGAGAGTGAAGGAGGGAGAGAGAGAAGGGAGGGAGAGAGAGAAGGGAGGGAGAGAGAGAAGGGAGGGAGAGAGAGAAGGGAGGGAGAGGGAAGGGAGAGGGAAGAGAGAGGTGGACACACTCAGAGAGCGAGAGAAGAGAGAGAGAGCGAGAGAGCTAGGTGGACACACACTCGGAGAGAGGGAGAGAGAGAGAGAGAGAGAGAGAGAGAGAGAGAGAGAGAGAGAGAGAGCGAGGAGGGAGAGAGAAAAAGAAAGAGAGAGAGAAACAGAGCAGGGTTTGTTGACCACTCGCCACCACAGACTCAGCTCGGTTTTTCCTCCCTTCTGACCTGCTGGGGGAGGATTAGCCTTAGCCAGTTAGCATCTTAGCCAGTGGACGGAGGGGAGAGGAGAAGTAAACAAAAACGGCTCGACTGCTTCTGTCCGGCTTCCGGGAATGCGAGGAGGCTGAAGCCCTGGAGTCGTGAAAGCTGGATGGGTGAGCTTTGACAAAACAAGAGGAGGAGGGAGAGAGAAAGAGAAACAGGGAGGCTACCAGGAGAGCTGCGTGGTCAAGAAAACAAGCCTCGAGTTACTGGCCCAGTGCAGCCCGGGTTCTGCTTCGGAACCTTGTCTCGACCACCAGAAAAGACCCAGGACCTTCAGGCGAGGGGGGTGTTTGTGTGTGTATGCCTCTGTGCGTGTGAGAGTGTGTGTATATGTGAGAGAGAGAGAGAGGGGGGACTTCCTTGAACTTTGATCCTTCAAAAGGCACCAGGGCAGAAAGACGTGTTTATCATTAGCAGTCCTGGCCTCTTCTTTCCAGCTGCTTCTGAAGACATGCTCAGTCTGTATGTAGTCTTCTAGTCTCCAAAAAACCCAACAGCTCTGGGAGAGTCCCACCATGACTACTTGATGGTGAAGTTGAGGTCCAGCATGCGTTGACGCAGTGACAAAGTTGCTGACAAATTCTTGAAGGGCCACTTTAAAGACTTTGTTTGCCTGATATTAATCTAAAGTGGTGCGTAAGGTGTTTGGGAGACTTTTGAAGCAGTTGTGTGGTTGCAGAGTGAAAAACTGGTTTGACTTGTTAGTGACCTGTGGGTAGGGCAACTGTCCTTCGCATGCCTGCTAAAAAAGTGCCACAGTGTTTCTTCTACTTGCGAGCTGAGATGTGGCGTTTCGGTTCGTTTTAAGAGAGGCACTTCACTTCTGCCCCAGTTTCCAAGTGGTGTTCTGTGTTGTGGGGGTGTCTGTTCTCTGGCATGAGGCAGGTTTATGTGTAATTTATTGTTTCCTGTAGAAAGGGCAGGCTGTGCATTTCACGCTCTTGACTAAACGCTGAACCGCTTGATTTTCAACAAACCAGGAGGGGTTTGTCTTGAACTTAATGTAGATTATAGGACACCAAGAGAGAAATAAACAAGAGCACTGAACAGCTGTGAAGCTATTTAGGCCAATTTTGAAAGGGGGCCTTAAGTTAGATGGTGTTTCACATCATCTACCACTGCCAGTTTCACATTCGAAAAGCTTGAGGTTGATGTCTGCAGCGTGAAGTCTATCTCTCTCTCTCTCTCTCTCTCTCTCACACACACAGTCTTGGGCAAGTCAGAACGCTCAGCACTGTCTGGGGGGAAGGTTTCTAAAACCCTGGTGGTGCAACACAGCAATGGCCATGGTGGGTGGGGGATGGGGCAACCCTAATGGGAGCACCAATGGCCTGGGGGAGAAGGGCTACCTGCGGGGGGAGGAGGACGAGAGCTCCCCACAGGCGGGGAACAGCGATGCGGAGGGGGGAGAGGACGACAAGGCCTGTGTGGTGGACTGCGTGGTCTGCGGGGACAAGTCCAGCGGCAAACACTATGGCGTCTTCACCTGCGAGGGCTGCAAGAGCTTCTTCAAGAGGAGCATCCGCCGCAACCTCAGCTACACCTGCAGGTAAAAGAAGATACCACTCCCCAAGAGGGGGTGGACACCAACTCTACACCTGGAATATGGCAGCATGATATGTACAAAACCTTAGACGCCAGTGGTCTACATTTTTTTGCTTAAAGAAATTTATTTTCGTTAGATTACATAAAAACCTTGGTAACTCATAACACCCACAGAAACTGTGACTTGAGAGGATACTCATAGTGGACAGAAAGATACCCTGATTGTTCAGAGTCCATGTGCATGAAGCAGTGTTCTGAAATATCAGCATATTAAAAGCTGATATTATGGTAATAATTAGGGTAATTATGGTAATAATTAACAATGAATACATCAGTTCAGTTTGAACCCTAATCTACCACACCAGAATCAAACACACAATATCTTTAAAAGAACTAGATCAGATATATTAGGGAAGGGTTGTCACTAGGAGTTGGCAATATGATGGTAATAATTATTATCGTGATGAGTTACGGCCCAGTATGCTTTTCTGAGCATATTAGATGTTGATAGTACAAAAAGAACACTGACCATATTTTATCACTAAGAGATTTGCTGTAGTGCAGTGTATAAAACTGAACAAAAATAATTGTGCTCATAATGTTTAATAGTATTTTTATTGATGTGGCCCTGATAGTGCTTTTTGCCTAGTCCAGCCTCACTAACATGAAAAAACCAGAAACTATCATGTGTCGAAAATATCTTCAGGTGGTATGTTATCTTTCTACCATATCAGACACTCCTTGAGCTGAGCGCTGCAAGAAGTTGAGGATTGGTGACCACAGTCTTAGTTTGGTCCAAATCAAACACTTTAACAAGGGTTGTGAAAAAATGTAAAAACAAAAATCCTGAAAGCAACAAATCAGTGATTTTGGACCGTCAGAAATATCATAAATTAAAATATGTGCTTATTCTTTTGAATGTTTTGCTTGCCGCAAATGGTATTTATGGCTCTTCTTAAGGTCTCCTGAATTGGTAACTAAATGCCAAACAGCGTGGCCTGATTGGTCACTAGGACAGTATGCACCAGCGGTGGGGTGCCACCTTTTTACACCATGATCACTTAATCTAACAGTCTATTATACAAATTTCCTTATTGGAATTTAAACATTCTGAGTAAACATTAAAATTAAATGAATCTAAACTTAACTTTATAACAATAACAATAATAACTTATAACTTAATAACAATAACATAATAAAAACACGAGTGACCTGTCAGTGAACTCTGAATATCTGAGCATGAACCAAACATTTATAGCTGTTTAGACTGACCACAGGTAATAAATAATCATGTCACCGTAGGTAAATATTTGTTCATTTCCAGGAATTTACCTTTGTCCTTTTACTTTAATATTGCTGCAAGACTGTAGGTCTTGTGTGCCTATTTCAGCACACCATAACACATAAAACCTATGTTTTTTAGAACACATAAATTGTTTCAGATGCATTGCTTTCACAACAAGCTTCACACAAGCAAACAGCCCCACCGCAGAGGTGCTCCAGCTCCATTTGAACAATCTATGAACAGCTAAGAATGTTGATTCCGCCACATATCCAGTGACTTGTAATATCTGAAGTTGTCTTGTCTTTGTTTATTTCATCACTGCTTACTGGCAAGGAAAAATGATTGTATTTTGGCCCATTGTTGGGTAATAAAATTGCTCTTTGCTCTTGAGCTTATGCTTTGGTGTACAGAAATAGTATTATCTTGTAAAAAAAAAAAGGAAACCCTAATAACAGGCATCAAACGTTATTGGTGCCTTGTAATTCATCTGCTCTGTTTCATTCACCACCCCCTTTTACCTTATTCAAAGAGACGCTGCTCTTCTAGCTGTTAGAATAGATTTTTACCAATGGAGATAGAAGCCTGTGGCCATTGCAGCTACAGAAATGTCCCAAAGGAGGTACGTTTTTTAGCTATGTCAAGGTTGTGTAGGCTGATGATTTACCAAGGCCAGTTATTTGATAACCCCTCAAACATGGCACACCACCAAGGCCGGTCAGCTAAGGGGTCGATTCATGGGGGGTGTATAGCAACCCAGCCACGCGGTATTCATAGAATTAGAGCAAGGGTTCAGTACTGACTCTTCAATTGTTTTTCGCTGGAATGCCTTTATAGCAGACAAAGCAACCATGCACTGCTCATTACTGGAGTGGAAGCTGGAGGATGTTCTTTGCTGCTGTTATTGAATCTGGTATTTTATACAGTGTTCCTGAATGCAGTGAGGCTTTCCCAGCTTTGAATAAAAACGCAAGTTAGCCTTGTCACTATCAGTTAATACATAAAAATAGCCTTTTCTGGAAATGTCAGCCCTGGTATTGTATATCGTACTTCAGTTCTGTAGTGGCTTTACTCAGTCTGCTGCTATGTCTATATAAATGCTAAAGGGCAGATGTTGTATAAAGGAATCATGAATCATGAAACTGTTAACAGCAGTAAATGGATCTAGCGTATCAACCTGAAGGATAATGAGAACCCATCATGATAGCAACACAAAAAAGAGAAGCAGAGATGCACTGATATGCTGACTCTCAACCTAGTGATTCTGTTTGACATGGAAGAGACAGTCATAGTAATTTTATGCTTTTGTTCTGTTTTGCAGATCAAACAGAGAATGTCAGATCGATCAGCATCATCGCAACCAGTGCCAATACTGCCGTCTGAAAAAATGCTTCCGTGTTGGCATGAGAAAAGAGGGTGAGCATCCCAGCGTTCACTGAACTTTTAACCTACACTCTTAAATATTCTTGGTTTGGAGGTACAGTTCTAAGAAAAAAAAACATTAAGTGATAGGATATTTAAACTTCAAAAAGGTTCTTCAGCTTAATTCTTCAGATTCTTCAAACGAACCATTCGTTAAAATGTTCATGAAGGAGCCAAAAGTGGTTTTCTATAGCATCACTCCAAAGAAGCCTTTTGACACATTTGACATTATTGCATTCTTGCGGAGTTTTTTTGCTGAATTTTTGGCACATCGATAAGCCATCAGTGTTTAATGTGAAGTGCTTTAATGGGTGAAAGTCAAATTGTTTAATTAACACCCAGCATCCCATTATGAGACTACCATGGCATTCAACCAAAAGTCTAGAGCCTATCCCTCTGTCCCTATGTGACCCTGGCAGGCTCAGTGCACTCTCTCTAAACCATCCTGTCCAACATCGAACTGCCAGCTATAAATCCGCATGACTGCAAGATGAATGCCATGGCTGAAGTGTATGAAAAGGTCAACATTGCTTTGCTGTTCTCTGGAAGTTACAGTGCACCAAGTTATCTATGATAAAAGCAATTATGATCTATTAACTGATCATAACTGCTAACTGAGAATTAAGAAGCCGATGGCATTAAAAATGGTCTAACTTACAGATTGAATAGATTAATTGCCAAAAATGATGTAATTTTCCTCCAAGCCCAAATGTACTTGATCACCTAAAACATGATTGGTGTCTGAAGCTGATTAGTGTACATTAAATATTTGAAACAGTAGTGGCATCTTGAAGAATTTTTGTCTCTACGTTTGTCTTTATTTTAGATCTCTGTCATCCATGTAAAAATCCATATAAGGAAACATTAATTTCTTAACCAGACCACCCTTTCATTCATTCATTATCTGAGTTGCTTATCCTAACCAGGGTCTCGGGGGTGCTGGAGCCTATCCCAGCACTCATGGTGCAAAAGACAGAGAAACACCATATATAGATTATGAGATCACACAGTCCAAACCAAGTCAGTTTAAGGAAAATTGTTAATTAGTGTAATTTCTTTTACATATTCATATCCCCACTTAACTTCAGAATCCATACTTTTCTGTGCTGTTTGACTACATACTAGGAAAAGAGGACAGGTTTTATTTTGTGTTGGTTTGTGGCTGATTTATTCTCTCAAGACGAATATATTTATTTGACCTCTGTTCTGATCAGGCACTCTGTATATTCTTTCATTCGAAAAGTAGTTTGGGCTGAAACACCTGCTTAGATGTGTAGAGCTATACCTTTGTAGGCTAAAACAGCACTCAGTTAAAAATGTGGGCAATTTTTTTGGCAGTATATTTAACACAAATACATGTATTTTTAAAATAATCTGTCTTTGTCTACATTACCTCCTTGCAGCTGTCCAGCGTGGACGCATTCCACCGTCCCACTCAGGCATCAGTCCCACCTCCATGGTTGGTGGTGGTGGTGGTGGAGGAGTCAACGTACCAGGGATGGGGAGCGACTTTTTCAATGGTCAGCCTGCACCTGAGTTCATCACCCAGCTCCTGAGAGCGGAGCCCTACCCCAACAGCCGCTACGGAGCCCAGTGTGGCCAGCAGCTCGGGGGAGGCAACAGTGCCGTCATGGGCATTGACAACATCTGTGAGCTGGCGGCCCGATTACTCTTCAGCACCATCGAATGGGCCCGGAACATTCCGTTCTTCCCCGACTTGCCTGTCTCGGAGCAGGTGGCTCTACTGCGGCTCAGCTGGAGTGAACTGTTCATCCTGAACGCAGCACAGTCAGCCCTGCCACTCCACATGGCCCCGTTGCTGGCCGCTGCTGGCTTTCACGCCTCACCCATGTCCGCTGAGCGCGTGGTCTCCTTCATGGACCAGGTGCGTGTGTTCCAGGACCAGGTGGACAAATTGACGCGGCTGCAGGTGGATTCTGCCGAGTACAGCTGTCTGAAAGCCATCGCTCTTTTCTCTCCAGGTAACAGAGTTTCTAGTGTTACAGTGAACAGTCAACTGCATGATAAAACAAAGTTTTGCACTAGAGCTACATGGTTAATGTAGCTAACAGGTCGTGGAAACGTATAGCCATCAATATAGCAATCCTACGTCATCACACATTGGATTGAGTTGTTAAATAACCTTAAATACATTTGCGCATGTAGTTTATGACATTCGGACATTCATGTTTATAAAAATGGACAGATGTATTTCAGTCATAAATCTGACTTTTTTCTATGCAAGTTACTTTTGAACATTTTTATGGAGAACAGTAAGTCATGAATGCTGATCTCGACTACTGATGAAAGAGTAATTGAGAATTGTATGAAATGACAAATTATTATTGCCAGTATGACCTTGCACATTCATCGCCCAAGAAATGGCCACTTGTTTGCTCTGCAGCATTTTGAAAAATGTGTGGGCTCCACTTGTTCAGAATGCAGCGCATATAGACATTCCACTCATCTTTGTCTGTTTTTCGTTGGTATTCACAATCTCGAAGTCCGCAGGTGGCCTTTGAGGCCAGTTAGTTGACTATGTGCAGAATGTGAAGCAGCATGCTTTGTTCTAAAACAAAGATATAATAAACCCCTTAAACTACAGCCTTATTACTCGGTCATTAATTTTAAGACTCATTATTCAGGAGCTGCTATGAGCTATTCAGCAACTACTGTTTACTAGTTTATGTGTATGGTTGGGTTGGGGAACCTTTTTTTCATTGCATTTTTACACCCTTATTGTATAACGGACCCACTACCTACCACTTGTGTCCAGCAATTTGTCTCTGAACCTCTGTGTGCTTTTCTTCAACAGATGCATGTGGACTGACCGACCCAGCCCATGTGGAGAGTCTACAGGAGAAGGCCCAGGTGGCCCTGACCGAATACGAGCGCATGCAGTATCCCACCCAGCCACAGCGCTTTGGCCGCTTGCTGCTGCGCCTGCCCTCGCTCAGAGCCGTGCCCGCCAACCTCATCTCTCAGCTCTTCTTTATGCGACTAGTTGGCAAGACGCCCATCGAGACGTTGATCCGAGACATGCAGCTATCAGGCAGCTCGATTAGCTGGCCTTATGTGCCCGGACAGTAACTGAGTTGACTGGCTGTGGCTGGCCGCTCAAACTGACTTCCATGTTCTGTGTGGGCTTCATAGGTTCTCAGTATGTGATTTCTTAGTCGCTGCGTGAATGTTCATGTTGTGTTATACTCTGCAACACCTCTTTGCTCATTTAGTGTACATGGTGAAGGATACAAGGTCAGTACGCTGTCACATGTCCTTAGGCGCATTAATCGAGTCACTCAAGTTTGGGATACCTCAGGTTTTTTACTCAAATAGCAAAACTTACAGAGAGGTGACTAATGTACATGCATAAATACTATTGCAGACCATTGACAAAAACAGTGACGAGAGTATTGTAAGATTTTAACAAAGAAAACAAGGAAAAACTGATGGGACTGCATAGCTCAGTGCTGTGGTTATTTAAGAATGACATCGATCCAGCTTTAAACTCAACATAATACGGGAGATTTTCTTGGTACCCTAAGAATAATTACTTTATGAATTATAATGAGTGTAGATTAGGCTCATGAAAGGTATTGTCATGGACTGCAATGCCGTGTCATCAAGTTTGGGAAGCCTGACCACTTGAAAAATCCGTGATGAATAATGTATTGTGATGATCGCATTGTTGGAATAGTTCTGTGTACTCCTCCTCAATTGGGTCCAAAAAACCCCAAACATTTCATAAGGTTGACCATGAAAAATATTCAATATTTTTGCATACTAATAATAAAGACAAAATATTCATTCAATATTTTATTCTTTGGTCATTGAATTACATGCTGTTTGAAATCAGATAAATAAAGAAAAAGACCCTATTTACGTCTGGTCCTATAATGCGTTTGGCTTATCCAAATAGAAATGCAGAGGTGAGTGTATTGTGTGTGTATATATGTATATATATATATATATATATATATATATTCACAGCCTCAAACCTCTTCC
>JBBPCY010000037.1:14473325-14523942 GCA_037974405.1 Brachyalestes nurse
AGTGATTCATTAAAAACACATAAAGAACAATTATATTTCACCGCACGCGCCCTAAGGAGTCTACTCAACTCAGAGGTGCTGAAACAGAGAGACAGGACGCCCCCCGTTCTCTGGCTCTGCCCCCAGCATGTTATCTGCATGTTGTCATTCATGGGTGTGACCAGAGACTTTGGCTTCTAAAACCCAGTTTCTGTTCATCGTTTGCAGTTAAGGAGAAGACGATTGTCCTGTATTTATCTTCAGCATGTCTTACATCCCGGGACAGCCCGTCACAGCTGTAGTGGTGAGTTGTGTTTTGTGCTGGACTGTTTAAAGTCTACTGCTCAGGGCCAGCTGTCCTTCCTCAGACTCCAGAAACAACGGGGCTGAGGGAGCTAGCGACCCTGGCTAAAGTGTTGTTTTTGTCTCAGAGCTAAAACCACTCGTCTTGTTAAAAAGGTCTTCCTTTCCTAACCTGAGTGGGGTTTATTTGTTGGCATAATTTTTTGCCATAGTTTGTTAGTTGGCTTAACGAGTAGACACGTTAGCTTTACAGCTGAACAACTGTGCTTGTAGCCTCCACCAGGCTAGCTAACATGACTAGTAGTTATTTGAGGACTTTATAAACAAGACATATAAGTTACTTTATGAAAGTCAAATGAACTTTTGTAAGTCAAAAAAATGAAAATTGTTTCTATCTATCCTTTTATTTTGGCTAGAAGGGTAACAGGAACGTTAGCAACACTTAGCATAGCCATTCAACTGGCAAGCAGTATTCACAGCTGTGGAGATGTGGAGTTTTACTTTGTTTTTGAGGTGGAGAATTTAGGCACACAAAGGTAGTCTGTTGGAAAGTAAAGTGTATTTGTAATGTAACGTTAAATTGACCAGTTATTAGCAAATTGAATGAAAAGAAAGGCATACAGTATAGGTGAGGTCTAGGTGTGACGCAAGCCAGGTGCTCACAGGTAAGTTAGTAGCGTGGCCATATAAGGACAAGCACAGAAAGCTGTGCCCAGGTGTGATAGGCAGCAGTCTCTCTCTTATAAACTTATTGTCGGTATGTTAAAAACTCAGCTCGGCTGGTTTTTAACCAACCCAAACGGTTGCTGGTGGACCTACACTGGCTGCCCATGGCTGACATGTGGGTCTGCCTCCAGCTACCTTAATCCCATAATTCAACCTTATGTTCCTTTCGCCCTCCACTCCTCAGAGGAACATCGTCTGGCTCTGTCATCTCTACACACAAGGCAAACCCAGCTCAGACTCTTCCTATTTATGGTTCCCCGCTGGTGCAATGAGCTGCCTAAGCTGACCAGAGCAGCAGAAACCCACCCTGAAGACTGCTGAGAGAACATAATGCACTCCTCTCCTAATGCACGTCTTACATAAATATATAGGACTTAATACTCTCCTCTGGTTCTCACAAAGTTCTGAAACTTGAATGTGTCCTCATATTGTTTGTCGCTTTGGATAAAAGCAGCTGCCAAATGATTGTAATGTTATGTAATGTAATGTTTCAGGCACGGATCGAGATCCATAAGCTACGAGATGGTGACAATTTAATCCTGGGCTTCAGCATTGGAGGAGGCATTGATCAGGATCCAGGTCAGAACCCATTTTCAGAGGACAAGACAGACAAGGTGAGAAAGCTAGACACAATGACTGATGCACGTGCATAAAAAGACACAGAGATGCAGCAGTGACATTTAAATGCCTCGGTAATATATTCATTTGGTTTAGTTAATTTTTATTATGTGCATTTTATTAGGGCATCTATGTCACAAGGGTGGCTAAAGGAGGACCAGCAGATGTCGCAGGCCTTATGATGGGGGATAAAATAATGCAGGTAGGAAAATCCGAAGAATTTCTTATGTTGCTCAGTGTTTACAGACAATAACATTTCACCCACATGTACAATATATGGAATGAAAATAATGTTAAACAATTTAAATCATTTTGTTAAATAAACATTATAATACATACAAAATGTAAATAATGCAACTAAATTATAGTAAAAAAAAGTGACATTTCACTGTATTTTTTTGGTGCACTTATTTGTTTATGGGTCAAATTCTCAAGCTCAGACCATAAGCCTGATCAAAAAAAAAAAATCCAATGGTGATTCACCATTGGCACTACACTTTAGTCTTTTTAGTTTTTATATTAGAAAAACGTAAGAGTATATATAAATGTAAGAATAAGCAAACTAAATTTTCTATTCCTATGTAATTGTATTCCAATTACAGTAACACCCCAGTTTTATGCGGGTCAGGAGTCGCAGATTCAGTCACACAGGGATTTTTTTTTTTTGAGAACCAAGCTCATAGTTTTACGTGGAAATCCCCACAATAATACTTTTGCCCCGCGATCTTCTGAGTTGCATATCTTGGCGGGGAATTTAAGTTAAAAAGGCGAATACGGGTTTACCTTTACATTTTCTTTAAGGGTAATGCATTAAACTGAGTTTAAAATGACATTAATGTGTTCTGGGAGCGTATTTGGGGGCATATTTAGTGTTTACTATAAAAATAGGCATTTTTAGGCCTTTTTTTTCACTATATCCAGGTGCTCTTGGAACGTAACGCAGGGGCGTTACTGTATTTCTAATGAAGTATTCCAAAATTTGTCCACCAGAGGCTGCTGTCATCCTACTGTTTGTATTTCTGGTTTTTCTGGTCTGAAGTCTCGTTAGCAGACTTTATAGACAGGCTCATGTTTCTTGTAGTGAATTTGAACACTAAGGACATATGTCGAATTCTATGCTGTTTCTAAGTGTCTTAAGGGTGAATGTCTACAGTTGAATCCTCTGTATGTTTTTAACAGGTGAACGGTTGGGATATGACCATGGTGACACATGACCAAGCACGTAAAAGGCTAACAAAAAAGAACGAAGATGTCGTCCGGCTCCTGGTGACTAGAAAATCTCTGGAGGATGCGGTTAGACAGTCCATGATGCCTCGCTAATGGAAATCTGATTAGAAATCTAGAAGTCTGTTTGTTACTCATACTGTGGAATGTGCTTTTCATGTATAATGTAAAGTTAAGCCAAAGAACAACAGCTATCATCAGACTATCATTTCTGCTTAGTGTCTCAAGACTTAATGTTTCGGATGGTTTTCCAGACATGGATTAAATCTTGGGAATAAGGTTTTATCCACAGAATTTTTTTTCACATATTTTGCAGTACACTGGTACTTGTACAAGGATTTCCATTCACTTTTGCATTCCATTGCTTGTTACTTTAATAAGGTTGATTCTGCCAGCAGTGTTACAATGAAAATGGCATAATTGATTAAGCCAATATATATACTATTATATGTAAATATAAACATGTGTTAACATTAAAAAATACATAGTTGCATTCTGGGAAAGGAAGGATGCTGGGATTCAAGCCTGATGATGCACCCACCCATTATTACTTTATATATACAATCAGGCATATAGCATATATATTGGCTTATGACTGGAAAATCTGATTACACAACACTAACATGCAATAGATTACATGGCTATTCATAGTTATTCATTAAACATTGTCATCATTGCCTTCACTGTTAATTATATTTTTATGATGTTTTAGAATGTTTTTGAGCAAATGAAAATCAGCTAAACTACTTTTTTTTCCCTCTTATTTTTTTAAGGGATACCTTTTTATACATATTCTGCTTGTCTACTTGTCTTTTTAATCCTGTTGTACTCTAATTAACTCTGTTTTCCTTTATTGTCTATATTTAAAAAAAAAAAAGATCATGAAGGCTTTACTGGTGCCACAAAATAACACTACTCCCCTTAGATTTTTACAGAGCCTTTTACTCCAAACGATTTAGTACATGGTCTTGTTTAACATCTTTTTGATAGATTTTGCAAGTTACTGAATAAAAAAATATATATTTTTTTTCCACTTGAATGAATAAAAGGCATTATTCGTCTTCTGCTTGTTACCTATTTTATATTAACAGCCATTATAATAGTTCCTGGTCCATGGTTAGTAATTGCGTTTCAGAAGCCGAGAGTTGGCTGTCAGGTCTCTAATTTTGGCCTCCACGGTGCCTTTGGCTCTGCGGCGTCTTCATGTGTGGCTGAAAGTAATCAGGTGACATTTCAAAGCGTCAAATCTATTGCCTGACCTTTCGCTGTTTGCTCAGTCATTTCGGTGCAGCGAGGTCCTTCACTTTCATCTCTTAATGCAGCTATAGGCATTCTCCTTCTGTGATATGCAGTCCAAAGCATCCAAAGCGTGAAAACTTTGTTTTATGTAATTATTTAAAGGGCCCAGATCATAGAAAACAATTTTCTATCATTCTAATAAAATAAAACAGTTGTAGTAATGTAAACATTTAAAGCTTTAACATTTTCACTCCCCAGTTGATACATTCTCTACATAAAAACAAAACTGTAAATCAGCCCAATTTGCATTCACTGTTTTTGTGATGTCACAAAAACCAACACATTTGCATATATCCTCCAATTCATGCTTAAGTTATAAGTAATGGTTCAGCCTGGACTGCTTTTTTTAAATGAGGTGCAATACTGAGCAACCACCCATAACAAGAGTTATTTAAATATATTAGTTTTGAAGGGACAGTAACAAAAACAGCCTGTTTAATTCAAAGGGATAAAGAGGGGTTGGAAACTATGAATTGTGATTGTTTCTCAGACATCACACTCAAAGAGCATGCAGGATGTGGGCCCTGTAACAATGAGAAAAGTCAGCGGTCCCTTATAATTAATTGCATGTTAAGCATAATTACCTAGTAAATTATTACAAAATAAACTAATTACGATAATTAAGGTTTGCAAATGGCCTTAATTGAATTAAAAGTTGTCAATAAACAATAAGCACTAACAATGTATGTGAGGGTGTATGTATCACTGCACCAGCTTGTTTACCCTTTGTGCATTCGCTTATGCATTTATTCACCAGAACAGTAACATCAGTTATAAATGAAACTTATAACAACTACTGAACACATATAACAATCTTGTAATACATACCTTATTTCAAAATCTTATATCATTTATGCTGTGGTTTTGCTATCCAATTTATTTTTTCTTCAGAAGGGGAAACATGCTCCATTCCACTTGCTTAGGCTTTACATGGTAATAGCATCAGGTGCATAATGTGTTACAACACAGGCTTTCGCCAGAAACTGTATCAGTGCAGAATATGCTATGCATTCAAATGTTTCTTAGTAAAAACGGAAACTGAAAAGCTATAGTACATAGACTTGACATTAGCTTACAGATTATTAGTGCCTTTTATATGTCATTTTCAGAATGTCTTGTCCGTTGTTCATGGAAATTCAATATATGCAAAGAAATGGTTTACACAATATAATTTCTGTTAATATAAGTCCAATATTGTTGCATTTGTAACGCTTCTAGCGTGGCGGACATGCTAGTGGATATTAATCAGTACACAAAATCCACTCACATGCATGCATTAGTCTGAGCAGTTGAGTGTGTAATTACTACTGCTAAATGTAGATCATACATGCTTTACACCTCCCACACTTTGGCACATTCATTGTGTTTCCATAGTGATACAATCTGCTACCATCACTTTCCATACATGATGTTAGTCTTATGGAGACTACATGGAAAGCCCTGGAAAAAGGACTGGGGATTCTAGACTGATTTAATATTCACATGGATACATATACATAACTGAAAATTAGTCTTATACGCACAGTGTGTAATTGACAGTATATCTGGAAATCTGAAATAATAACATCTATTTTTACTATACATGCGCAGTTAATATGCTCATAATTCTTAAAAAGAAGTAGCTCATTGAAAAATAATGTCCACACAATTATCCCCCTCATCCCAAATGTAGTCAGTTTAGCCAGTCGTGACATTCCTAGTAACGTTCCTAAGAATTGGAGGCTAATATCAATTAGTATTGTGTAAACTGGTTGTGTACTGTTGGGTAATGTGTGACAAACTACTATGACAAAAGTGCAGACAAAATTTAGGTTTAAACTCTACTACTTTCAGCAATGCGGCACACTTTTGTCAGTTTATTTGCTGACACCTTTCTATCATCAATTTATACCACCCTTTGAGAGATCCCACTGTAAATATTGATTATCAAAGTTATTCACTTCACCTGTCAGTGTGAGATTATTGATGAGTTACTTCATTAGGGACACCAACCATGTTTCTACACTTACTGTCCATTTTATCTGCTCCACTGACCATAGAGATGCGCTTTATACTTTTGAAGTAGATGGTAGTCCATGTTTTTCTGCATCATTTCTTTGCACCCTTTACCCCATTCATAAATGGTCAGGACATGTATGTGTGTTGTGTGTGTGTGTGTGTGTGTGTGTGTGTGTGTGTGTGTGTGTGTGTGTGTGTGGACCATACACAGCTGTGCTGCTGGGGGACAAACATAACATCAACAAAACTACAACAAAAAAAATCAACATAAAATTTAAAAAAATCAACAAAAATCAACCAAACTTCTTTTGTCTGATAGACTACAAGGCGAAGGCAAGGCAAAATCTGTACAAATATATGTAGTGGTGGCCAAAAGTCTGAGACTCTCACTCACTCACTCATTTTTTCTGAGGCACGGAATAAGTCTGCGATGACTTAAAATTTAATACAAAGTTTCCATATTTTATTACCACACAATTTATTAATCAATTTGAGTGAAAAGTATCATTTTTACATGAATTTCAGAATTTGTTAGTGTTCCCTTTCACTTTGATGACTATATAAAATTAGTGTAAAATCCTCTGATAAGTAGAAGACACACTTTGACAAGGATTATATTGTGATGGCTAGATGACCGGGTCAGAGCATCTCCAAAATAGCAGGACTTTTAGGGTGCAGTATTTAGTGCATTATGCAGTAGTTAGTGTCTACCAAAACTGGTCCAGGACGGGACAACAGATCATGGGCGGAGCAAAGGCTAGCCCAACTAGTTTAAACCCACGGCAGGGTTATTGTAACACAAATTGCTGAGAAGGTTCATGCTGGAAATAATAGATAGGTATCAGAACACACATTGCATCACAGCTTGCTGCGTAGACGGGTCAGAGGGTCCATGCTGACCTCTGTCCACAATATTATGCAAGTGGTTTTAATGTCATGGCTGAACGATGTGAATTGCAGGCATACATATCAGGTAAGTGTAGTATGATTGGTTCCCTTTTTGTTGTATATTCATACAGTTTGCATTTCAGATCAAACCGTGTTATCATTTTTGTGTTTATCACCCCAGTTTTGCTGATACAGATGTCAAGACAAACATTTAAAGCAAAATAAAATGGGACAAAGTTAACGTTTGGTCACATAACCTTGTTAAAACAGTATTGTTTTATTTGCCTCAGTTTTTATTAGTATTGAAAAAATGCATTTACGACAAATAATTATGTCAAATGTGTATTCGCATTTAATAACTGCCTCAAGTCTGCAACCTACTGATATCAACAAACGGTCGTCTCTTTCATTAGATGCTTCTTTCAGGAGCTTTATGGCTTCAGTTTCTTCTTCAACAAACTAAGAGCATGCTCAGTTATATACTGAATCAGGAAAGTGAAGTCAATAATGTTCCATTGTTTCTTTTAAATGAACCAATTAAACTCATCGGATGAGTATATTTTGAATTGTTGTCTTCCCACATTCTGAACTTCTGGGAAGTGAGTTAGAAGGCATTTTTGTGTCTAGGCAAGATACTTCATGGTCCTTCTGAAGATCCTTTCACTGACACTGATAAAGTTTTTATCTTCACATATTGCTCTTCTTTGCAAATTCCAGTCTGGCCTTTCTGTTCTTGGTGTAGTTTGGTATCAGTGAACTATACACGGTAATGCTTTGATCTATGCACACTGTTTGCTATTTCTTTTAGATGTTATTTTGGAGGTTTTCTTAATTTCTTAATTTATTAAGTAAACCTCCAAAATAACATCTAACAGAAAAAGCAAATAATGTGCAGGGATGAAAGTATAAGCATGTATATTTGACTGATACCAAACTATACAAAGAACAGAAAGGCCAGACTGGAATTAACAGAGCAAGTTCAATGAACTCAATATGGTTGCTTTAACCATGCACACATTCAGTTATGTGTCCTTCCTCTACCATTATACTCAGAGGCCATTTTATTAGAAACAACTGGGTGTACATTGTGTTTCCCATCTGTTCCTACACAATCTATCAGCCACCTTCTACTCAGTTCTTTAGTGGAAAGGGACCACCACAAGACCACTACTGGCAAGATATTACTTAAGTGGTGGTCCTTGGCATTCACACTGTTCAAAATATTATCTGGGCCTTAGAATTACTTTAAATTTGTAATAAAATATTGTAAATATGTCAGTGTGAAGAACCTTTTAAATGTATAAAGAATCTTCAGATAATATAAAAGTTTACCAGTATAACTTAAATAGTTCATTCAAACTGATATTTACACTGTTTTTACAGACGTTATTGCTCAACAGAGAAATGTTTCATTTTCTAATGCTGCTTCTTCTAATGCTGTTCCTAATACTAGAACTAGTTGTCACCTAAATAGCCTAATTCATCTGCTCAGACCACATCCAGATCTTCTTCAAGCTGAAGCAGACTTGTTCATGTCAGGCAGGAACAATGTTTAAGTCTATAGGAAACATTGCCCTGTGGCAATGGCTGCCTAAAGTTAAACTGAAGACATTGCTACTGAATTGCATAAAAAGTGTGTAATGCCTCAAATGGGAGCACAGTTGACTGAATAACTGGATACCTTTCGGCCAAACTCCTCTTCAGCACTGAAGGCCCTGATTGTAACTGGTGGGATTATATAACTCCAGAATAAATCTTCAATATATGTTCTCCATCATCAGAGTCGTCCATGATTAAAGTGGAAGTATGGAGACCCACACTGTACAGTCCCAGTGCTGCAGTGCATGGCCATAAACAATACCTACAACGCATGAAGCAGATGCTGAAATGCATGAATGCTTTATGGGGTTTGGAGAGCTACTGTGCTTGTAACGTACTAGTAGCTGAGAGCCCTTAGGGAAGTTCTTTTGAATGCACACTGAGAGGAATCTCGTATAACAGGCCTAAGACGAAGCGTGGGCAGATGTGTGGGAAGATGGGCTACAGGGTCAGTAATACATGATCTCTCTGAGCAACAGAGGCTGGACCTGAAGCGTGGAGGCCAGTTGTCATGGAAATAGATGATGGTTGTATATTTCCCCTTTCTGCTCAACACATAAACGCTACATTGACTTTTCACCACTAAATATACTGGTTCGTTTTATACTCACATTTGATTTCACTCTCTACAACTGAGGCAAATTGAGAATTTGAATTATTTGAAAGCATCTGTAGCCTAATAAGCCTAATATACACTATATGGCCAAAAGTATTGGGACACACCTGTTTTTCAGGGTTTGGGCTTGTCATAATGCTTTAGCATATTAAGATATTTTTGGACAACGCCATGCTGCCAGTTGTGTGGACACAGTTTGGAAAAGGTCTTTTTCTATTCCAGCATAACTGTGCCCCAGTGCACAAAGCAAGGTCCATAAAGACATGGTTGGATGAGTTCAGTGTGGAAGAACTTAACTGGCGAGCGCAGACCTCAACCCCATCCAGCACCTTTGGGATGCACTGCGAGCGAGGCCTTCTCGTTCAGCATCAGTGTCTGACTTCATAAACGCTCTACAGAATGAATGGGCACAAATTCCCACAGAAACTCAAAAATCTTGTGGAAAGCCTTCCAAGAAGAGTGAAAGCTGTTATAGCTGCAAAGAAGGGACCAACTCCATATTAAAGTACATGTATTTAAATGTAGCATCATTAAAGTCCCTGTTGGTGGAATGGTCAGGCGTCCCAATACTTTTGTCCATACAGTGTATCAGCAGCAAATCATTTGGTTTGCTCACTGCAAATGAACCGCCTCCTACAAGCTCCTACTACTAACAGGATTTTTTTTCAATTGTGCAGCTTTTTTCTCATCCCATGACAGCAGGTGGCTTTTCTTCTCGCCTGGAGAATCCTTAACCTCCTCTTCCCACGCATTTCTCTCCTCGTCTGTTTTTCCTGCTCGTTTTCTCCACAAACCGTGGACAGACCGTGACTGCTGGAGTCCCTCAGCCGAGACCTGTTGAAGCGACTTTAGGCTGGTTCCGTTTGCCTAGCTTGTCACAACGAGAGGAAGACTTGAACCGTGCGTGGGACAGTTTGAGTTGGGTAAGGCTAATTATTCTAACGTTTCTTAAAAGAAACCGCTCCATATTCAGTTATATCAAGGTAAAATGCTGTATAACTCCCTTAAACTGTATTTTTATAAAACTTGTTATTTTTTAAACGAGAAAACTACACTAATCAGATGCAATCGTACAGGTGTAGCAGGTGGTTCCAGAGCCAGCACTTCACATGGGACAAATGATGGATGAAATATGCTGAGTAGCTGCTATTTTTGGAGTTTTGTGAGAAGTGGTGAGGTGGGGGCAAGGTTATGACTCCTGGCTTTGTAGTGTGCCATCCTGGCTGCCCTTTTTTTACACAGATCCAAGAACAGTTTTATCATTGCTTGTTAGAATTATAGCCCAGGATTTGAAACAGGTTGCCTGGTCCATGGTCAGCATGACCCAGACTGCTGCCCAGCGTGTGATCATGGGGAGGAGGGTGAGCTTTGTGAAGGTCAGGTGACAGACTGTTTTATATCTGAATTCTGGCACATTAGTTGAGCTGTGGTCAGTGGTCAGTTCAGCCTTGGGCTCTTGTGTGAAGTGCAGGGCTTTTTCCCCCCAGACTGGCAAGTAACAACAGCAACATTAAACCATGAGCGGTAAGTACCAACACACACAAAGAAAAGGTTTCTTCGAAACAGTGCTTGAACTAAAAGTGTACTTTTGAAGTCTAGTATTGATATATTTAATGTAAAATGCTCTTTACAGAAAGTTGAACTTGGGATTCATTTGTGCTCTTTTGTAATAATCTGTGCCATTGCTTCAATGTAAGCAAATTGCATTTTGACTTCTTTTTGAAACAGGAATACCATTGCTATAATCTGAAGTCTTTATTTGTGATGAAAATTCTAGATGATCAAAGTAAACTAGTTCTCTCGGCTGTCAGTGGGTGCACTGTGATCCTCAGTCAGCCCCCAAAAATGTGACACTGCTGCTTGAAGAGACTTGTGAATCTCGCCGTATGTGTCTCTAAATGAAGTTTGCATACAGAGCACAGTCATTGGGCACTACGTGCTGTAGACATCAACTGTATATGTAATTAACGTAATTTTAAAAGGGATTCCGTTTGATAGACTTTCTAGAATCAGCATCTGAGTTATATGTACATGTACAGCTGCATGCAAAGATTTGAACATCCCGGGTCAAATAACACGCTTTGTTAGTTTGCACATCCTCTACAGGGAACAAACTTAAATGTTTTCAGTCCACAGTTTTTATTTGTTTGCTGAGCTTAACATGTTGGGAAAATTGAACATAAAATAAACATGTGCCATAACTTTTGCATGGGCCAAATTTTCTTAATTCAGCTAATAAACAGTAATCGTGCATTAAAATGTGCACAAGTATGTTCTTGGTAAAGCATGTGTTCTTAATTTCACAATAAAAATCCATACGGTTTGACCAGGCGTGCCAGAGTTTTTCATATGACTGTAAAACAGCATAACAGTAGTAACAGAAGGTACATTTCTAGCCAATCTGTGAGATTGAAATCACATTTTTTAACTTGCTTCATTATGCTTCGTGTGTGAATACTTAACAAAACCTCTGCGCAGAGATCAGCTGTAGTGTGTAAGCCTGTGCCTTTTGGAGCCTCACCAGGGAATCAAAGCTGAATACAGAGCAGCAGCTTCTAGCCAGGGGCTCATGCAGCTTTAATTCGACCCTGTTGGTCATCTGAAACAGAATTAACAATGATCACCCTAGTGAGAATACTGTGCATGAGAAACTGATCGCATCATTTATGAGAAAGGAAAGAAGCCCATCACACTCTTCGAGCGCTTCGATTATTAGCTCTTGTCCTCAATATCTATTAGTTTCAAGATATCTTGTGTTTGGGTTTGTGACAGCATTAGTTCATTTTCAGCCTTTGCTTTTCTTTTTTTAAATAAATATTTTTCACCACAGAGCCACAGACAGTCCCAGATTGGAACTCTGTACTCTTATAGATTAAGAATAAGTAAAACAGTGTGTACTGAATAATATCCTTAGGGTGTTATAAAAGACTTGCATACTATGTGCTATACACTTGCCTCGTATTAGAGTTCTTAATTAATCTCAAATAGCCTCACGGGAGTTCTGACATGTCTTTTTGAGATAAGTATGTGATGATGTGTGTGATGAATAGGTGTGATTTAGATTTTTCAGTAATAAGAGTGTGAGGTCTGATATTGTGTGCCAGGTGCTGCTGTAGGAATAGTTAAAGGGAAAAAAGTTTTGGAGTCAGAGAGGAGCCTCCTTTTGATCCCAGCCTGGATACAGTTCGCAGGAATTCACTAAACTGTCTGTGGGTGGAAAGATGTCATAATTCATCCTTCTCTCTCTCATAAGACAATGTTCTTGTCAGTTGAGATCTAGGCTTTTTGATAAGGGTGAACTCTTTAAACTAACAAATGCATGGAATTTACTAGCTTTCCGCATTTTCAGAATCAGAATCAGAAAATGTCCCGGAGGAAATTTTACCCTCCTATTTACTTCAATAATTAGGTCTGTGTGACACTGTATACTATCCAAATGGTCACAAGGAGTCAAGATTGACCTGAGGGCACTTGTATATTTCTATCAGTGCGAAAAATACAAAAACTGTGATTTGACAATGTAATTTCAGGTGTCACTTATGCAGTCATGAATATTTACGAGTAACACCAAACATGCAATACCACACCTTCATTTGTTTTTTTTAAGTCACTTTTGTTTAATGAAATATGACTTTTCTGTAATGAGCAAAGATCATTTAATGTGTATCATTTGATTTAACCATCACATCCCATATACTTTTAGAGTACTCACATAACAGATTTCTCGAATGTCTATTTTCTGTCTTTTTCTGTCTTTTTCTCGGTCAGTTTCCCATGAAACCTGCCTCCTGGACCAAGTCTTGGAGCTGATTATGAATGAGAAGCCCGCCAACAGCAACAGCCTCTTCCTGAACGAGGACTCTGAGAAGCCCCATCGCCCTGAGAAAGACCTTCACTGGCTGCGCAGAGCCATGCAGAAACGAGTATCTGGAGCTAAAGACAGCATGTGTTCCATTACTCGAAACAGCATCAAAGCCTTCCTGCACCGCAACACTTTTGTGCTCTTTACCGTGGCAGCAGTTGCAGTAGGTAAAGCACATTAGAATATTTAGGATGGATGGATGTTCAAGCAAACCCTGAATGGGTTACATTGTAAAAAAAAAAACAATTATGTATTTTGTCAGATGGCTGATTACAAAGTTTGCATAAAGACCATTATTCCCTGATTTTGGCAGAAAGTTTTTCATCAAGACATAAAACTGCGATCCCACATGTTGAGTGGCATTTTAGTGAACTTTAATTGCATGTTATGTGTTGTGCTCTATAACACCGATCAGGAATCGTGTTGGGATTTGCTCTGCGCCCTCACAACTTGTCCGTGAGGGAAATAAAATATTTCTCCTTCCCGGGAGAGCTACTGATGAGGATGCTACAGATGCTCGTCCTGCCACTCATCGTGTCGAGTCTTGTTACAGGTACATGAACAAAATCTATGAACTGTCAGGTATGTTTATAGATGGTAGCATAGTGAGGCACCCGCTGTTTTTAGGCCCGTATTAGAATGTGAGTCCATTCTGAATAGAGGACTTGCACCTATGTATCTTGCTACAAATCTAAGTGATTAGCTTTGCTCTTATTTCACCAGGTATTTCATCTTTGGATAGTAAAGCCTCTGGAAAGATGGGAGTGCGGGCCATCATTTACTACATGCTGACCACTTTTATTGCTGTGTTCATTGGCATCGTCATGGTGGTTATCATAAGGCCTGGAAAAGGCAGCAGAGACAGTCCAGTGTCCTCTAGTGGTACCATTGAGTCAGTGCAAGCTGCTGATGCCTTTCTGGATCTTATCAGGTGAAGAGAAATTGTATTTTTGTAATTTAACGTAACGTAAATGTAATTTAACAGCGAGTTTGATGTTGTAACATGATGCAAGCATATTTTCTCTTCTTGCAGAAATATGTTCCCCCCAAATTTAGTCGAGGCCTGCTTTAAACAGGTTTGGAGACTGCAAGCTTGCATGCTTTTATTCATTCTAAAACCTGGCAACTGACAGAAGTACTAATCAACATTTCACACGAACATTTGCCTATATATTGTATATTGTTTTCTTCTTATTCATCTTTTTCAGTACAAAACGCTTTACAAGAAAACAGTTTTCACCAGGAACATCACCATTGCAGTCAATGAAAGTGAGAACATAAATGTTACCCAGTCCAGCCTTCTTGGGAATTTCAGCACAGTCTTGCAGACCATCCAGGAAACCGTGGAGGAAACAGTTCCAGTGTCCGGCTCCTCTAACGGGGTCAATGCTCTGGGCTTGGTGGTGTTCTCCATGTGCTTCGGCTTAGTGATTGGGAATATGAAGCAGCAGGGACAGGCTCTGCGAGAATTCTTTGACTGCCTCAATGACGCCATTATGCGTTTGGTAGCTATCATTATCTGGTGAGTGTCAGTTTGTGCTCTGTTGTCAAATCATATTCTTAAGGATGGAGTCCTACCATGTAGTAGATAAATATTGTTAGAAATTGTTTAATTGCTTCACTTCTACAAATCAAGTTTGTAATTTGCTGTTGTAGGTGGTTTAAGATAGAATAACACCAAATTGTGCATTTAACTGAGACTTTGATTTCCAGGCACACCCATATGTTTGTAAATTCATATCTGTGTTATGTTTTAATGATTCATATCTGACACATTTCCCATGACAGTTCTTCCTGTAAATTAGTGAATAAAACTGTTCGGATGCAGTGTTTATAAAACACTTACCTGAACTCTTTCAAGTGTTTTTCAGATTTCATCAGCTGTAAAATGACCTCACATGTTTCTCAGGTACGCTCCAGTTGGCATCCTCTTCCTGATTGCCGGAAAGATTGTAGAGATGAAGGACCTGGCACAGGTTGGAGGGCAGTTGGGCATGTACACATTGTGTGTCATCATTGGTCTGCTCATCCATGGCCTCTTCGTTCTGCCCCTGCTCTTCTTTCTGGTCACACGGAGGAACCCGTACACCTTCATCGGTGGCCTGCTGCAGGCTTTGATTACTGCGTTAGGAACATCTTCCAGGTAATCAGAGTGCTCATAACATTATGGAACAGAGATGTACAGGTTTCCAGAAAGAGGATGAGACTGTTTAAAATCATACCTTTTTGTTGTTTAGTATCTAATATGTGTAATATGTTTAGTGTGTAGAACAAAATGACAGAAAAATGAATAAAATAGCTGGTAACTCTCAAAATAGTGGCTGGTTACAGGGAAAATCTTGCCCTCCATTAAAAGACAGTTTGTTTGATAGTAAAGCTACAAGAGGGGAAAGCCCTCAGTCATTGTGCGCAGTTGTCAGATCAACCTTTTTGTATTTATTTGAGCCAAATATATTTTTGAAGTGGTAATGCTGCTTTTTTTTGTGGATATACCTGTTTCCTAGGGGTGTGACCATAGACGGAAATGTGATATCGTGGCACAAAAATGTGACCGTTTCCGTTATTAATATTGTAACAATATATTGTCATAATATTAATATGAATATACCATAAATGTATCAAACTAATCTAACTGAGTCATGAATTGACTGTATAGGTTTTCCCAGTTAAAAGTGATACAGTCATATTTTCCTATATATTTCCTATATATTCCTATACATTTCCGTACTATAATTTGTTTGTGCATATTGAAATAAAATGTAAATATGCATTCAAATGCGCAGAAAGGTGATTTCTGTTGAAGATACATGCTCATTTTCGCTTATTAAATCAACAAACAATTATATCATTTGACCAGGCGTGTCCATACTTTTGCATACAACTGCCTGAGTGTGTTACCAAGATGACCACAAACCTTTGGTAGACATTATTCTGTATATATACAAGAGTAGCATAGCGTATTTAGGGTTTAAAATGAACTGATGCGTAAGAGCTACTGTCCCATTAAAATCTTTAGGATCTCCTAGACCTTTTGACATATTTGTTGATCCTCTATGAGATGTCAATGTCCTTTATTGCTTGGTTCAGGTGTGTTGGGAACAGGGACAGAGCAAAATAATGGGCCGTTTGTGTTGTACTGTAGAGAAATACCTTAATATAGTAATCCATATTACAGTATTTAAATTGTCTGACTTACGTGGGCCAAACTTATTTTTCCTTCAGTTCGGCAACCCTTCCCATCACCTTCCGCTGCTTGGAGGAGAACAACCATGTGGACAAGCGTGTGACGCGTTTTGTGTTGCCGGTGGGAGCCACTATAAACATGGATGGTACCGCTCTTTACGAGGCAGTGGCAGCCATTTTTATCGCCCAAGTCAATGACATGGACCTGAACTTTGGGCAGATCCTTACCATCAGGTAATAATTCTGTGGATAGTGTCAAGTGGATCTTAATATCAACCAGAGACTGTTTTAAGTGATCTGTCTCATCAGCATCTTGCAGTGTTTGTTGTGTTATACTGCTTTTGTGCAGTCATCCCCAGAGCTGCAAGCCATTTCAGTGATATTTCAACGATAAATAGGCCAACATATTTAGAATTCTGGATCACTCACTTATCAGAGTCTTTGTTGCATACTCCGTAAATCACTTCTGCAGTTCCAACTGTTTTTTTTTTCTTTATAAAAATGTCCTCTTCCAGTATCACAGCAACTGCTGCCAGCATTGGAGCAGCAGGCATCCCTCAGGCTGGTCTGGTAACCATGGTGATTGTATTGACATCGGTGGGACTGCCCACCGAGGACATAACGCTCATCATTGCTGTGGATTGGTTCCTGTAAGTCTTAACTAAATGTCACATTGAAGCATGCAGCTCCAGCAGAGAGCACTCGTCCAAAAGGTTATTGATACATAATGCAGACATATAATCTGAGAGAATACAGAATATGTTTTCATGTCAATATTGCTGCCATTATAGTGGATAAAGGAGGCATCTTGTTTGTGTCTGTCTACTTTATCCAGGGTTAGGTGACAAATGCTTATTGTGCATAAGCAGCTCATGTTTTAGTATTCAGTTACAAGATCATTTGTGTGTTTTCCACATGCAGAGATCGTCTCAGAACCACCACCAATGTGCTGGGAGACTCGCTAGGAGCTGGCATTGTGGAACACCTGTCACGGCAGGAACTTCAGAACCAGGACGCTGAGATTGGAAATTCTGTGATTGAGGAGAACGAAAAGCCATACCAGCTCATCTGCCAGGAGAACGACTCTATCAAACACCGAAACAGTGAAACCACAATGTAAACAATGTAAATAACATCACACGCAAGCCGCACTCAGTTCTTTCGCCGGAGTATCTGTTAATGGTGGAAAATATATTGTACTGTTAAAATACTGTTACAGATAACGTTCAAGCACAGGATACCAAAAGCCATATCAGTATTTACAAAATAAGAGTGTCTACTGTATTATTCAGACTCTAAATGAGAGGCCAAGCATGTTCCAGTGACCTGTGTTTTATTAGATGCGAAACATCTCTGGAACCTCACCTGTTATTTACTTATGAGTACCTAGCTCATGTGGCTAAAACACCCTGAGTACCTTTAAACATTTTTAAATAACTATCCTTAATGGAAAATTAGATTTTTTATGGTCACCCGTATTCTCTCTCTAAAATATTGTATCACTTTGCATTGATAATTAGGTTCATTTGAGACAGGAACTGACAAAATAAGTGTATTAGTAGTACAAAGAGAGATACAGTACAAGTAAGATATGCTTCACCACCAAACAAAACTATTATTTGATCAAATGTTGTCAATTCAACACTTGTAACTGCTGCTGGTGCCTTAGGATGACTCTTATTAGCCAAGTATTTTAACTTAATACAATTGGAATCGCTTTGACTGCTTATCAGCTAGTTGCCTGTCTCTTCGCTGTCTTGTTTACTGCAACATTATCAGTAGAGAAACAGTAAATATTCCATCTATTCCAGTTGTGAACACTGGCAGAGCAGCAGGCTGCTATGTAAGTGTGGTGTTTCGCATCAATGACACTGTGGGTCTTTGTTCTCACCAACAAGTGTATCATTCCATACTACAGCTCTGGTAACCATAATGTGTAACATCTAGCCAGCCTCTCCAAAAACCATTATATCAGTTATGTTATTTAATGCAGTGTTTTCCCTAGATTTTCTTTCAGGTTAGTGCTGTTGTGCCTAAGTGGTGTCATCAAACACATGTGGCTGGGTAGTATCATTACTCATAATTTTTTAAGACATAATTTGCTTGTGAGTATTAGAGCTTAATGAATGCTATAGGAAGTTGAATGCTTATACCTGAAAACATTCAGAAATGATTTTGATTTCTCATAATGAAATCGCAAATTAGAAACACCAGCTTTATTGAAACAGTGGTACAACACTATATTTCAGTAAAACTACTACAAAGTAATATTTCAGGTTGCTAAAACTGTTGTTAGGAGCTAGAACATTTCTGTGCCTAGAAGCTAGAAAACTAGAGCTAAATGCTGCTCCTCTAGCCAATCTAAGCTGACCTGTGCAATACAGTGTTGTATCATACAGTTAGATCAATGATTGGATCAACATCAGATCTGAATGTAGTGAATTTACTAAATTTTCTTTACATTTGACAGTAGTTTATTTCGACTGAAAAATGAACACATAATACCTGAAAGCTGAATGCCTGTTAGTTACATCCGCTTCTAATCCAAGACAGAAAGAATGTGGGTTTGACTGCACAGGCCAGTCAGCCTGTTTAACAGTAGGGGAAACATTAGTATTAGTATTAAAATTCTCATTAGTATTAAAAGTAATTGGGATAACCATTCATAAATAGACTGAATGCATTGTACATAAAGTATGACAAACTAGTGTTTCCCAGTGAACAGTACTTTTGATTGTACGAACTTCTGTTGCAAAAGGTTGTGTAAAATGTTGAAATAGTGATACCTCATCTGACAGCATGCGATTGCCATTCATTGTGGTACGCTAGAGCCACAGTTCATTTTTAAATCATTCATATTGTGGCTGTGTTCCCGCATATTGTGATGTTTTATGTTACATTTTGACAGTACTGTATTATTTTGTGATTAATAATAACATTTATTTAAATCCAGATTTGTATTAGTAATATAGTAATGTCTCTACTTTTTGCTTATCGGCATGCATAGTTTAAGGCTTGTGTGTGGATAATATGCTTTACCTGCAATTATTCTGTCACTGAATGGAATTTTCCCCAAAAACATTGATATTAGTTTTAATAAAGTGCTGATAAATGATTAAGACCACTGATTCTTTTACAGGTATAAACACCATTTTCTAGTTTTTCCATTCACATGCGCTGTGTTCATGTTCCCCTTGTCTGCGTTCACATGAAAGAACAGTGTTACTGAATGACTGAAAGTAAGAAATACATTTGAGATTTTGTTTACTCATATCAATAACCAATTGTACTTTTTTATAAATGGAATACAAAAAACTTTATGTAGGGTCAAATTTGGACAAACTAGACAAATGTGATTAACTACACAATGTAAGCAATGAGTAATCAGTATTATTACTCATTCAACATCCATTATAGCATTATATGCATACATATGTATTTTGTGAATGGTGCCAGTACAACTGCAGGTTGTGTTTTAGATAGAATTAATTTGGTTAAAACTTTTATAAACTAGATTTTTAAATGGATTTGATTAACAGTGTTCATTTTATTAAAACTGTTTTTTTTTTTTATTCTGAATTTTCATCTTGCTGCTGTGCTGGAATGTTTAACGTTTTTGTTTTAACAAGAAAACCTTTTTTGAATGTTTTTTTGTTTAATGATATTTTTTATTTATTTTTCAAAGTGTCAGTCTTTAAAGCATTCCATCTCATTGTGTTTGCAGCATGTGCTGTGTCTTGTGGACTTGAAATGTTCCTTATTTAGTTAGTACAGAAACGTTCAGTGTGCTGATGGTCACTAGATGGAAATGCTATACTTCGATTGTATATTGGAAGGATGTGAAAGACTCAAATAAATGTCTCAGGAACAAATAGCCCACATGGTAATGTCTTTTATGTTAAACATATGTATCATGTAGTGATGAGTGATAGAGATTAACCTACAGTACAGCAGCACCCCTCTGCTTTTATTGAGTTGTGTCCTCGGTACGCAGTTTGTGGCAAATTAAGCCACCAGATGCTATGACTTGCTTAAGTTTAAGACCCACGTGTCTAAGCTTATCCAACTGTTTTGGAAAATGAAAAACTGCCTGTATCTCTTTATGCTGTAACCAAAAACCAAAAGCTTTCATTCATTTCCATGGGCATGTTTTTGCTACACATTATGGAGACAATGGACCAGCTAAGGGTCAAGACTTTTTACATCTTATGAACATCTTATGAAAAAAAAAACCCTTTCGTTTGGATAAATATATTCAATTTTCCCAATAAAAAGCATGCAGGCATCCATTTCACATATTTCTTTATATATAAAAATCAATTGCATTACCATACATAATAGAATCAGTAATTGCACTATATTGGAGCCAAGAACAGTCATTTCACTTTAACTCTATATAACAGCTTGTAAAACTTATAGAGTGTAGAATATAGTATAGATAGATAATGAACAAGCTTGAAGTACAGAGTTAAAAAGGAGAATACTTTGGCATAATGATATAACAGTCAGGTCAGAAGACATCTACATATTACACTCTTGCTGGGATAGCATACTGTTTGGTAATGAAAGTTATGGGTCTACATACTTTCAAGAAGATAATGATAAAGATGAAAAGGCTGGAGTGATCAGTCATCTCTTCTTCGTTGTTTACTGGACCTAATGGCAAAGAATATAAGAATACATGGTTGGTTGCCTTATTTCGGTATTCAAAGTGTTTAAAAGTACGTCACAATGTCAAAAAGGCCTTAATTTTGAGGGACAAGAAGTCCTAAGCAAAATGCCATTCTGTAGCCCCACAAGCTTAGCAGATGGTATCTCATGGCTCAATTTTAGTCTCAGCTGGATCCCTTTTGGAAGAGTTTATTGACAGCGAGTTATGGAAAGTGCCTGGGGATAATCATTTCTTCAAGGACACAGTAGTAAGAAGTTCTTCAAAGTACCTTTAGGCACAACCGGCAAGGTTTATGGTTCATCGGCAGAAACAGCACAGCTCCTCAAGGAACTTCACTTTTAAAGTTCGAAACACGCAATATTATTGTACACACTTTGCTCCAGTGATGCGAAAAAGCTGGATTAGTTTTAGCAGAGTGTATTCGGAAATGTCATTAGTAAAGAATTTGACTTGGCATTTCAGATGATGTAGCTGGGTTGGGAATGGGAATTTTTCTAAATTGCAAGAGAAGGCCTGTAGTGAAATATCATGACTTGGAGGTTTACTTCAGCATATCATCATATATGTAATGCTCAATAACAACATGGCACACAGCCATGTCTATTAGTGGGTTTTGCTATGGCTTCACCATGAGGTTGACTAGAACATGGCTATTCCCAGTGGAGCCATGCAGAAATTTACAGAAAGCAAAACTCCCTGGAACTACAAGTTACAAGAAGAAACACTCCGCTTTCAAACTGGATTAAAATAACAGATCTTATTGGTAATTACAATACCCCTACTCAGGTAAACTAATCCAGCTCATACCGGGAGTTAGATTACCTCCGACATCACAGGCAAGTTCCCTTGCGGATGGAGCCACATGGTCCTGTGGGCTTTGGCTCTTTGCCTCTGGATCAGTTTCCGTAGTAACCTCTTCACTTTCCTGTCCCTGGGGTCCGCACACTTCACTGCCTTCTTGGTGTACAATCTGCCATTATTCACGCAAGCCAAAACAGGAGAGAACAACCTGAGTCAGGCAAAAGTAACCTTTGTCTTGACTTTCTTTTTCAGACACAATGGACACTGAGCTCTCAATCTCATACGGTCCAAATCAGCACCAGAAAAATTGGCCCACTCAGGGAACAGTTTGGGTATTGTCCACTCTGCCTGAGCGCATTCTTGAGCTGCACTTGCCTGTGCAATTACCGCAATCAGGACTAAAAATACGACCTGTAAGGATGGCAATGCCTGAGATTTAATAAGGTATGGTTTCCATGTATGTTACCGCTCCAAGATACTTGGAATACTTGCATGATGGCTCGTATGCTGCAGTCTGGCCCCTCTGTCTGCACTTCAAACTTAAGAACATCTTTGGTCCGCACTTTCCCCTGTGAATACTGCATACAGCACTGGACGTCCCGCTGCATCTGCACTCCGTTCCCTGCCAGAGAGAGAGACACACAGGTGACGCTTAGGAGAAACTCTCAGATACAAATGGCTGGTTTCCTGGACCCAGGTGCCAGGGTTCTTTGGAGTGATGCCACAGAAAAAGCGCTTCTGGTTCTGCAAAGATTCTTTCACCAGATGGTTATTTAAAAACAGGATAATGTATAATGTACACCAAAGAAAGGTTTTCCGTAGAGCTGTCTGTCCAAGGTCTTTTCAATCCGAGAACCATTTAGGAACCATGTCCAAGAAACCAGCCCAAGAAGTGGTAAGCTTTCAAAAGATGAAGAACTCATATGACCACCACTACACCACTACTATGGAGACTACATTTTTCTCTCTGTCTGTAACAAGATCTAAAGAAGAAACAATGAGAGATTCTGATGATGTAACGGGGAGGCACAATAAAGGACAAATGCATTATTCAGTTCAGGGAGGTTTTTGCTACATCCACGTGTGTTTTGTTATGTTTCTGGAGCGAAACGCATCATGGCTGATTTAGACATGTGGACTGGTGCCATGAGGCATCCTGCAGGTATTGTCTTTAATATCACAGATATGACATTAATAGGAAACTGAAGCAAGCTTGGTCCAATGACATCACCCAGATTCTCCTGAGACTGGCTTTAATAACCTAGCAAGACCTCATCAGCATGCATGACATCAAAAGCTCATCACAGCAAATGGATAACTGACTCTCTTCTCCTTCCACCATGCTGCCTGTCCTCGACATCACACTAATGTCAAACTCCAGAGCAGCTCAGTGGAACAGTGCCATTTCGTCCTACCTTCCAGAGAGCCGAAGAGAACGACAGTGACGGAGAGCACAGGGATGATCTGCAGCAACATGGTTCCAGCTTCAGACGGGATTTAATCCGCCGTGCTGTCTGCTGTACCTCTGTCTCTTTTATATTTCTCCAGCCTCACTCTCTCCCTCCCTGCGCCTGCTTGCTTCTCTCTCTCTCTCTCTCACACACACACACACTCACATCCTAACACACCCACATTCTCCCTCTTCCACCTCCTCCCCCCTGCTCATGCTTGTGTGTGATTCTTGTTTATTGATAGCTTGTATCTACTCTTGTCTCACAGACTTCACATTGTGATAATGGGAGCACTGGCAGTAGAATGTGCTGTGGATGAATAATGTGTCGTTTTGAAACAGCATCACTTGAGATACACTTTCCAGTTCACTGGGTACACTTACACTAATTGGTTCTTTTTATCATATAGACAGCGATCAGCCATAGCATTAAAAACACTGACAAGTGAAGCGAATACGTCCTTAACTCGTTACATTGGCACCTGTCAAAGAGTGGCAGCAGGTGAATGGTCAGTTTTTAAAGTCGATGTGTTGGAGGTTTGGCAACTTTGACATGGGCCAAACTGTGACGGGTCAGAGCATCTCCAAAACAGTGGTGTGTTCCCGATATGCAGTGATGAGTACGTTCCAAAAGTGATTCAGGGAAAGAGGATCGATGAACTGGTGACAGGTTCATAAGGGGTCATTGGAGGCGCCTGGCCTGATCCCACGTCTAAAAAAGCTGGCCATGACAGGTGTCGGGTGTTTTGTAGCTTGCTGTGCATGTGTAGCCTCAAACCGATCAGTGTGCCAACGCTAAATCCTGTCCACCAGCAAAAGTGCCGACAATGGACACACGAACGTTGGAACTGGACCATGAAGCAGGTGGTCTGGTCTGATGAAACACGTTTTCTTTTGAATCATGTAGCTGACTGGGTACACTATGGGAAAAAGGCAAGCTGGCGAAGGCAGTGAAGCTCTAGACAATGTTGTGCTGGGAAAACTCCTGGCACTCATGTTGATCTTCCTTACAGGACTGAAAGGATCTGTTGGTAGTGAACTGGTGCCACATACCACAGGCTTCTGGGCTCTTGTGGGGTCCATGTATTGAAGGATCAGGGCTGTTTTGACAGCACCAGGAGGACCTACTCAATATTAGGCAGGAGCTTATGTTATGGCTGATTGCTGTATATATTACGCTCCAACAGCATAACATATAACATAAAGGTTTACAATCACTGAGTGTAGTCCATCTGTCATCTTTAATGAGCCATATCATTTATTTATTTTAAAGCATGACAAATGTGTGAAACATATTCAGATATATAACACAAAATGCATAATATGTGACATATGTGGTCTACAAAGTCTAGCTCAGATGCATCTTAAACAGCTAAAGAAGTGCCAAAAATGTCCTCTTTTGAGCAGCTTAGGAATTACTTCTACTCCTGTGACCCTGGCTAAGATATGCATCTCAAAGAATGAATGAAAAAGGAAAATATTAAAAGAGCTATGAAATCAGAATTATCTTTCAAAATATATATCAAAAGAAGAATGTTCTCAAAATCAAACTTAATATATTTACAGAAATTGAGCCAAATCGAGCCACAATGTATTTCTTGGGCCTATCATCAAAATACTGATATTTCAAATATATGTTTCCTGTATATCAGGCACAGCAGTGTTGCTGGAATTTTTAAACACTTCATTTTGAGTGAGAAAAGAAGAAGAATGCAACATTCACGTGGAATTTTGACACATGACACATTTATACAAATTGAAATGGACAAATACAATTATTTTGTCACTATTAGTAGTTTTATTTCTTCTAAGGTCTCAGAGCTTATTGAATGCATTAGACCCTAATCCAAATCAGTGTAGACAATTCCAGATGACCTGTCAAAAATATCAAGGTGTTATACTTACACAGCAAGGGCTCATCTCACTTATGATTAGTCAAAACACTTTTCTCTTTGACAGAAATCACCAAAGGTACGTTTGGACAAAAAAAGAGAAGCAGGTTAATAAAAGACAACCATGGCATGTTAAGCATAAGTGCCGATCTATTATGGTTTGGGGTTGTGTGACAGTCACTGTAGGAAGGGTTGTGGGAAAATAATAATAATAATACTAAATATCAACAAATGCTAGAAATGAATGCCCCAACATCAGTGAAGAAACTGAAAAAGATGGACATTATAACAAGACAGAATGGCTTTCATCACTCCCATACTTGAATATTTAAAAATCTGCTATTAGAATTTACATGCTATGCTAATATTAACCTGTCAATTGTATTGCTCTGCAAAGAACCGTCCACCACTCAAATAACATGTGATCAGCTGTGACCCTATGGTGTTCCCTTTCCATTGAAAGACAAGGTAGAACGTGGCTGTGTATGGCAACAGAGGTTCGTAATCCCATGCACTGCACATTTTTGGTTCCACCAAAAAGTAATTGACAGAGCACAAGTTGCATGTTAGTTAGTAGAATCAGGTTTGCCACTGTATCTTATATGTGCATCTATATTTTAGGCATACCTAGGAATGAGTCCTTATTTTTAGTACTCTGATGTACTTCAGCTTTCAGTAAATCAGGCAGAACTGGTTCTCTATCAGAATTCAGCACAGGTAGGGTCTGATTTCCTTTTATTAGTTAGTGAAGGGAAAACACCAATACTATATGCAGAGCGGGGGTACTCCAGGACCAGGCTTGAGAATGACTGCTGTATAACAGTCAGTAGTTGGGATGGAATCTTGATCCAGATGTGCAAGCTTGGCAGGTGCAAGCACCTTGCGGAAAGTATGACAATTGTAATCAACATTTCTTTTGCTCTGGAATTACATTCTTATGCATGATTAAACATGTCTCTAAAAAGTATGCATAAGTAACAGCATCTCATTCCTTAAAAGGCAGAGTTTAAAATGATATGTATTTTAAGAACAGTTCTCTTTATCTGTCTGAATTTTTAGGACACAAATGAAGCACAAAAAAGGAATTCATCAAGTTATAACTATCCCAATAACTAAATCTTGCCTTTTAAGGATTTTAAAATAAATGAGCAAAGGTCATGCACAAAATCAAAAAATATATTGAAATGACATGCGACTACTTAAAAAAAAATCTGTCAATTTAGGCTTAGTAAAATATCTTCAAAGAAGTAAACTGAATTGATGAAAACCCCAAACAACCTAAAACAAAATATATTTGATCACTACATAAATGTGGCATTTTAATGATACAATAACCATCTGAGATTCTGGTTTGTTTTGCACAATACAACTCACAGACTCAGGTCAATTTCGCTCCTCCTTTTCCAAAGTTATGAGGCAAGAGTATGTTGCACTAGTTTTAAACTATTTAGGGTCTTGTAAAGAACAAAATATTATTTATTTCAAGAAATCATAAATGTCCCCAACCCCATTGGTAGACTTGTTTTGCATAATAAAAATCAAGCCCACACATAATATATAAACCCCTTATACATAAATGAATAACCTGCCTGGAAAAGGAAATTGTTTACACAACAATGCTGACTCAAAAAATGTTTTAGATGCAGCATCAGCATGTAAGAAAAATGACAGGAATTAATAATCCATAATAATGTGATCCATGTAAGTAATGTCTAGGTGATTTGGTGCATACCTAAATTCAAGGATTTCTTAAAAAATGTGTGTGTTCACACACTACATGGGGCAGGTATCCATCGCTTTGCGAGAATTCGGGCTGGAATCTTTCAGCTGCAAAAACATACCTTCCCCATGACTTCAATGCACCCACGAGCCAAGCATATTTCCTGCATACCTTTTTGGCGATTAGGGGGATCACTGAACAGCGTGCAGACAAAAACATGCCAACCAATGTTGAAAGAAATCCATGCTAATTCCCTGGGATGAAGTTCTACAACTCCATGGGAGACGGTACTTATTAGATTGTAATTCAAGATGCTGAGAGCCTGGTTAAGGTTAAAATTAAGAAGCTGTGCAACTGAATGCAACTCACAAACCGGCTAGTTTTAACACAGAAAATATTGGGTTGTGTTGATGGAATTTCAGATGCAGGGTTGAAATGCATTCATCCAATCTTCACAAAGAAACCAGAGAAAGCTTTTACACCAGGGTGTTCCTCTTGCTCACGGTGGTCCAGGACGTGATCTTGTATTACCCTGCGCTGGATTTGAGCAAGCATGCCGTGAATTAAAGAGGCCAAACCCAAAACATTTTTCAACATTCTGGCAGAGGACTTATTCCTTCCAGGACTGTTGGTATCTTGTCTGTGGTAGGACCACCAAGACTTTCCATTCTGGAGAGGCTTTTTGTCACACAGACCATGGTTTGTATTAATCTCCAGTAAGGCCCATGTTATGCAGTTTTGATTATGGGCATTCTGTTCAATTCTCTGTGACCTGGCAGCTTACAGCAATGGCAAAACAATCCGGATATAATGGCATGTTAAATATAGTCCTTAAGCTTTCGGTTTAAATACAACATTTGGAAGGAAACAAAGAGGAAATGCCCATCTTGCTCCAGGCACTGAGGTAGACAGTCAGTCTGTTTGTACAGACTATTCTTAAACCCCCGTCTTAAAAAATTTCAAGAAGAGAAACTATGCACGGCAAGCTATGCACCTTCATCTGCACTGTAGAGTCACACACTAATATAGAAATCAGAATTTATTTCAACATGTGTTACAATATTCACAAGTAAAATTGGCACTTCACACAAAACATTAGGCCATACATATGTCAAATATATTGTACAAGCTGTACATGTTCACTATATAAAATGATTGAAAATAACCTCATTTGTCTTGAAAGAGGTCCCCAAGCACAGACTGTACAGACGTAAATAAAAAAGCAGTCTTTTCTTGTAGAAAGATCTTCTCAAAAATCATCCCTCCTTGTGAGCCAGCTGCCAGTCAGTCCAAGGTTCCTGGAAATCAAATAAATGCGACAAAAAATGCTAAAAGAGTCCAACAAATTCTTCTAAAATGTCACAAGCCTGTGTCCAAAACGTCACTTCATCAGATTTCACCAACATTTTTCTCCCTGCTGATGAGGAGTAAACCATTCTTGGGTTCTGGAGTTAATTTAAGCCATGTGAATTTGTTATGTGATTTTGATTACGGGCACCTACAGCCGTATCTGGTTCTTTTAAATATACCTTTGTGATGACAGAATGTGCAAGATGTGACTGCTAAAAAAAGCATCAAAACATTTTGTTGGAGCATTCCTTCAAATAAATCTTGACAGGCATTTTGCCAAGAATGATTCATTTTCATTACTTAAGAATTTGTAGTATTGGCAAGCCAGTCAGGAGTGGACATTATCAAACTGCACTGAAACACAAAAACAGCTTCAACACTCGTGCCAGCTCTGATATCCAGCCATGGAAAGAGTCAATTAGGGATTCTGCACTTATTCTAGAAAATGACAGTCATGGCAATGTGGTGTAGGAGTCCAATCTTGGTCTCAAGCAAGAATTAATTACTTTTCAACGGTTTTGTCTCAGGTTAAAGGGAGCTCACTCTGTCCTCAAGTGCCAGGCCTCCTTGCCTGTAGTCACTGGTAACTGTACTTTTGAGTATGTTTTAAAGGCAGAGTCTGATTGGCTGACTTAAAGTGGCCCCTTATATTCACACCACAGCACAGTGTGAACAATGTGAAATTCTTTCTCTGTATTTAACCCATTCAACAAGTGAAGCAGTGATGCCACTAGCAGTCCTGGATACAAATCTGCGATATTGAGCTATTAAAAGTCACTGTTCCACAATAAGAGTTATCATTTCTCTGAGCACCAGTTGCTAAGTAACAATGTGCATTATGCTGCAGATAACTGTCGCTAATTTTCTACTTTATCTAAACAGTTATCTAAATAATTAACCTGCAGTCCTTTTGAACAGATTCTTCTTATAAAAGTGTGTAATCCTCAGGCCTGCATCAAACTACAAACTGCCACAAATTCTCAAATCCTTGTCAAAATCTCTATGCCCATTCACACTCAAATTATAAGCAGTGGTTTTGCACTGAATCCTTTTTGAATGAGGTGCCAGGACATGACGAGAAAACAGAACTTCGTTTATTAACAAAGGTCAGTTTTAAAAGAACAGGAATGAAAAAGGCTGGTTAATTATAAGGTCAAGGATGGAAAACAGCCATGCAAAAATAAATAATGATCATTTCTGGCACATAAAATCAGCCAATTTATACATCGATCAATCATAACTTTAAAAACACCTGTCAAATTTTGCGTAGGTCCCCCTCATGCTGCCAAAACAACTCTGATCAGTTGAGGCACGCTCTCAGCTAAGAGAAACGTCCACATAATGTAAAAGAAAACATTAATCATCAGACCAGGTCACCTTCTTTCATTACTCCAAGGTCCATTCCTGATGCTCATGTGTCCATTGCAGGCATTTTCAGAGGTGGACAGAGGCCAACATACGTAGGCTTTGGCCTCATTCCTTGGTTACAGAGCTCCATACACAAGCTGTGATGTACTGTTTTGTTCTGACACCTTTCTATCATAAACAGCATTATTAGTTTTTGACTATTTGTGCTACAGTGGCTCTTCTGTGGGATCAGACCAGATAGACTAGGCTTTGCTCCCCATGCTCATCAGTCATCATGTCGCAGGTTAAACCCTTTGTCGTTCCTTAAACCACTTTTGGTAGGTACTCAATACTGCATACTGGGAACAAGACCTGCTGTTATGGAGACGCTCTGATCCAGTCTACTTACCATAATTTAGCCATCTGTAAAGTCGCTCAGAATCTTACAATCTATCATTTTCAAAAACAGACTATTCACTCGATGGCTAATATATCCACCCCTTTACAGGCGTCACTCAAATTAATCTATGATATTTGTCTCAACCATCAGCGGTTTTAAAGCTCTGGTTGATCGGTGTAGTTGGAACATTTCTTACAGCAGCTGTAGACTTAAAATTTAAAGATTGTGAGTCAATAATGTTTTTTCCCCCAAAACTATTTAGTAGTTTTAAAACTCCTAAAAGTTACTAATTATCTGTTGGGCTGCTTTAAAATAAAGTCATATTCTTATGAAGACCGGTTAGTATGGTTACAAGCATTTTACTAAGATGAGTTCAGATATTTGTTTAGCTGGGGGGGGTGGAAATCACACTCATGCCAAGTTTGTGTTCTCCAGCTGTGTTCTCTTCTTATGGACGATTAGGTTAAAGTTAGTGTGATGCACCTTCTCCATACTTTAAACATACATGACACCTAACTAGACAAGCAAGAAGGTGATTAATGTTGGTGATGAAGGCAAGTGGCCTCCTTCTATCCTAGGATATCTTATATAATCTGACGATTCATATGTTCATATGTTTAAAAGACAACATTTTTGTCTTTATTAAAGTTACAGCAGATGCTATCCTGATTTGTCTGGTAAACAGTGACCAAAAAAGACCCCAAAACCCCCACAAAACATTAAGTCACTCATAAGATGGCAGGGGCCGTAAGGCTTTGCAGCAGCAGCCTTTAGTTTTGGACATGAGCCAAATCTTCCTTCTTTACGCACTGCAGTATTGCTTTCTTATTATTTGCTCCAGGAAATAAAAGTCTTATGGACTAATGCCATTACTGACAGGTCTCAAACTAACTCTATCTTGCTGATTGTGTCACAGTGTTAGTAGAGTGTCCAAGTAAATTATTTATTTTTGCATCATTGATTTCGGAATCAAGCAGAGATACTAAGGCATGATAATGAAACATCAGTAGTAATTATCCTGTATTTATTCTGTCATAATTGAATGTTAACACAATACACTTTACGCGGGGACAGGACATCTTTAGTACCTGCAGAAATAACACACATCTCTGTCATAAGGAGGGCCAGAAAAACACTTCCCGCAAGTACGCACGAAGGCATGGTTGTCTTGTACCACCAGGAAGCTTTTACTAGATCAACACTCAAGGCACCAGTAGTTTGATGCGTCTGTGGAAGAACTGTTTTTTTTGTATAAACATAAATAAGGCACACCACTGCCTCTTCATTCCAACAGAACCTGCACACATCTCCCTGACATGTTATGCTGTGGTGCTACTGGAATAACACTATGTTCAGTTTACAGATGCCATGTTGTGTGCTTATTTACCTCCTTGAGCACTGACGGCCCAATGTTTTAAGCTTTCTAAACCAATTTAAGTAAAGAAAGTAAAGTTTATTTATAAAGCGCTTTTTGCAGAAAGACATCATAAAGCGCTAAACAATAAAATTCCATAACAGTTGTAGAGTGAATAATATAAAACAAAACAAAGAGCTGCTCAAAGCTGCTCAAAGGCTTGTCTGCAGGTGTAAAAGCCTTAAACTTTTTGGCCGATTGCAGCAATCTCAGTGCTGGTGGAATTATGGGAGCAAGAGATTGAAATGAACTGTCCTCATGAGTCTTCAGCCGGGTGCAAGGCATAGAAAGAAGGGCTAGTTGGGTGGATCGCAGGGCACGACTGGTGGTGTAAAACTGCAGGAGGTCCACAATGCATTGAGGAGCCTGACTAAGTGCTTTATGGTCCATGTGTGTGGTAAAATGTGGCATGGAAAACTGCAGCAGGAGATTGTAGCTATGCAGCAGGTTAAACATGATTAAATGTTCTCACATTTATCCTTCGGCTTTTAAAACTAGGCATCAATTTGTATTAGGGTATCAGAATACATTGTTGAAAGGTTTTCTTTAACGGTGGCAGCAGACACAGCAGTGAGATAAATGTATGAGTTTGAATATGAGACCCAATGGATATTAGAAAGGAAATGATGTAATGTGGCCATAACATGCACATGCATGCACGTTAACCTGTAGTCTTAGTAGACCAATCATTAAACGCAGTGTAAGGTGCATAAAGGCATATTTTGCGCTGTGCCTGTGCTTATATGCATATCTGACCCTGACTATATTAACTGATAAAGAAACATAAGAGCACAAGATGTTTGTATAGCAGAACAGGGCAGTTGTAATGCAATGGCCGAGAGCCATCATTCACATTCTTTTGTTGAGCATGATTCTGGCCTAAAGATTATCCCAAAGAGCTAAAAAATTGCTTACCTTCAAGAAATGCAAACTCATCAATTGCCTCAATTGCGTTGTCTGTGAAAAGATGATGCACAAATGTAAAAAAAAAAACAAAAAACAAAACAATCAAGTATGACACTACCCTTACAAAAAATCAACTCACCTAGATCTTTCCTTTGTAATGTTTTCCTTTTTCCTTGTTGTGCATAAACAAGGGCATCCTTGGCTATCATTTCCACAAAGAGCTCCTTTAAAGACAAAGACAAACTATTACTCGGTTGAATTAGGAAGAGTTAAAGGAACATCATGACAAATGCCAGTATTGACAGTGCAGAACACGTGTGACCCCTTTCTGACACATTAATAAACTAAAACTGTGCACCAGCATAACGACACTATAAACAATAAAAACATAACAAGCATGTATACGCCTGCAAAACTAAATGTGAGGTATGTGCATTGCATTTCTAATTATAATATTAACACTTTACAGTACAGTGTCCCTACATCTACACATCCACTTAGCCTTTATGTTTGGTTTCCAAATCCATTTAGAGTCTCTAGTGTGTGTTGCTGCTAAACCACTAAGCCTCATGTACACTATACGGACAAAAGTATTGAGACGCCTGACCATTACTCCAACAGGGACATTTATGACATTGTATTCAAATACATATTGTGTAATATGGAGTTGGTCCCTTCTTTGGAGCTATAACAACTTCCACTCTTCCTGGAAGGGTTTCCACAAGATTTTGGAGTGTTTCTGTGAGAATTTGTGTCCATTCATTCTGTAGAACATTTATGAGGTCAGGCACTGATGTTGGACGAGAAGGTCTGGATCACAATCTCCGTTCCAGTTCAGCCCAAAGGTGTTGAATGGGGTTGGGGTCGGGGTCAGGGCCAGTCAAGTTCTTCCACACCAAACTCATCCAACCATGTCTTTATGGACCTTGCTTTTCTATTCATGCTGGAATAGAAAAGGGCCTTTCCCAAACTGTGTCCACAAAGTTGGGAGCATGGCGTTGTCTTGGTACCCTGAAGCATGAAGATTGCCCTTTACTGGAAGCAAAGGGTCTAGCCCACACCCAGGTGTGTCCAAATACTTTTGTCCATATAGTGTACTTGACGTCTCTTCTCCAAAGAAGCATTAGCCACATTAGCTGCTAGCTTGGGGAAAATAGCACTACATGAAGATGTTTCGCTCACCGTGGCCTTGGCTATGATGAACACAGACTCCTGGCTCGCCAGGCTTACATCAGGGTCAGCCTTCATCAGAGCTTTGATGCGGGACAGGGGGAGTTTGGCGAGCCGCGTGTTAGCCCCTGTGGGGCTGCTGTTCTGAGCACCGGTCTCCTCTCCTTCTCCTCGGGGCTCCTCTTCAGCTCCGCCGCTGTCCGGTTCTCCCTCTGCAGGGGGAGCACTCACCGCTACAGTTGCTGCCATCGTCCCGCAGGTGTCCAATATTCACTGGAGGGAATTAACAGTCCAACCATGCGGTTAAAACCGTGAAAATAGACTCGAAGTGTGACGACCACGCGCTGCTTTCTCCCGCCAAATCAGACTGTAAACACTGGGTAGGGGCGGGGCCGAGGAGCACACGTCATGACGTGTGCGTGTTATGAGTAACAATTAAAAACCCGTTTTCTTAAATATTAACAATTAAAATTATATATTTAAATATAAACATTTATAAATATATTGTCTAATTTTTATGTACAAATATAAAAAACCGCCAACACCCTTTTTCTTAAATATTAATAATATAAAAATGATAAATGTAAGGACAGCATTTATAAATATAATGTATAAATATAAATAGCCGAAGGCCGTGGGATCGGATCCCATGACTGCTAGCGGCGCAACTGAGGTACCCTTGAGCAAGATACCCCTCCCCATCTTTCACGGGGACTATTAGGTATAACACATCCACCCTGCATCACAAAATAGATAGAGAATGCAATATTAGTTATCAGTAGCTCCAATATTTACAGACAATTAATGTAATTTTCTTCTGACAGATGTTAAAAGATATAATCTCTGTATGTTTTATTGAAATATTGTATTCCATCTATTACCCTCTGTCACAGCTTTAGTTTGATGGGGTTGCGTGAGAGTTATTTAGCAGAAATTTAATTAATAAGGTGAAAAAAGTTTTTGGTTGCAGCAACAATGCAGATCAGGAAATTAGCATGTTCATTTATCATAATTCTTAATATCCTACATTTTAGAAGTCTACAGTTTGGTAACCACACTGAGCTGATTTGGTATAAAATGTTATTTGATTAAATGAGGGATGTGATGAAAAAAAACAAATTACTGAAGGCCTCCAGTGAAAATGTTTTTAAATGTTAAATGTTATATGAACACTATCTGAATAGCACCTATTAAACAGTAACTGTTTATTTAACACAAAACAAGAGATTTGCTGTATATGTAACGCGGATGTCAGTGAGGTTGACCAGTCAGGTGTTTCGTTCAAAAGGCAAACTTTTGTGTTAATCTAAGCCTAGCCAAATGAAAATTATTTCTTTGTCAGTGTACTTGTTCACAGAGTTTGACATTAAGCTATGCACTAACAGTAGTGGAATTATTGATTTTGGGAAAGTATGAAAAGATACCTTACAAATGTGTGACAAAAAAATATTATTTTACAGTCTGAATTGAACTTGGTGCTCCTCAGCTTCACAGTTCAGGTGCTGCAGCACATGGATAAAGTGTGTCTGCAGTGTTTCCACAGACATGCGACGGTTCAGATATTAATACGTTCTCCTAATTGGATTGAGCACCGGTGATCTTCAGAGGCTTTAGAGACAAAGTGCTGCCATTCTCAGTGTAGTCGACTCTCTTGCACAGGTACAAGCATGAAGGATCCTCAGTTCTCAGGTAACTGTCCTCTTATACTTTCTACACACCTGAGAAGAATATACATGTAATGTTGAGGGTGTACTTAACAGTTTATTTCTCAGTGGTTGTTGTCAAGTTGTGTCATTTTTTCTTAAGGTAGAAATCAGTAGTAGCTTGTGTGAGCATCAGTGTCTGCCACATTTGATCCAAAAATGCTGTACTTGTACTGGTGTATTTTGTTAGTAACCTTTATAGGCCAGTTCTGTTGACTTCTCTTTCTGTTGACTATTTTTAAGCATTTATTTTAATTACTCCGGTTAGAAATAGGTTAGAAATAGGTGAATGATAGAAGTAATTAGTGCCTCCTGTCAGAGGCAAATGAAACAAAACACATGGCTGAGAAAATAGAACAAAATATATGTAATGTGTTTACATGTAGTGTTCACCTGTCTTAATGAATGCACCTTTTCTTTTGTAACTATAATAAAAAAAATGGCCTAAAACACAACGCCTACAACAGAATGTGCATGTTCTGTAAATGTACCTTCCTCTACTGACTGAAATGAAAAAGAGTTAAATATGAAAGTTTGTATTTTGTTAAACAGCGAAAAATGTGCTGAAACTAGTGCAGTGGATTTCCTGTGATCTATAATTACAAATACAGCCAGGCTGCAGCCTGTGATTCTAAAACTGGACTATAATCCAAACTGCTACGACATCGATTCCCATTCGGAGGAGCAGCCTTGTCCACGCATGCAAAAGATAAACTAGGATTAGACTGGAAGCAGTAGAACAGCATGAACTATAAAAGTAAAGTCAAATCCATTAAAGTGCAGCTTTAAGTACTAGTGCTTGCATTAGCATGTAATATTCAGTAATCTCATTTAGTTTTTTTTATAATGAAAACTATTCTGTGTTACTGAAATTAATATATCCAATATTAATGTATCTGCTAATGCAAACTAATGTAATGTAATGCAATTAATTTATAATTGACATTAATTTTATAAATAATGCAATAAATAATGTACGTAATCATTCATGTTTTTAAAACAAGATTCCTCTACATGATCCATTCCCTCATTACTAGTGATGTTGGATCATTACTAGTGATGATGAAATGTCTGATGGACTTTAAGGTTTAAGGTTAGAAGTGAAGTACACGGTGTCTGTACTGGGCTATCCTGACCTCAGAGTAAAATCCTACAGACAGATGGCAACTCCTTCGGCGCTGTCATGATTATCCATTTTGACCCAGGCTGTCGCTAATGGAAGGTCAGTCAGTCAGAGGAGGTGTAGCTTGGCTGAGATGGACCAAGAATAGGACATGCTCACCTATTTAGGTGTCCTTTACAGTTTTGTTTAGGTCAAATTCCTAAACGATTACATAAAACGTTTACACTTATTGCACTTGAAACATATCATATTTTCACATGAATTCAACATTTGAGAATAGAACACATTAGAATAGAACTGAAGTACCTAATACAGCATAACACAGAATAGAATAGTACATAATAGAATAGAATAGAAAGCAAGCCATTGATTTTCTCTTTACCATAGTGGGAATAACCCAATGTAAGAAAACGGTCAAACTGTATTCAAAGAAGCCTTTTTTCCTCTCAGTGTTAAAGAAAGACCACTAATTGAATTAGGCCTCCAAAAGGGTGGACACTGCTTTCAGACGTCTGCTGTTCTTGTGACCTCAAACAACTGGCACTGATTCAGGACCTTTAGTGTGTGGAAAGACTGATAGAGGCTAATCCCATTATAGTTGTTCCATCTGAAACTCCGGTAATAAGTCATCTAAAGTTAAAGGCCGTGTAATGAACGCTGTTGCATTACATGTAAAAGAATGGCTAGAGGGTAGTTTTACCAAGACGTATATTTAAATTGTTTCCGCCTGCATACATATGACTGACATGATTACAGGATTACTTGATTTAGTGACAGGCAGCGTTAAGCTTAGTTGTCCTCATGCTTCAGCACAGCTAATACTGTCTGAGCATTCATTCATTCACACTGACCACTGTATAACCAGTCTGACCCATGAATAATAGTGTTGGTTTTGCCCTTGCTATAATTTCTCCATATGCTATAATGTTAATGTGTAACAGAGTTATACATGAGTTATTTGACCTAATCTGTATGTACTGCAACTGTAGTATAGGATTACCATTGACAAAAGTGTCTTTGAAAACCCAAAGGCTCTAAATATACTTATAATACACCATATGGACAGAAGTATTGTATCAACAGGGCCGTTATATCAACAGGGCCTTCAATGGCATTGTATTCAAATGCATATACTTTAATGTGGCGTTGGTCCTCCCTTTGCTCAGCTTCCACTCTTCTTGGAAGGCTTTCCTCAAGTTTTTGCAGGGCTCTGTGTGGGCCAGTCAGGTTCTTCCACACTGAACTCATCCAGCCATGTATTTATGGAGCTTGCTTTGTGTACTGAGGCACAGTCATGCTGGAATAGAAAAGTGGCTTCTTCAAAATGTGTCCCCAAATTTGGAACCATGGTGTTGTCCAAAATGTCTTGGTATACTGAAGCATTCAGATTACCCTTCACTGGAAGTAAGGGGCCTTGCCCAAACCCTGAAAAACAGATGTGTCCCAGTACATTTGTCCATATAGTGTAGAAACCAATGGGCAGGTGCTTTAGCAACTGTGTTTCAAAACAACGGGTTTTCCACATAAAAGGAAATGCACTGAAATTACTGAGCCTCTGTTACAGATAGTTTGGAGTGAAACATGCAGCCTCATTGACTATTACTGACATTATTCTCCTCCTTGCTCAGGTACCAAATTTCACAAGGTCTGGCCAAAACGGCACGCGGATAAAAAATCAAACAGTGAAACAGTCGTCAAATCCACCAGACCTGTACTGCCAGCATCCAGAGCACCAGCTTTAACAGCAGAGCAAAGAATGAAGCAGACGCCATTTGAGAGGGTCGTCTATGACATGTCCCACAATGAACGAGTTGTCAGTGAAATCATTTTGGGCAAAAGGGTTGCCTTCTATGAGCTCCGGGGAGAAATAGGCACCGGCAATTTCTCACAAGTAAAACTCGGCGTTCATTCCTTAACAAAAGGTGAGAATTGTTGCATTTTATACTGTAAAAAGTGTAACACCTGAGAAATCTGGTTCTGTTCTAATATAGTAATTCTGTGTAAGGGACTTGATTTATCCTCTCATAAAGCACTATATCCAGTTGGTCACTTTTCAGTCGGATACATTTCACTGTGTGCTGTACTTGTACGACTATGCATGTGACGAATAAACTAACTAGATTTAACTCAGTGAGAACTTGTGGCTCATCTCATGCAATGCAATGCTTTTTTATAAGCAGTAAAAGTTAATGCACTGTACCATGCAAAAATCTAAGCACTTCTTTGCCTCACATTAGCCTGGATCTTTCTTGTAAGAAAGTTATAGACAGCCTGCTGCTCATGTGACTTCAAATGTGAAAAATCTGAATTTCTATTCAATGGGTCAGTGTTTCCCAAAACTGTTTGTAAAGAACCACTCCAAAGCATTTTTTTTTTGTATTTTCCCCGATTCCAACATACTTTACCAAACTAAATGAAGTTTATTAACAAGATGAGTCACTGCTGGATCTGTTGGAGACATTTTCTGCTAAAACGCCCTATTCTAGATTGTTTCAGACCGTCCATCTGGTTTTAGCCACACAGGCTCCAACAGTATTCAGTAAAATTTAACAACAACTGCACATGCCTACGACCAGAGGTGATCTGCTCACATAAGCACTTTGTAATCCAGTCAGATTTGCAGGACCCCCTTTGTGAATGCAAACATGTTTTCTACATCTCTTTAATCTGTTTGGAGGCACTGTAGATGTAGATGCCTGGAGGAAAACTGAAGGAATGCGGGGGTCCTTGACTACAATACCCCTATTAGGCACATAGTTTTGCTGAACTTTATATTAAAACTTGGAGAAGATTCCAGTTAAATTGGTCTCGCCCCCCTCCCCTAACCCCCTCTACCATACCTTTGTATAATACACTCACTTGTTCTCTCTACTAATGCTGCCTCCCCCCTCCTTTCTCCCCAGAGCGTGTTGCAGTCAAGATTCTTAATAAAATGCGCCTGGACAAGAAGACACAGACTTTATTTGCTTCCGAAATCTCTTGCATGGAAAGACTGTCGCATCCTAATATTGTGCGTCTTTATGAGGTGGTAGAAACAAGTAAGCACTTGTACCTGGCCATGGAATACGGCAGTGGGGGAGACCTCTTCTCACGCATCAGCACCAGAGGGCGACTGCCGGACTTGGAGAGCAAGCTCATCTTTGCCCAAATCATCTCTGCACTCAAATACATGGTGAGAGAGGCGCAGTTACAGTTGGCAGTACAGCTAATGAGCAATGCAAAACCAATTAGTGTCATGCCAAACAGTGTGCCAGAATCATCACCTACTCAGACCACATGTAGAGGACAAAAAAACAATACTAGCAGTTGTGTTTGTTTTCTAACAATGACCGACACGCTGTTATCTGTGAAACTGGACCTTTACACTGAAAATTCAGACTTAAATGGGCAGTGAAAAAATAAACCATTGCTACCAGCTCTTGTCCTCATACCTCATCCTATAATGGTTCCACAAATTGCTTAAGAGTTAGTTTTTCTCATTTAACGATAAGGAAACTCCCCTTCAAATTATGTTTTTGAAGGTGCCTTGGGTGGATACATTAGAGCAGGTTTTTTTTATTTTTCTGCAAGCTGACAAAAGCAGCAGAAAAAAGCCAGGTAGCCAGAACCCAGAGAACATTGCTGCTAGGAAGCCAAATATCATGTCTGTATTTAGTAGTAATGAACAGTACTGCACCACTGAATACTTACATGTTTTCAGAAACTCTAAGAGAATGTCCCTTTAAAGGTGGCTACTACCACTATTTTTAGCTATTAAGCCATTTTATCCATTTGAATAGATAATGGAATGCCACACAGCTTGAGGCAAGTGTGTGATAATTAAAACACACAGTTTGCATGATGCTTATTGATGGGGTATAAGCTTGCATTACTTCTTGGCTATGTAGACAAGAGGCTACAGTGCAAAACGTCTGGTAGACCAGAAATCCCTAACTGAGATGTAGGTGAATGTCATGAAAAGTAGGGTAATGAACTTTTGGTCAAATCCACTGAGGGCACCAGAACCTGCAATTAGACATTTGGGGCACTGCGTGATCAGCTGCCCACTGCTTCACCAGGGTGAATGTGTTAAATGCACCGAACAATTTCACACTGTTCATGCTGTGGTGTGTTCATGGGCGACAAATATGGCCAATTTATCCATATTTTTAATGTAGGAATGTTCTAATGAATGGATGAATCCTAGGCATGTAACCTTCTCTTGTTACCATTCCAGCACGACAGCAGCATTGTCCACCGTGATCTGAAGGCAGAAAACATCTTCTACACTACCAGCAACTGCATCAAGGTGGGTGACTTTGGCTTCAGTACGGTCAGTGGGCCAGGGGATGTCCTGACCACGTTCTGCGGCTCTCCTCCTTATGCGGCACCAGAGCTGTTCAAGGAGAAGAGTTACATTGGCTATTATGTGGATATCTGGGCCCTGGGTGTTCTGCTGTATTTTATGGTGACCGCAACCATGCCGTTCCACGCTGACAACCTGGGACGGCTGAAGCGCTGCATCCTACAGGGGTCTTACAGCATCCCCCAGCACGTGCCTGAGCCATGCCAGCAGGCCATCAAAGGCATGCTGAGGCCTGTGCCTCCCGACCGCAGCAGCATTTCCCAGCTGATGACCTGCTCCTGGTTGATGGGCATCGAGTACCCCAAGCCTTACCCAGCCCTCAGCCTGACACCTAACCACCTGCCAGAACCCTCCCACAACCTGTGCGCAGAAGAACGGGAAGTGACTGCGGCGCTCAAGGACTTGGGAATTAGCGGCTCACACCTGCAGAACAACACTTGCACGGACTTGCGCAGTCCCATCACAGGAACGTACCGCATTCTGCTCCACAGTATTCAGAAGCGGAAATCAGTGGAGGCAGTAGGGTATTCTGCTCTATATCCTGAGGACTTCCAAGACAGCAAGCACTGGGACAACAAACATGACCCGTCCGCTGTTTGCACTGTGCTATAAAGACTGGCTTCTGGGTTCATTTAAAGTATTTGGATGGTCTTTTTATACTCCTGAATTTCTGAGGTTAACACAAGGAGGTTGCTGACAGGGACTTAAATAACTATGGTAAAACACTCGGGCAAATTCAGTATTACCCATGTTGCGACAAATCACAGGCCAGTAAAATAGCACACCATTACGGTAAACATGATCTAGTACCTATGATCAATATATCAACAATACTCTTTTGATGATCTCTGTTAATGATCTGACTTGTAATGAATAAGAAGGGCCTTCCAGTAAGTAACCGACAATGCATTGATTTTTAGTGATTTTCAGGTGTTTTAAAACCTGGTTCTGGAATATAGACAGAGTTTGACTTTCTGTGAGGGTGGTGCAGCTACATGTATTTGTACACATGTATGGAGAGACACTTGTGCTGAGTCTGCTAATAGGAACAAACACTGGGACCACTGCATTACTGATGCTGCATGCAAAGACATGTTGCAGAGGAGAACAGAGGTCATTTACTTATATCTGTCTCCAAGGCACAGTAAAAAAACACAGTTTGTTTAATTCCAATAGATAATGAGGTAATGGATAAAGCAGTTTCCGGCCAGTAGCTAGTCCAGCTAGTCTCTGAATGCTACCTATACGCTAGAGTATATATATATTTAGCACATTGGCGTTTCTCCTGCTTACGTATCCACTTGTTAATTAAGCTTCTTAATTAGGTACTTATTTGGATCAGGTATTAGAGCAGGAAAATCACCACAATTTAAAGGACAGCTAAAATACTGGGAGCCACTTAAGTAGATGATTCGCTTGTATTATGCATAGGAAGCACACACAAAACATTTATGCCAAGTTCATAAAGTTATCAACAAAGAATCAGATCTTTTCCTGGCCTTCAGTCCTAAAAACAGTAGGACAATTGTGATTAATTAGGAGTCTTATGATGATTAAATGATCTATTATGTATCGCAGTTAAAACAAAATTGAATTTCATGCATGGAAAGACAACTTCAGTTATCTAACAGGGCAGACTCGGAAATGGTTATGGCCAATATTTCTTGGAAATGGTTATGGCCAACATATACTTCAGGAGCAACTGGAAGATCTAAAGAACAAAGCGTCAAACCTAGTCTGCTCTAGAGCAGAGCTGATCTTCATATCTCATGTCTTTTTAGTCAGCTCGTTTTGAAGCTGATTCAGTAGCTTGTATGTTGTTGAAACGGAACTTTATACTACACCTCTGTATTTGCGGAGCATGCAATCCCTTAATGAAATTTCCACCAAGTTGAAGTGAAGGTAGTTTAGTTGTGGTCCAGTCTTGAGTTAATAAAGACGTCATGCTGCTTAGCATGTCCAGGACTATAGGCTTACAGTGACTGACGCAAAGGATTAATGGCTGTGATTGTCCTTCTGTACAAATTAGGGAACCGTCATTTTGTGGCAATCAGCTAATGTGTCAGTTTGCCAAGCCTTGCCTTTGAGATAAATTTGGGGTGGTGGTTTTATGAATAGCAGCTTGACACAGTTTAAGAGCATTCTCACTGCTTTTACCTAAACACTTTGTGTGCACTTGCTGATACCTCTCAGGGGCATTATAATACCAGATTTGCTGAGATCATCATGTTAATTCTTTTCTATTAAGAAAGCCATTTTCACTTTTGAAAACTGTCCTAGTGTTTGGCCATGCAGTGTGACATTCTGTAGAAATGCTTTATTTTTATTTGATCAATAGCTAGTTATATTTTGTTGACAACATATAATTTTATTTTACAAGATGATTTTTATGACCAATCAGTTGGGAAGCTTGACAGTTTTTATTTTTGTATTATTTAAATACTATGCTGTGTTGTTACAACGTAATCTCATGAAATAAAACTGAACCAAGCTTTCATTCATTTCTTTGTTTCATTTTGAGATCATTTTATATTTAGGTATTTAGGATGTATTTTGCATTAAATGATTAATCTAATGATTGTCTAATTGTATCTGCTAGAGAATGAAGACCAGGGCCTTTTAAGATCTAATGATTACTGGGAGCTGAACAAAAAAAAAACCTAAAAATCACAGCAATTTTTACTTGATTTGTATTCAGTACAATCAGGTTGTATTTAAGTTGTGCAGCACTACTGTAGTTTCATAATTTGGTTTTGGTTCAAAACAATAAAGTCATATTGTTTACCTGCCCAATGGAAAATGATCAAAACACATTATTTTTTGCTTCATTGTATCTAAATTGACATAATGATCACTGTCTTTGTTTAGAACTTTACAAGGCCTACTATGACAGTTTAACCACCAAGAGAATTGAAAGTGACAGTCCAAACAACCTAGTCTAGACAGAAATGTCACTTTAGCTGTTCTGTAAGTCCTGAATACATCACTGCAATATCACTGCAAATACTGACATTTTGTGGGGATGTATTAATGCCATAACGTGCAGTTTTTCAGACAGCAATGATAATGCCACATTCATGTGCCACGACCTACACAGTTTACGCTGCAGTCTTGAGTTTGCAATGTGCAGGCTTTTGGTTTACGTTTGAAATATTTCCATAACTCTGCTTAGCTTTGATCATTTCAGTTGTGAGACTGAGACTAAATTATTGTTTATTAAAACAAAGCAGCCTTGTGATAAGTCAGTTACGTTGCTCACATTGTTTTTCTTGTGCTTTCTGACATGGAAAAATATATACATAAAGTATATTAATTGAATTTTTGAAAGTGGCCAAAAATGTATTTTTGGTTATTACATTTTAGAACAAAACAATACATTTGTATATCCATTGTTGCCCTTTTTAAAAGTAAAGAAAACATGATCCAAAGGAATTTAAAAGTAAGCAAATGTTGCCTATATATATGGCCCATAAATGTTAGGTTTGCAGATGTATAAAATATGTGGCACAAAACGAAGTAGTGTATCTTCTATAATTCTAACTACACCAAATAAATGAACAGAGTCAAACTACTTTAACATTTAGCATGACGATAGCTCCATCTACTGGAGAGTTTCAAAGTTGATCTGTAGACATGCCCTTATTCTGCTGAAGGACTTGATAATGTGACGGGTGTATGGGGGAATGATGGAGAGTCTATGGGTCATTTAGGATTGAAAACTACTGAATTACACCAATAAAACTGTAACAACAATATAACAAAATCATTATGTGTATAAGATTTAAAAAAGTGGGCCCTAGAAAAAGCTTTGAATGGAATACATTTGGTGTATTCCCCTCATTTATTGTAGAATAAATCAACAATATTGCCTATGATGCCTTTAAAATCAAAAGAAATATTCAGATTTGGCTCATGTTCATGGGAAAACAATGACCTTTGTAAGGGGCGAATGTGCAGAGACGGCTATTGCCAAAAAACATTAAAAAAAATTAAATGACACATTGGCAGCCTGCCTTTGAAAACAGCGTTGAGTATATTCTCGTAATAAGTCTGATATGGCGAGAAAACAAACACAACTTGACCCTCTTAGTGGGACTCACTTTATTTACTTGCATGTGCTAGGAATTAGTCTTGGTGGAACTGTTGTATACAGTTTTAGCAAGTGAAATAATCCTCAGTGTATACTCTATGTGCTGACTTCCCGTACATGGATGAATCACTACTACTTTCTTTTTTGGCTTTGCCCAAGTTTTAGGTTTAAACTAGGTCTGGGAAAAGTATTCAGACAATACAACCCTCCAGGGAATGTGATTCATTCGTTGCTGACACAAGTTTTCACTTTTACACACACAGCATGTATAATCTTTATAAAAAGGCAAAGCCAATAGATTGGGATGTTCTAGAGTGGCTGCACAGGAACACAAGGTTACCATTGCTAGTGCCAAGCAGTGGAGCTTTGGAATTGTGTTCTCTGGAATGATGGAGCTTTATCAAATGCCTTTTGGATGAGTTGGTTTGTCTAGTCATCCAACATTAGTATCTGACCTCACAAACACTTATGACTGCATGCAACCAAATCCTTGCAGCAACACTCCTTCCCAGAAGAGCAGAATCTGGGGGATATCGAAGGGATGGGGTGTGGGATCATTAATGTATACACTGTGTACATAAACTGACAATACAGAAAACAAGTAATGCAAATAAACACAAAGATCCAATCACAAAGGAAATCATAAAATCTGCTTATCACCTGTAAGATAAACAAATCAGGATCAGCGTGACATGTTGAAACAGGTGCCAATCTGGATGTGCGCAAGACAAGCGTAATCTACAGGTATCTGACGCTAAACTCCTGTAAAAAATACTTTCATGCAAAAAGACTCCTGTTCAAAGCTGGTAGATAAGTATCACATACCTGAATAAAAAAGTCTGGCCCATTGCAGTGATGTGTGAACACATTACACCACAGCACACAGTGTGAACGATATGGAATTCTTTCTCTGTAGTATGGCGCCTGGGGAGCAGTGTGTGGGGACGGTACCTTGCTCAAGGGTACCTCAGTGGTGTCACTGGCATTCCTGGGATTCAAACCCACAACCTTCCGAATGCAGGACTCCCTAACCACTAGCCGCCCCAAACCATGTGAGCACGCTTTGGCCGGGAATCAAACCCAGGTCAACTGCTTGAAAACCAACAATGCTCACAGATATACCACTATAATCTCAAAAACACCCGATGACCCTGGCGGAACGTGTCTAAGACCATTCATCCATCCAACTCATGTTCACATCCCTCTTGAGTTCTGATACTTAAATTAGCTTTTTCTTCAAATTCCTTCATATTCCTCTCTGCTACATTCGGAGAGTCAATTTTTGGGGATCTGGAGGAATGTTCTGGATCGCTGTCTTGCATGGAGACCAGAAAAGAGCCCAGTTTTTAGGCATCCACGTGGAAGTGACTAGATAAAAACTGATAAAACCGATTCATGGATAATTTTCAACTGAAAAAATTCCTTTGCTCTCGTGTGAGTCAATTGTTTTCATGAAACTTCACATAATCACAATGTTCTGGACACTTACTTGCCTTCTTATTCCCAACAACCATAATCTCTTGTTAAAGTTATAATAGTATTGCAAATTTCAGATGCTGACCTGACAGGACTAATATTTTCAGTTAAGATTTATTCATCTCAAACATCACTCTATTTGTGCGATGGTCCTATTCATATTAAAAGTCCAGGCTTTTAATCTTCTATTATCACTAGTCCAATAATATTCATATTAATATTATAATATTATAATTTTACTATTTACTGTTGTTACTGCTGTCTTACTACATCCACAACTAGTACACTTTTATCTTAATAATATTGATATACTATTCATAGAATTTTGCCTATATATTGTATTTAAATATTAAATATCATAATATAAAAAAAGAAAAAATATATTAACAAATTATTAACACAATTACTTCATGTATATAATTCAGTACAACTAGCTTCACAAAGAAGCAAAATGAGTCACGTGTAAAACTCACATTAAAATGAATACCTATGAAACACATGGGAAGATGAAATAGTTATTATTAAATCATATAAATAAAATAGAATGCACTACATATTATAGCATACTGTACCATATAATAATTTGAGCTCCTTTTTAAATAGTACTTCTTGCTTGATGAATGGCTCTGTGGTCATGTGGGGAATCGTTACCTCTTGGCACATTTAGCTGTGAATCAGTGTACTTTAAGCATTGCTATGAGGCGTATTCAGTCAGGCTGTCTAAGCTGTGCTTTGAAATTTGTGAATTTACTTAAGAGTAACAGGTAGCCAGGTATTGGGAAACTGCCAGGACAGGTGTAACAGCTGCCATTGAACCATCTGGGTCACACACAGTGAATGACGCATCGCAAAAGTGCTTTTAAAAAAATATCAAAATGAGTCACTTTCTTACAACACGAAAGTAAAATAAAGTAAGGAATAACTTTATCATCATCTTTGCTGTATTGTCAATGTGTGAAAGAGTTCTGTATAATATTTATTGTTATACAGTGAGTGTGTGAAACAGAGGTCTATATGCTGTTACCCTTTCTGAGTTAATAATCTCTCTCATTATTTCTCAATAGGCCAACTTTCACTGCACCCTGCTAGTTTGTGCTTGTAGCTTTCGCTGTTTTTCATTAGATTGTCAGTCTGTCAGAGAGATATTGCTTTTGCAATATTGTTAATAGCTTTTCGTCATTCCTTGCCTGCACAGGCAAGCACACTCCAGTGTATTCTCTCAATGGCTGTTGAAAGATTTCTTGGAAAAAAGAACATTACAAGCACTTGACACAAAATGACACCCAGGTGCACTTCGTTTCCCACCTTGTGTGACCTAAAGATGATTTCACACTCTACATAAGATTATTTTACAAGTTCGTGTTTTAAACGAATTTTAAATAAAGTCTCTATGTTTATTCATTGTATGATCATTGTTTGAGCATGATGTATATGCCCTATGACATATCAGTGCCATCAGCCTAAAAAAAAAGACTTGTAAAAACTTCCTCTGATCTGTTTGAAGACCAACGTCAAGCACCTGAGCTCAGGCATGAACATGCATGTTCTGAACTTTGGCCTACTTACACAGGAGTGAACACTGTACAGGTACAGAGGAGAGAAGACCTGTCTTAACAATACCTGGACAAGATCTTCTGCATTATTTAGAGGATGTTTGGTCAGACGTAGTACACGTGTAAGAGTCTTTTCACCTTTTGGGACATTTCATCATTTCCTATCATTTCGTAAACTGCTAACTCAGCAAACTGTTCTGAAATGCAGGCCAATATATTGTCTGCACTGACAATGATACACCAAGATATTGTTTCAGTCTTAGCCAATTATGTACTGTTAGATAACAAGCATTATATTCTGGTTATAATGTGAATAACACACAATCTTTGCTTGTTTTTGTATTTCTATTTTTGTACCTTGAGCAAGTTTTACAGCAACCGAAACTCATTTGCTGTGTCATTTGATTCAGGCTATTTTGAAACTAGAATTTAAAATTAGAGCTAATAAAAGTTTACTCAGCTTTGGTGGAAAATTAAGAAAATAAAACAGAAGAGTTTGTATGATATTCTTTAAGAACAGAGTAACAGTACACAGAACACATGAGTTCTGGTTACTTAATTACTACTAACAATTACTAATTACTTAATTACGTAGTTGTCGACTTGACATGAACATTATCAAAAACATTGATACTGTGATTATACAGTACTGTGCGAAAGTCAAAGATGACCTTTTCATTGATTTTGATGACCTTTTCTTTGATTTTCATTAAAGTCAAATTTGCCTTTAAGTACAAGATCATTTTTCAGCATCTAGACAGTTAGAAAACATATTTAATCAACAATGACACACAAGCTGCAACAGCTAAATAAAATTCAATGTGTTTGTAATATAAGTATTAGTGAGTATTTAATGTGTCCCCCTTTGACATTATCACAGCTGTTTTCCGTTTATTCTTTATAAAAGTGAATTATCCTTAATCTTCTCAGAAATCTCTGCTTTAGCCATTTTAGAAGAAATGTGTGAGGCAGCCGAAGTGTGTGTGGCTGCTTGTGTGAATGCTAGTGTCTCTTTGAAGCGGAGCATAATGTCAGTGAGAGCTTTGGAGCAGCTTTTGTTGAGAAGACACTGTAACTGTTTGTGTCCAAGACAGGAAGGGAAGAAGAGTTAAAGTCCCAGTGGAGAGGCACAAATGTAAAGAATGGACAAATTAAACACTGATACATTTGATATATATTTCGAAGGCTTTTGTGTGCTAAATTAAATGAATGACTGTGATTATGCATAATGCACACAATATAAAATTGTGATATTTACCGCTTTGACCTGAGAAAATGGTATGTAAAGTGTCTGAGAAATGTATCTTTATTTGTTCTAAAATACACTGCCAGGAAATACAAATTATTCAAGAAATAATACTTTGAGATTCTGTGATATTTGAGTCATTTGTTCATGGAAAGTTGTTTGGTAGTATTGGCACTAAGAAGCAAGTGAGAAAGTGTTTGTTCAGTGTCTAACTTTAAATTAAAGAGAGAGAAAATAACCTTAAATGCAGGAAATAACAGAACCTCAGTTAACCTCCAGACAAAACATCTGAGGTAACAACATATGCTTCTCACATGCAACGGCTTCTCAGTAACTTCAGCCGATCCAGATTCTAGTGAAAAGTAAATGTGGCAAGCTGATAGACTTCACCAAATGTTATTGATTAACCTATTCTAGGTCAGTCGGCTGACTAATCCAGACATGCATTTTCCCTTTACTTTTACGAAGAGTTTACTATAAGCTTATATTTGACTTTTCTAAACACTATGGCACAAGCTGCCCACGCAAAACCGACGTACCTTTACCTGTGATGCTGTGGTTTACAGCAGCAATATTTTATTCCACTTAATTTCTGCTGTGTCAGATTGGGCTGAAACGTACTCTTTTTTGTTTAATTGTAGTAATGTGTATAATTGCATGTTAGAGGGATTATAGTATCATGGAGGATAAACTCTGTGCCATAATTTGTGGTCTTAATCTGGTGTCCAAACTGTTGTCTCTCACTAGAACATTTTTTCTGCTGATACAGCTTGGCATGAAATTTGCACTGTGCACATTCATATATACAATACCTGTACATGCATGCCTTTCAAGAATAAGCACAACCAGGTCAACCCTTTCAGTGAGTCAGTTGTGTATATAATATCTATTCAGTCAAGCAGATACCCTGATATGCTCCAGGCAGTTTGCATGCTAGGTAAGTGTTTTTCTTAGCAATTAAAGAAGAAATCATACCTCTTTGTATAAATGGTGTTTGTGTTCATTTCCTAAGAGCTTTCAGAATGAGTTCACATTTTTTAGCAGCTCATTCTGCATCTGGCAAACCTAAGTTACAACATTGGCTGGGACTTTTTGAGGGCCTTCTGTTTCTCTTGGCATGTCAGAGCAGTAGTCTGATGTTGATATGACAATGTTAATATGTTCAGAAAGGATTGGTGCATTTAAGTAAAGTGGCCCTTTATAGTCACACATAAACAGACCATACCACTGCACACAGTGAGAACAACGTGAATTTTGTGAAGCATTAAGTAAATGTGAAGCATTTAACTGATTCACCAAGTGAAGCAGGGGGCTGTCACCAGTGATGGATGCCCAGAGAGGGCAGTGTGTTGGGATGGTATCTTGTTCAAGAGGACCTCAGTGATGACACTAGCAGTGTTGGGATTTGAACCCACAACCTTTTGATTGCAGGGGCAACTACCTAACCACTAGGCCACCAGATATCCGGGGCACTGTAAAAATACTTAATGGGGTAACAAGCACTTTGACTAGCTTAACAGGGCGAATGGTAGCCTGTTGGTTAGGTAGTTACCCCTGTGATTGGAAGGTCATGGGTTTGAATCCAATAGTTCAAGTTCAAGTTCAAGTTCAAGTTTATTTATATAGCACATTATCATACACAGAAGGTCATTCAATGTGCTTTA